>JAGFBZ010000080.1:1257500-1822099 GCA_018398805.1 Hirundichthys speculiger | reverse complement strand
CACAGATTAGTCCATAGGTGAATGGGGTGTGTTTCCCATCGTTTACTAGTGATTTATTTTCAAACAACAGTCTATGTTTAAGACATCATAATATCTTAAACATAGTAATCATAATAATAATGGATATTTTTTTCTTTCCAGCCAGGAGGCAAAACCTTTGTTTTCAGTGGTTAAGAAAGAAAGGTGTTGGAAAAGATTTAAAGCAGCATGTTTGGAAATTATAATTGATAAATATTAAAAAGATTCCTTTTTTTTCTTTCAGTCCACAATATATATATATATTTGTTCTTACTGCTTGCATTTATCTGGGATTTTAAAGTATTTCAGCCATCATTGATAGAAATGCATATTATAGTTTTCTCAGGTTTGTGTCCAAGGGAAGTTCCTGGAGTGACCACTAGGGGTTGGCTCCAAAAGCAATCCACATTCATTGACCACATGTCCAACTCTACAGTTAGAATAAAGATATTTAGGTACCACGATACAATAAACCACCCATATATAAATTTATACAAGTAATATATACTGTTATATTCTATTTACAGTGCCTTGCGAAAGTATTCGGCCCCCCTTGAACTTTTCAACCTTTTGCCACATTTCAGGCTTCAAACAAAAAAACATAAAATTTACAATTTTTTTTCAAGAATCAACAAGTGGGACATAATTCTGAAGTGGAACAAAATTTATTGGATATGTTAAACTTTTTTAACAAATAAAAAACTGAAAAGTGGGGCGTGCAATATTATTCGGCCCCCTTACTTTCAGTGCAGCAAACTAACTCCAGAAGTTCAGTGAGGATCTCTGAATGATCCAGTGTTGTCCTAAATGACTGATGATGATAAATTGAATCCACCTGTGTGTAATCAAGTCTCTGTATAAATGCACCTACTCTGTGATAGTCTCAGGGTTCTGGTTAAAGCGCAGAGAGCATCATGAAGACCAAGGAACCAGGCAGGTCCCAGATACTGTTGTGGAGATGTTTATAGCTGGATGTAGATAAAAAAAGATTTCCCAAGCTTTAACAAGCATGAAAATCCCTCACCTTTTGGCGAAATTCGCCATTTTGAAGTCAAAAGGGTGATCTACGTGAATCACTTCAGAAATCGACCCTTTAAATGACACTTGGACGGTCAGTAAATCCTGCCCAGAACCAGTCATACGCCAAATTGTTCTATTATTCCAATCATACCAACGTTCTTCATTCACGTGTACTTGGCGTGCTTGGAGGTTACATTGCTAAGCGAGACAAGAAGCAGGAGCTAATGCTATCCACGTCGAGGACAAGGCAGATGAGCGTACGTTCACATTTTCTACTTACATTTACTAGTGGATTGAATTTGGTGAGTTATGGTTTCAATCATTTTCATACTTTTCATACTACAAAGTTACTGCTGTTCGCTGCAGCTTGCGTTGAACACTGTCAGAGCTAGCCAAAGCTCCAGTGAAAAACAGCTCCTTTTTGCTAGAAGTTCACGTCAAGCTTGTGTAGTTAATGATAACATAAAAGAAGAAACACAGGCTTCTTTCTTCTTCTTCTATGAACTGCAGAGATCTACAGCTGAGGTGGGAGAGTCTGTCCATCGGACAACAATCAGTCGTACACTGCACAAATCTGACCTTTATGGAAGAGTGGCAAGAAGAAAGCCATTTCTCAAATGTATCCATAAAAAAATTCTCATCTAAAGTTTGCCACAAGCCACCTGGGAGACACCAAACATGTGGAAGAAGGTGCTCTGGTCAGATGAAACCAAAATCAAACCTTTTGGCCACAATGCAAAATGATATGTTTGGCGTAAAAGCAACACAGCTCAAAATCCTGAACACACCATCCCCACTGTCAAACATGGTTTTTGCAGCATCATGGTTTGGACCTGCCTTTCTTCAGCAGGGACAGAGAAGATGGTTAAAATTGATGGGAAGATGGATGGAGCCAAATACAGGAGCATTCTGGAAGAAAACCTGTTGGAGTCTGCAAAAGACCTGAGACTGAGACGGAGTTTTGTCTTCCAACAGGACAATGATCCAAAACATAAAGACAAATCTACAATGGAATGGTTCACAAATAAACGTATCCAGGTGTTAGAACGCCAAGTCAAAGTTCAGACCTGAATCTGTGGAAAAGAGCCGCAGACTGCTGTTCCCTAACGCTCTCCATCCAACCTCACTGAGCTGGAGCTGTTTTGCAAGGAAGAATGGGCAAGAATGTTAGTCTCTGGATGTGTTAAACTGATAGAGACAAACCCCAAGAGACTTGCAGCTGTAATTGTAGCAAAAGGTGGCACTACAAAGTATTAATGCGAGGGGGCCTAATAATATTGCACACCCAACTTTTCAGTTGTTTTTTTTTCGCTAAAAAAGTTTAAAATATCCAATAAATTTCATTCCACTTTATGATTGTGTCCCACTTGTTGATTCTTGACAAAAAAATTAAAATTTTATATCTATGTTGAAACCTGAAATGTGGCAAAAGTTTGAAAAGTTCAAGGTGTAACGGGTGTGGAAAGCAACAATAGCAACACAGTCTTAGAAGTCGGTAATGACCTTTATTGTACAAACAGTCAGCAGATGGAGACCAGATACCAGCAATGGCCAGGGAGCAGGCAGGCAGACACCAGGGAAGCAGACGATCGAGGCTGGTCGAGACTAAAGGCTGGTCAGGTTGCCGGGGAACAGAAGGGGGATCACCAAGAGCAGAAGCAGGCAGGTCGGTACACGGGGATAATCCAAGCAGGGACGGGTCAGAAGCAGGCTGGGTTGGCAACGTGTGGTCAGGCAGGAAAACGCTGGGAAGTTTTGCATGAGAACAGAGAAAACAATCTGGCATTGACTGAAGGAACAGCGCAGCTAAATACTGGCTGGCTGACGAGCGGAGATGAGCTGCAGCTGAGGCAAAGCAGGTGTGGAAGGCTGGAGCTGATGAGGAGGTGTGGCAGAGAGGTGAGGACCCACCCACCACAGTATGAGCTGGCAGGGCAGACTGTGACACAAGGGGGGCGAATACTTTCACAAGGCACCGTATCTCTTTTATGTCTGTGTTGTTTTTATGGGCACCACTGAGAGAAGCTTTAATTTTGTTGTTCTCAACTGATCAGGGACAGTAAAGGATATTCTATTCTATTCTATTCTATTCTTTTGATTATATTGTAATTTCTTTAAGTTATGACTTCTGAGTTAAAAAGAGCAAAAGTATCTCTTTCCTGCCAAATTGTGATCCCACCTGTCCCCCACTTATCTGTCGGCTACTATCAAGCCTAAAATCAGGGCTTATGTTGTGTTGCCATCAGCCAGGATCCCTGGACCTGCTTTCTACTAAGATAATTTTGGAGGTAGGTGTGATCACAATTTGGCAAGCAAGGTTCACTGTTGCTCTTTTTGACTAATAGCTTCAAAGCATTTGTTGTTGTTTTATATTGTTTACAATCTAATTAACAACTAATTTTTAAACTGTTTATAAATGCTTTATATGGGTAGCCTTTTTGTAAAGTAAAGTTAGACATATTTACAACCTAGTACAGAAAATGGTTTTGATGTCCATAGATTTCACATCCTAAGAGGATGTATTTTTGCATACCTTATCAGGTAAAATTATATAAAGCCACACATTTGCACATAATTAAGGCCATGGTTCTTTGAGTGACAGCTATCAATCATCCTGACAGCACCACAAGTCCACACTAAGCTCGGGAGCCTAAGAGGACAGTATATTAGTGTAAAAGGCACAGAGACCAGGGTCCACGCCTACCTGGGAGTCCCATTTGCCAAGCCTCCACTCGGCCCCTCCCTGAGACTGACTGCACCTCAGCCTGCAGAGGGATGGGAGGGAGTGAGAGACGCCACCAAGCAGCCACCCATGTAAGACACATGTACTCACTTCTGGCAAACCACGGAGAAATTCTGTTCAAAACCTATTGAGAAAAATGTCTCTTTTTGCAGATGCATTCAAAATAAAGACATTATTGTGCTCGAAAATCTTGGCAAAATGATGGCAGAGGTCCCAGATCCTTCAGAAGACTGTCTTTACCTCAACATTTACACTCCTGCAGGCCGAACTCCTGATGCCAAGCTCCCAGTAAGAACCACTTGCCCCAAGTTTGTGTGTGATTTTGTTTATTTAGCAGTAACAAACAAGTCAACATAAGACAGGGGTCAACAATAAAATTCTATTTAGGTCAGGCAAACTTGAGAAGAAAAACTTATGCGTCTGCCTTAGAGTTCACTGGTACTTCTCAGTGGGAAAATCTGAAATGGTCCGAATTTAGGGGCCACTTCTCCCTGAGCAGAACATACAACCTCTCCAGGTTGGAACACCACATCCAGTCTGCGGTTCAGCTCCGGAACCACATCCAGCCTGTGTGCTATCTCTCCCATGCTTAAAGTCTGAGCGTTCACAGTCCTGCTCGTTCCCTCACACAGGCAGATTCGCTGTGGTCAGATTTGCTGCCTCCATCTTCTTGATTTTTTTGATACGCCAGGTAATCGCCAGCACCAAACAGCAGAAATCCTGTGATCATAAATCCAAATAAGCAAATATCTTCTACATCCTCGATGGATAAAGGAGCGAGGTACAGCATCTCCCAATTCTTCCACGAATCCATGACATACCCGGCTGCTAAATTTCCGTCGGGGCACGAGGGTTCTCCTTTACCCTCTCTTCTCATCGAGAAAATTTGATCAATTGCATTGAGAGACCAGCTGACGAGATCCATGTTGAAAAATATTGAAAATTCAAAAGATTTTGCAGAGCAAGGTTCCCAGACAGCTCAGAGACAGGACAGAGAGCAGCAGCAGGGCAGGTGGGTAGGGAGAGGTGAAGAAAAGCGTCCACCTCCGCTGAGAGCTGGAAGAAGACCTGATTCAACATATGTGTGCTTTTATCTTTCAAGTATTGGGGAATTAATCTGTCACTTAATATTTCTGTGAACAAAATATGAAGCTATTTTGAAAAATGTCAAGATGCATTAAGGAAAGTCAGTATTTTATAATAATCAGAGATAGCTGAACTGTTAAGTATTTTTATTTGATGTTTCTAGTTTCCTCAGAAGCTGAGAAATAATACTTTCATTGCTCTTTTTCTAGGTCATGGTGTGGATCCATGGTGGTGGCTTTCTTTCGGGGTCTGCTTCAGTGTATGATGGCACTGCCATGGCTGCCTACCAGGATGTGGTTGTGGTTCTGGTCCAGTACAGATTGGGCCTTTTGGGCTTTCTCAGGTAACATGGGTTACTAAGCACAGTTGGAACATATTTTGGTTATATGATGTTGTTCTTGGTCTCATCTGTGCTACATGTTTGTGCAGTACCGGAGATGAACATGTGTCTGGAAACTTTGGTCTGCTGGACCAGATTCAAGCTCTGAAGTGGGTCAAAGAGCACATTCACAACTTTGGAGGAGATCCAGATTCAGTCACCATATTTGGGGAGTCTGCTGGTGGAATTAGTGTATCTCTTCTGGTGAGGATAAATCTGAAGATAAAGTTCCTCTATCGACAATCTTTAAGTTATGTTATTGCAGAGTTAATTGAGCATTGTGTCCTGACCCGGATCAACAGCTTCTGTCACCTTTATCTGATGGTCTATTCCACCGTGGCATTGCTGAGAGTGGTACTGCTGCAATGGAGATGCTTGTGGGAGGTGATCCTGTCCCAATGATGCAGGTTAGTTATAAACTGATGTATGTAAACATTATTTGGTTCAGAGTAATGAGAATTGATTTTTAAATTCTACATAAATCCTCAGATTGTTGCAAATGCATCAGGCTGTAGCCTTGAAAGCACAAAGAAGATTGGTGACTGCATGAGAAGCCTGGATGTTGATACTATAATGGCATTTTCAAAGGTGAGATGCTGTGCAAGACTGTTATTGGATATTTTCTGAAGCATTTTGTATAATCCAACCTTTTACATTTATTTTTCATCTTATATCCACTTAACTTTTTGCACTTGTTTTATTCTATTAAGGATCTCCAAATGAGATTTTCAGTAACTACTGATGGACACTTCTTAAAAAAACCTGTACATGAGCTGTTTGATAAACATGAATTCCATACTGTACCATTCATGACCGGCATTAATAATCATGAAGGAGGATGGATGCTTCCAAATGTAAGTACTGATGTTGTTTTTTTTTTTTTTCCAATTTGTGTCAATTCTTTATTTCCACATGGAAACTGTATTTGTTTTACTTTGTTGTGTGTAAACAACATCCTGAATAAAGTTGGGTCTTCTTCCCTCAGTTCTTTGCTCCTCCAAACTGGACTGAAGGAATAGACCGAGAGCATTTCATGAACATACTGGCCATGTTCTATCCTGATGTAAGACTATCACATCATGATATTTCAATGTTATTTTTATTTTGTGTCATCAGTCTTTTTTGATGGGTGTTTCTCATTCTGAAAAGTCTAAAGGTGGATTCGTCCAAGATTTGATAGCAAATGAATATATTGGAACTGGTGAAGACCAAGTGAGAAACAGAGATGGATTCACTGAGGTGATTGGAGATTTATTTTTTACCATCCCAGCCATTAAAGCTGCAAATGCTCACAGAGGTAACTTTTTTTTCTTTATCAAGGTTATCCAAATCAAATGTCCAAAGTTTAATATTTATTGTTACACTTTTTCTGAAACAAATATCCCACTGATACCAGATGCAGGTGCCCCTGTGTACTTGTATGAGTACCGGTATCCTCCCAGAGCTCTGCAGAAAATAAGGCCCAGCTTTGTTGGAGCTGACCATGGAGATGAGATCTTTACTGTGCTGGGAATGTGCTTCACAACTGCCCATGTAACATTACCTGGTAAGTACAGCATACAGACCTTCAGATATCTGTTTTGTGTTCTTGAGTATCTCCCTCATTCATTGTCATTTCAGAGGGATGCCCTGAAGAGGAGGAAAAGTTTAGCAGAACCATGATGAGCTACTGGGGCAACTTTGCTCGTACCGGGTAAGAATTACTTCTTACAAGTTCTAGTATGCACAGAAAGAAACCAAGTTTTTAATAATGAGTCTGTGTGTGTAGGTCTCCCAATGGGGGCGGACTTGTACACTGGCCAAAGTATGGAGCAGAGGAGGAATACCTGATAATTGATTTAAAGGAGCAGGTAACTGGTCGGCACCTGAAGAAAGACCAGTTCATCTTCCTGGCTCAGACCTTACCAGAGAAGATCAAAGAGCATGAAGAGAGTGTGGAGCACAGCGAGCTATAGAGCAGCCACATCTCCATGTGTAGTTAAAAACCAGAGGGAAGCGAACACAGCTGTTATCACTGTGCAAACTGACATCATTTTGAAGGAAGATAAGTCCATGCACTGCTTTTTTTTGATTACATCTTAAGTACCACCTGAGCAGTGGCGGCTGGTGAAAAAAAATCTTGGTGGGGCTGGTGTGCCAACATTTTTCCCTGCCTAATCTAGCATAAGCATTAAAATGAACAGTCGGAAAAATGACAACAGCTCCACAATAATAATTTAATTTCAGTTTCCAGTTTCAAATAAGAAGTAACAATTTACAGCTATATTAGACTTTATGCTATCAAATACTATACAATCAAGGGGTAAATTGTCCCTCCGGAAGGATGTTGTGCAGCCTCTCCAATAAGACACCAGCTGTTGAATCTGCACAGCTGTTGGGTAGCTTGATGAATCAATAGAACCGCTCCTGTATATTGTTGGGTCCATTAATGTACCTCAGTACCAGGACTAGCTGACATTATGTCCCCACATTGCTTATTCAAAAGCATCACAAAATTTAACACAATTGATTATCTTGGACACAATATTACGGTTTTTATCTACCTCTTCATTGTGCCTTCTTTCAGTAATGTGGTGCCCATCATCTGGCTGCGTTGCTATGCTAATCTTTCTGAGCACAGCTAGCTTTACGCAGTTTTCCATGTGAACTTTGGATCTCTCATGTTTCTTGAACCGTTCAGAGGTGCTTTAAGTCAGTTAGTCCAGTCTTTGTCCAAGTCCAATCACATCTGTCACTTCTGAAGAGGATACAGGGGAAACAGAAAAGTGCATTAGCTGCCACGTCTCAGGGTTTAACCAACTCTGACAAAAACTCAGTTTGGACGATTTACCTTTCTCCTTCGTTTACTGGAAAATATTAATTTCAGGCTTGTTGGGTCCCAGCTCCTTAACGAGAAGTTTTTTCTCCGTCGTCCGTCTCACAAAAGGGAACATTAATAATGATTTCACCGAATTAGGTGGAAGTGCTCTTGAACTCCAGTTTGTCGCCATCTCTCTTCCTCGTCGCCGTATTTTTTTTTTCTCCCGACGTAGGACAGAGTCTGGGAGTCGCTCTACGAAATAAAACTACTGCTGGCCCTTCACGTAGCTCTAGCTCATAAACCTTCACGCATTTTATGTAGCTGTTGGGGCGACATTTCCAGCGCCCCATCGGCATTAAATTTGGTGACGTTGATAGGCCAATTATCAATCATTTTTACCTAGCAACCATAACCGGATTGGCTATTTAGCTGCACGTCAGGGCGCTTTTGCCGAGCGCCCCGTGAGAGAATGACGCACTGTAGGTCGGTGGAAATTCACTGTTTAATGAGTGTCAGTTGGTGGAAATGTTGTTTAAATTATTTAAATCGCATGTAGGCACACACATACTATTAATTAATCTGATGCTGATCAAAAAAATAAATAAAAATAAAATAGAATAAATATTTTTCCCCTCCACAGCTGGTGGGGCGGCGCCCCAGCGCCCCCTATGGGCCAGCCGCCACTGCACCTGAGCCATGTGGCTTCTGCTATAAAATGAGTGTTTGTTCATCATTATATACACAGTACCCACTTATACTTTTCCAGGCTCATGGGGATCCATTGGAGCCTGTTCCAGCTCTCTTTGGGTTAAAGGCAGGGGTACACCTTGGACAGGTTGCCAGTCCATCGCAGGGCAACATGTAGACAAACAACCTTCATGCTTTGAGGCAGCAGTGCTGACCACCAAGCCACAGTAAAGATGTCAACATTCATTGTAATTAAAAATAAACGTGGCACTGAAGTAAATGAGATGTGGAAAATAGATTCATTCTCTTAGGTAATAGCATACAATATTTACATCTGAATGTGAAACACTTAAACCCCTATAAAAATAAACTCGTATGACAAAGAGGTTCTTCTCAGTTGGTTTTTTTGTGTTGTAGTTGTTGTTGACACATTTAAAATTTAAATCAGGTGCGCTGAAGCACGGAAACATCTAATACATGTAGGACAGGGGCCCTCGTGGACACCCCTGAACTAGACCATATGACCCAGCAACACAGATTAGGTAATAGGTGAATGGGTGTGTTCCCCATTGTTTACCAAATGGTCGATAATTTCTTAAAAATAGATTTAGAGGCAGCTCTATTTAAGACAACATATTGTAGTGTCCGGCTGGACGCGATAGAAAGAATGGACGAAAAGGTGCTCAACAACCGTCGCTTTATTTCAACCAGAACCGGTTACTGTCGGCCGTAACCACGCCAAAAACAAAAGACAGCAGTACTGGAGAATAACACAGCGGCTCATCAGTTAGGCGCTCTTGGGCTCTCCCACAATAACACACAGGCTTCCGTCTCTCTTTGTTGCTAGTCCCGCCCCCTAACCTATTCTACCCAATAACCTGCCTGCCTCAGCTCCAGATGCATTCAATGAACTCATGTAATCCGAACAACAGAACATCTAAACGATAACAGAGCATCATAACATGAACATAATGTCAGGGTTGCTACAATATTCTGTATTCCAAGACGAGCAAAATGGCGAAAAAGCGACAGCGTGGGCTGGCTGAGATGTGGCAGCTAGCAGCGCCAAAAACCAAAAGGAAAAAGGATGTACCAGGTAATTATATAATGTAATCCAGATTTAAGAAATAATTTTGTTATTATAGTGTTTATCGAGCGGTAGCCAACTAATTTACATAATTTGTTCCGAACAAGGTCGTACTGTAAGTCAGGTTTATAACAGGTGCAAAAATTCATTGTATTGGCGGTTTTGGAACACAAACTATGGTTTGAAAGAAATTGTCGGCAGCAAAAGTTTTCTGTTTGGATGAGGAAAATGAAGGATCTGACAGTGAAGCAGATGATAGCGGGTGGGAGGAAGATGATTAGGATA
The DNA here is from genome assembly GCA_018398805.1 of Hirundichthys speculiger. Taxonomy (NCBI): domain Eukaryota; kingdom Metazoa; phylum Chordata; class Actinopteri; order Beloniformes; family Exocoetidae; genus Hirundichthys; species Hirundichthys speculiger. The sequence continues at coordinate 1,811,994 of JAGFBZ010000080.1, read as the reverse complement.
CTGGAGACTATTTTTATGACTGAAAACTAGCCTGTATGTGTTAAATAATTAACACAAATTAGGCACAGATTTCAGATAAATGTCATTTTTAACTGTACTTTTTCATTCCAAATTAAAATGAATGTGTAAGAATGTTAGTAAATTAGAGACTAGCCAAACTTGTAATGAACTACATACACGTTGTTTAGCCTCTTGTAACTTCAAGGCCCATGCTAATGTATTGTAGAATCAGATTAATATCAAGGACGTTAATGTTATCATAAACCAAGCAAACATGGAGTTATAAAATAACCAGTTTATTTTCATTTGATTTGTTATTAAATACATGTATCACACTTTGCTCTTTCAAACTTGCAATTACTTTCTTTACTCTTGTTTAACAAAAGACGTGCAACATTATGGCTAGGGTTATTTTAATTAAAAAAAAAGGTATCTGAACATCCCATTTTGCGTCTCAAAATGCTGGAAAATGCGTCTCCGAGAGTCTAGAATTTCAAAATTTCCTGGGGTAGCATGCCCCCAGACCCCCCTGGGGGGGGCCTTGCAACTCCTATTTCACTCAACGCAACTTCTACTTTCAAAAGTTGTGAAAACACTGAATATACAGTGTGTGTTTTACTTCCCTGTGTCAGAGCCACATCGAGCCACATTTCTACTTTCAAAAGTTGTGAAAACACTGAATATACAGTGTGTGTTTTACTTCCCTGTGTCAGAGCCACATCGAGCCACATAGCAAAAGATGATTTCTCCTCATTCTGGGGATAGTCACGTTGCTAATGTCCTTGTTTTTTACACTGAAAACATACAGTCTGATCATATGATCCTCTTTGGGCTGGCCTGCCTCGTCTGCGACGTCCTCTACTATGGCTATTAGTCACAGAAATATACATGGTCAGAGGCGCTGTGTGCAGATGCTTGTTCTGCTTTTCCTCTCTGTCTGTTTTCTTCTCATCTATCTGTTTTTGAGCATCTCGTGCATATATGCATAGCTCATTCAGGCGTGGTTCATCTTCAGCCAGGTTGTCTGGTCGCAGGCCTCTCATAATAGCCCCACAGAGGTGATCCTCGTAAGCCTCAAGAGTTCCATCCTTGGCCCATAGTGGCTGGTTTTGCTATACCGCAATGCATTTGAAACACCTTCAGCAATCTATGGACGTATGTTTCAGTATACTCACCTGGGCTTTGTTTACAGGTGTTGATCCTAACCATGTCCACTTTGTTCGGGAAAGCTGGATCAATTGTTACTGGGCTGCGCAAGAAAAAATTAGCTTTTTAAGTTTTATTTATTATGACTCTGAATGAGTTTTATTTTGAAAAATCATTTATTTTGAAAAATGACTGGATTCTCTCGGTTACATTTCCGTCACTTGAGCGTCAGAATTTAACCCAGCTAGCAAAATGAGAAAGAAACAGATGTCTTTAGAAAGTTTCCTTGTGAAGGGGAAAATGCACAGCGAAGAGAAAAGAAAGAAAGCTTTTAACAGACAATACCAAGAGTCCTACTTGAAGTATGGATTTATCATGACAAGTGATTCTACATACCAAGCCCACTCTGTGTGAGTTTTATTTATTTATTTAATGGGTACATAGGATGTTACCAGAGACTTTGATGTTATAGTCATGTTATGTGTTTCCCATAATGTAACGAGTAATGAGAAAGCCCCCCCCAGTCCACGGTAAAATTGTGAAGCGTTGACCAGTCTGCAGTTGCAAAAAGGTTGAGGACCACTGATCTAAACAACCCATAACTTCTCTCTTTTAAAAAAAAATTATTTTTATGCCCCGGAGGGCTGCGCTGCATTTGTTTCCTTTCCCGACATTCTGCTCCTTTTCCACACACCAAAACATTTCTTGTGTTTTTTTACATTTTCCAAAACCTTCAGTCTCACAATACTTTTCTTTCTTGCTCTTGTTTCTACTTCAATTAACTTTTGTTCTAACTTTCCTATTTCCTTCAAACTAAAAGATCCCCCTTGAGGTAAACCATACTTTTCTGTCCATTTCATTAAAAATTCTATACTTTCAAATCCGTACTTTTCTCTCATAGTACGAACTTTGGCCCTCTCAGGCACCATCACTGGTCTGAATTTCCCTGTACCCATTCTTTTTTGAATGGGTGTGCGTGCACTTTCACCTTGCAGACGTCTCTGAGAGGCTGGTTCGTTTTCACCAACAACCAGGAAAAGGCAAGAAAAAACACAAAACTTCTAATCAGAGGAATCCCTTAACTCTGATTAGTTTGGAGACCCCGGCTCCCAAATCCAGAAAATGACCAGTTCTTTGATACCCTTAAGGCCACAGTGCAGTCTAATACAGTTAGGTACACCCCTTTAATTGCAATATTTTCCTGTGTCTAATGGAATATTCTCATCGAGTCAGATCATTGTCTTAAGTTCGTTGGACTCCCTGGTGTTGCTCACGGGCTTGTGACCAGTCCTCCCTTCTCTAAATCCTAAAATGAGGCTCTGGAGGCTGGGAGATTCTTCCTTCCATGATGATTAATCACTTGTTATTCCATCCTGACAACCACTCAAGGGATCCTGCCGGCAATGACAAGATTATTATGGCAAATTTAAGAAATCATCAAACTGACTCCAGTCAAATATCACAAGAGACAAGTCTTTATTCCAGTGAACACAGTCCAAACATGCAGGTGCATCTTCTGAAATGTTCTGAAGAGCAACAGCTACCTTACCATTGATAAAAGTCTCTTAGTGGGGAGGAAGACCCCTTCCCAAATAACCCCTATCATATAAAGTAAGAGAGAAGATGTCACTTAGGAAAAACAAAGTATATATTAGAGCATGACCAGACACCAGTTACAACATCTTAACTTCCTTTATGGACTTTTATTACCTTTGACCTGGTCTATGACTTATGACCTGTGCATGACCTGTTTATTGCCTGCATTCTGGACTAAACCAGACCACTTGCTAATCTCTCATGAGTCAGCATTTTCTAAGAAGGACACACAAAGCCATAAATAGCTAAGAAGAACACTAGAAAGGGAAACTAATAAACATATTATTAATAATAAATAATAAACAAATTGTAGGAATAGAAATAACATATATAAAGTTTCCAATTACAATAGCTGAAAAGCTCAAGATGCAGGAAACAATATGAGATCCCAGGAAGATGACGGTATGAACTTTGACTTGGTTCACAAGTAGACCATGGTGGCAGTTATTTTTAAAGTTTCTTACACCTGTACTTGCTATTTTTGTGTTGTTTTATATTTTCACATCATGTGTCATACCATGCCTCAAGAAAATGATATAAAATGCTGTAGCAGAATCAATGTTACACATGTATGCCAGACTCCAACAGGAAGCTGAAAATGAACTGTGATGAATGAAGACCTTCTTGAAACTGTGTTACAAGGGATAAGGTTGGATGTTTAAGTCACAGAATAATAAACAGGAGGGAAATGTTGGAGAATGTAAATATTATTAATCATCCTGTGACATTTGTTCTTTTGTTAATCACTTTACATGCCCCATTGTGCAAACAAATTTTATCTGCAAGTGGCAGGAACATTCTGTTTCTGCTTACACACACACGCAGGCTCGCACGTACACATACACACAAAACAGAACAACTGCTGATAATGAACGCAATAAAAACGGCTACAAGGGGAGGCACCGGCGGAGTTGAATGTGCAGAGTGTGTGATCTCTGTCACAGCAGCTACTTCACTGTTTTATAACAGTCTATTAGGGGGAGAAGAACCCCTCCCCAGATAACCTCTGAATTATTAATTCAGAGATAATTACTTTGGATTTAACATTACAGCACCAACACATCCCTTGGGTTTCCCACATGTTATGTCCCGTATTAGTCAGTGCAATCCACGATGTCTCAGACCATCTGCAAGCGCTGAGTATAAGTTGTTGAACCAGCACAGCCCGCCGAGTCACCAAATATGTCATCAATCTCTGTCACAGTTTCAAAGCCTCAGCTAGTATAATCTACAAACCACCACAAAAATAGTCCAATACCCACAACAAAACCTCGAAATAAACACACTAAAGTCAAGAAAACAAAACAAGAGCTTTAAAAGAAAATGCATCTCTACCTAGTTCACTCATAATGCACTGCAGCTGCCCGACTAGCAACTTCCTATTTAATTCATTAATTTTTTAAATTTTTTTCTGAAAGCTCTTCTTATTCTCAACAACGTTCTCCCTCTCTCTACCAGTCAGAGAGCTGCATGCTCATCCCCTTGTGTTCAGACTGGAAATGAATCGTGCATGTGCGAACTGCGAGCTGCCACTGGCTGATCCCTGGGCGGGAAGAAAATGAAACTTTTCTTACGAACCCAAACATAACATAAATCACCATATTAAAATTGAAATTAAGTACTGCATTTTAGGTATGGACACACCATTCACTCTAGTTCTCTTGCCGAGTTCGCTTGTGCCATCTCTTGCTATCTTTCTTCTTCATTTTTTTTTTCAAAAGTCTTTTTAAAGACTATCCCCATCTCAGCCCTACTCAGTTATTTTTATTTTTTTTAACTGCTAAGCATGCACTGAGCAACTGTTGCAACACATACATGTACACACACACACAAATTGGTCTCTTCTTGTCATGGTCTGGGGTGGCCATGACGGCCATTTTTGGTTTTTCCTTGTTCTGTGTTAAGTTGGTGTCAATCCCTGTCTTTTGTGTCACCTGTTTCCTGTTTTACTTTGAAGGTCTGTCTTGTCTTCGTTGTTTTCAGCTTTGCTTCCTTCCCTCTTGTTATCCTGATTGTCTGCACCTGCCTTTCATTGGGTTCCCTGTGTATTTATGTCTTGTCATCACCCCTGTCTGTGCTGGTCCGTTGTCCCGTGTCCTATAAGTACTCTGTTGGTTTTTGGTCACTTGTTTTTCCTCCATATTCCCCTGCCTGGATACCTGGATTACTTTTGGATCTTTTTAGTTTTCTTGAGACTTTTTTGTTTTTGTCAAATAAATACTTTTTTTTTTTTTTTAAACTCCTGCGCCTGGGTCCTCAATTCTGCCTTGAAACCTGACACTTCTAGGCACCGTATAAAAGAACACGTATATCTTTTCAATGGTGACCCCGACTGTGTTTCCATGTGAATATGGGACTCTGAGAGAGGAATGCTGAAGAATTCTTCAGACAATAAATCTGACTGGTCAACATGGTAACCAGAAAACCACTTTGAAATGAATAGAAACATTTCTGCATATTGTATTATTAAAGTAAAATTGGTTGTCTAATTGGATTTTCCTCACATTCATAAATTTATAGATACATTTTGCATTAAGTTGATAGAATATTTTCAAATTCCAGCTCCGGGAGCTGTCAGGGACTGGTCAGCTGTTAGTTACGGGTCAGGGATCGAAGAGAACTATAAAATATGGTCAGGGATCAGCCAGCTTTGAAATTCCCTGGTCGGGCACCGGAGTCATTTTGGAAACAAATAAACCTAATGTGGGTGTTTTTTTTTTTGTTTGTTTTTGTTTTATTCAATTTGATGAATTAACTGGGATGGTGTAGTAAACATCTCACTTCATGTGAGTGCTGAATTCCTCTGTTGGGGATTTGTGAGTTGGAATAGTTAAAAGGGAATGTTTTTAGGGTGATGTGTCCAAGCTGCCAAATTAAAGACTGGTGAAGAAGTTGGGCTACCCTCACGATTAAGCACACAGAAATAATCTTCTGTGTAGAAGTTCTTAATCGGACTTCTTCATCTGAGGATATTATTCCATTTACAGCTGGACATATCACGGTTATATTTGTAACTGTGAATGTTTTATAATCGTAATTGTGTGTGTTGTACGTTTGTAATGTGTGTTCAGAAAGTAAATCTGGTTCTTTGGGATTGGTACTGTTAGGATTTAGAATTATTTTCAGTTAGAACTTTAAACTGTTAAAGCTAAAGGCCTCAGTGTGGCTGCTTTATGACCGGACAACTGGGGTCTCATGACCTTCCTGACCTGCTCTCTTCCAAAGAAGTATGCATGGCAATGGTGATAAAATTAGTTACAACCCCTATTCCTGCAGTACACATTCCTGCAGTACACATAACCATATCTGTCTGAACCATTTGGACTTTTGAAGACATTACGTCGGAGGAGGAATGGGTCCGCCTCATGCAGGCTTTAAAAAGGAAGAGAAATGTTAGATCGGGGTGCATTCCCTGGCATCTTTTGAGATGTTAGGAGATGTACCATCGGCCGATTCAAATATTCTGCATGGCATAATAATAATTCTTTGTATTCATGATTGTAATACATTTCTGATTGATCTTTGCTTCTAGTCTGTCATTTAGGCACCAGATAAAAAGAACACGGAGAGAGAAACCTTTCAGTACTTTGTTTTTGTTAAGATGGTTAAGTTCTGAAGCTAACTTGTGGAAAACCAGAGGACAGATTTCTGGGGTGGTTGGAAAGATGCAGAGATGTGGCTTGTGTCACAAAAAGACGGAGTAGGTGTCTTACAAATAATAACAAGTAAGGCTTTGGAAAAAATTTAGGAACAGGATGAATTAACAGAAAGTGCCATGGTAGAATCAACATCCAGGTTTCTCATGCAGTCACCGAAGGTGAGATGCTGTATATAATTTAACCTTTTCCATTTAATTTTCATCCTGTATTCACTTATTTTTTTGCACTCATTTTATTCTATTAAGGATCCCCAAGTGAGATTTCCTGCTAACATCGATGGACAATTCTTTAAAAAAATCTGTTCATGAGCTGTTTGATAAACATGAATTCCATACTGTACCATTCATGACCGGCATTAATAATCATGAAAGAGGATGAATGCTGACCAGAGTAAGTGCTGGTTGTTTATTTTGTTTTTCAAACTTGTGTGTATTAAGAGTTTCCTTTGTGTATGAAATGTGGTATAAAAAAAACTTGCCTTTCCTTTGTTGTGCATAACCAACTTGTTAAATAAAGTTGGGTCTTCTTCCCTCAGTACTCTTGATCCACCAAACTGGACCAAAGGAATGGACCGAGAGCATTTCATGAACATACTGCCCATGTTCTATCCTGATGTAAGACTATGACATCATGATATTTCAGTGTTATTTTTATTTTGTGTCATCAATCTTTTTTGATGGGTGTTTCTCATTCTGAAAAGTCAAAAGGTGGATTCGTCCAAGATTTGATAGCAAATGAATATATTGGGACTGGTGAAGACCGAGTGAGAAACAGAGATGGATTCACTGAGGTGATTGGAGATTTATTTTTTTTATTATCCCAACCATTAAAGCTGCAAATGCTCAGAGGTAACGTATTTTTTCATGATCAAGATTATACAAATTTCAAATAGCCATAGCTTGAAATTTAGTGTTACCATCTTTCTGAAACAAATATCACACTGATACCAGATGCAGGCGCCCCCTGTGTACTTGTATGAGTACCGGTATCCTCCCAAAGCTCTGCAGAAATTAAGGCCCAGCTTTGTTAGAGTTGACCATACAGATGACCCTTTTTACTGTGGTGGAAATGTGTATCACAACTGCCCATGTAACATTACCTGGTAAGCGCAGCCTACAGACCTTCAGATATCTGGTTTGTGTTGAGTATCTCACTCATTCATTGTCATTTTCAGAGGGATGCCCTATAGGGGAGGAAAAGTTTAGCAGAACCAGGATGAGCTACTGGGGCAACTTTGCTCGTACCAGGTAAGAATTGTTTCTTACAAGTTCTAGTATGTGCAGAAAGAAACAAAGTTTTTAATAATGAGTCTGTATTAGAGATGCGCGGATGACGTATATTTTAACCCGCAACCGCTTCTTAAAATCTCTATCCGCCCGCTATCCATTTGCAGGAACATTTTTTCACCAATTTTCAAAACCGAACCGACCCGCCATCCTTTTTAATAATATGTAAAATATTTTTTCTTATTATTATTATTTGAGTGCTTCAACCGCAACCCGCCCGAATTTAATTAAAGTATTATTTTTTGACGAGTCATCCGCCCGATATGCGGATTATTCGCTCCGCCCGCGGGTGCGCGGTTCAACCGCGCATCTCTAGTCTGTATGTGTAGGTCTCCCAATGGGGACGGACTTGTACACTGGCCAAAGTATGGAGCAGAGGAGGAATACCTGATAATTGATTTGAAGGAGCAGGTAACTGGTCGGCACCTGAAGAAAGACCGGTTCATCTTCCTGGCTTAGACCTTACCAGAGAAGATCAAAGAGCATGAAGAGAGTGTGGAGCACAGTGAGCTATAGAGCAGCCACATCTCCATATGGAGTTAAAAGCCAGAGGGAACTGAACACAGCTGTTATCACTGTGCAAACATCATTTTGAAGGAAGATAAGTCCATGCACTGCTGTTTTTTATTACATCCTAAGTGCAACCTGAGCCATGTGGCTTCTGCTATAAAATGAGCGTTTGTGTAATAGTTTTTGTTTGTATCCCTGAATCAGATGTGAAGGGTGGGGGAGGGACCTCTGATGCTTCTGTCCAGGATTTTTATGGGTACAGATTAACTGAACTGAACACAGCTGTTATTACTGTGTAAACTGACATCATTTTGAAGAAAGATTAGTCAATTACATCTTGAGTACCACCTGAGCTATGTGGCTTGTACTGTAAAATGAGTGTTTTTTTTTTTTTTTTTAAGTAGTTTTTGTCTTGTATCCCTGAATCAGCTTGTGAAGGGTGGGGAAGGGACCTCTGATGCTTCTGGCCAGGATTTTCAAGGGTACAGATTAACAGGTACACAAAATCATCCTAAACACTGAGAAAAGCAGTTTTTCTATGTCTACAAGATTCATCCACCCCTTATATATACAGTACCCACTTTGCAGACTCATGGGGATCCATCTGAGCTCTCTTTGGGTTTAAGGCAGGGGTACACCTTGGAGAGGTTGCCAGACCATCACAGGGCAACATGTACAGTACCAACCATGCATGATTTAGTGTAAAAATGAAGTGTTATTTTAACTTGATTAAAACAGGCTACAGTAAAAGTACAGAATAAACCATCCCAGTGGGCATCTAATGTCAATTCAACATCAATATGACATTAAACACTGATATCAAATTGTCATTATAATTTGGTCAAAAACTTCAACATGACATCAATCCTTTGACATCAATTTAATATATGTCAAATGATTGTATTGATGTTATTTTGAGATTACTTCAATACCAAACTTATTTCAAATTTCTCCCAAATAATTATATTGATGTTATTTTGACATTACTTCAATACCAAACGTATTTGAAATTTCTCCCAAATAATTATTTTGACATTGTTTCTATGTCAAACATTTGCAAAAAAAAAAAAAAAAAAAAAGAGCAAAACCACAGGTGGAAAGATCCTGCACCGCCTTCCTTGTATTGCAAACAGAATTGGCTTTATTTACGTAAATGAACGTTCTGCCTGATGAAGGTCCTGCAAGATGGAAACGACCTAAATGAAGCCAATTCTGTTTAAGTTACAAGACAGTGTACGAGATCTTTGCATTTCTGGAGTGTTTCATCCACATGACCCTTTAATTATACTGTACTGTAATTATAATATGTTTGGCATCATCTATGCTGAATTCTTGTGTTCTATAATTGCTATTGCTCCAATACTTCCCCCCATGGCATTCTCTCTCAATGATCAAACATACAAGTATACACAGCAAAGTATTTTTATGAAATTGTCTCTCGCTTGAGCAGTCTTTGGCTGATTTGTTTGGCCACTCACTCTCAGGAAGTTGAAGGAACTTTGGACCCGACTTCTACTCGGACTCCTCAGTTAGATCACCAGGACTTGCTCCTCTGGTGATAATATCTGTGATGTTCAGTGACCCTGGTATTCACCACCAATCCTGTATGTCAGTGTTGCTCTGGATCTCGCCAACTCGGTTTGCATAAAAGGTCTGGTATCCATAGCTTTCACGCTGTATTGCACCTAAGATGGTCTAACTGTCGACAAGATGGTACCACCTCTCGACTTCAATTCGGCAGTGTCTCTGGAAATAGTTCTTCAGCTGGGCTGCGAAGACTGCTCCGCACATCTCTGCCTTCACGGGGTCACCCTTGTGCTCAAGAGGGGTCAGTTTGGCCTTGGACTCAACTAGCCTAACGATGACACCATGACACCTGCAGCTCCAGCGTAGATACAGCACAGTGCTCACTGCCATCAGAGAAGGTGATGCCACTTGGTTTTCCACCTGGGTCTGGTGGTGACAGGGACCTGGTGAATCTGAGTTGGCTCAGGTCAGAATACTCTTCGAGGAGTTTTATGACATCTTCTCGGAGTTCTTTGGACAAGGCGGCATCCCAGGTATCCTCTTTGTGGTACATTATTTTTGCTTCCTGATAAGCTCTTCGGATCAAGATGGCTCCCTTCTGCTTTGCCGGAGGTACAAGCCCAAGTGGATCGTAGAGCCTAGAGACTTGGCTTAACAGTTCTCTTCTTGCGAGTGGATCTGGAGTTTGTTGTCTGACCTCTTCTCTCTGTAAGTTCTGGCCAAGATGCATTTTTTTCTTCTTCTTGGAGAAGTTCACTGCAACCATGACTTGTAGCTTGTCATCTTCACTGGTGTAACTGAGGCCGAGGGCTTTGTTATCCTCTTCAGTGAGTCACCTTTCTGACCTCTCCTTCCACTTTGATCAGAGTAAACCCAGGGCTTCATGCAGGAAACTCCAGCCTTCAGAATCTGCTCGATGTTGGACGTAAGGAGTTTCAGGTGGTTGAGGCTGAATGAGTGAGTTTTATTGTCACTGAGCCAGCGTCCCAACACAGCGAAATAATATTTCCAGTACATCGTCCAAGAAAACTTACAGAAATGAACAACAACATATTGGACAGGAGTTGACGGTGTCTGGGGCTGCAGCCATGTAACAGCGCTGCCTACTTATCAGAAGAACATAGGATCACATGGGGAGAGGGGGGAGAGGATAAAAAAAAGGTGTCTCACACAACATGTCCTTGATCAGAGGGGCATGTTGTGAGATTCACAAAAAAAAACCTCAGCACAAAAGTAAGCATAACAAACTTAGACTAAGACATCGGAGATGGGAGAGGGGAGGAGGGTAAGGGGTGTCCAGCGAAGCAGTCCTGTGCACGCGCAGCCTCCATTGGTACACAGTCAGTCAGTCCGCCCCACGTGGAGGAGTGAACACCAGGATCCAGCGAAGACGTTGAGCACTCGGGGAAGGGACATGGAGCGGGGGGTGATGGGCAGAGCCTTTGTGCGGATGAGACCTTGGAGACCTTCGCAATTCGGCCTTGAGTGAAGGCCGCTCGGGGGAGCCAGATTCAGATAAGAGAGATTGTTTTGGGCCAGGCTGACATGAGATTCCGTCTGCCTTAATTCCTTGCTGGTTTCATCTCTGAGGGAAATCATCCAAAACAGTCGAATTTTAATGTCAGTTCTCCCTGAGCAGTGCATGTAGTTTTCCCAAGTTGGAATCCAATTTCGCAATGAGTTCGTAAATCATCCCTTGTCTGTGATTCACGCTCTGAATCACATCCAATTTCCGATTCATCTCGTCTAACTTAACAGTCTCGGAACTCACCGCACGGCTCACAGACACGCACACAGATATGAGGTCCAGGATAGCAGCATCTTTGCGCTTAATTTTCCGATACATCAGGTATCCGCCAACTCCAAACAGCAGGAATCCCGTGATCAAAAAGCCAAATATGTAGACATATTCGGTGTCCTCAATGAACAAAGGAGCCTGGCAGTTCAGTCTCCATTTTAACCATGAATCCTGAACATAACCGGCTGCGTGTGTTCCATCGGAACAGGAGGGCTCTCCTTTTCCTTCTCTTCTCGTCGAGAAAATTTGATCTATTGCATTGAGAGACCAGCTGACCAGATCCATGGTTAGATTTAGATATTCAGATATTATCCATGTGAGGCTCCAAAAACACGCAGACAGGACAAAGAGAAGCAGCAGGATCAGATAGAGAGGAGCTCACAGAAAAAGCGTCCGCCTTCGCCGGAGAGCAGTAAGTAAGAGGTCAGGATGTCGTGAGAGGTCAGGATGTCATCGACGTATGTGTCTTTCTCCAGCACACGTTTCTCTGCCTCAAAGTAACTGAATGGAGACAAGTTGGCGGTCTCTCGCAGGGCGACTTGAGCAGGGCGACTTGAGATATGCAGCCAGCCGGTTTGTCTCAGATGTTGACTCTTGTTATGGTGAAATCTTCAATATCAGCATCCTCACTGTCACATCACAGGAACCTGTGCAGGTGGACCTCCCTTTCCTCCAACCAGACAGAGTTGTACATCTTGCGGATGTCACCAAGGGCAGCAAAGATACCAGCTCGAAACCTCAGCAAGACAGGTCTAATTGGGTTCAGGACATCAGGACCTTTGATCATCATTTATCATTTAAGCTCAGGCCTCTGTACTTTTGGCTGCTGTTCCATACTAGCCTTACTGGAGTGGAGACTGAATGTGGGTTTGGCGCAATCAGGGGACTTATGTACCACATTAGCCCAGTCCAACTCTGCAGAACCTCTTTGGATACCTTTACTGCAGATTTGCGATTAACCATTTCATGGACTTGTGCAGTGTAGGCTGTCTTCCACTCTGGTTCCTTTGCCAACTGCTTCTCCGTTCTGAGAAATGTGGCCTCAACTGCTCTTTTGTTGTTGGGTAGAGGTGCTGGATCCTCTGTCCAAAGATACTTGGCGTGCCAGTGTGATTCTGGTCTGTGGTGGTCTTCAGTCACATATGTCAAGCCGTTTTCACCATCTCCATCTCTCTTTCTTCAGCCAGTGTCATCTCTTTTCCCCCGGGATGACAATTTCCACAGTGACATCCTCCGCATTTCGGTTCACAAGCAGCTCCAATGCTTTCCCACTTCCACCACTTCAGAAAGTCTCTGGTGCTAGAGGCTGTATTGGATTGGGTGTGAGGGTGGTTGGATGACAGGCAGGTGACTGGGTTTTTACCGGTGAGTCCACTGTATTTGACTGCTGTGGTTCTCATAGATCTCCCAAAGTGTGTCTTAGATGTATGAACCATTAAAGTTACTTCTTAGTGAGGTCCAGGTGTGTGCCTCTGACGGTCTTGCCAAGTGGGCCGTCCCAGAGCACCAGGTCACCAATGGAACAAACTTTCTGGGGTACCAGCTGACCGTCTTTGTGACTGATCAGAAGCTGTATTTCTCTGGGTCTTTTGAGGTCTTTGAGTGGAACGTCTGGGAAGATCTTCTGTAACTTCACAGCTGGGGCATGTCTATGTACTTCTGCAATGTTATCAAGTCCATAGCAGATCAGTTGATGTGATTTGAGAGTCCCTCTTGGACTGCTGACGTGTATCTTGAGGAGATAACATTTAGTTGCAACAGAAACTTTCATCCCTCCAACACCATAAACCACCAGTGTCACATCTTCATTTGTTAAGTTCAATTTGCTTGCAGCTTTATGTGTTATATAGTTCGTGTCTGATGCCAAGTCAATGAGGGTCCTGATTCTTTGTCCATCGTTGGCAATTATGTCAAGGAGCATCAGGATCACTGGGTACTCGTTTAAGCCGTTTTCCTCCAAAAGGCCTCTCCCAGTTGCAGTGGAGTTGAATGCCCTGGATGCGACATTGGAGAGGGCGTCTCGACACTGCTGTGCTAGCTCAGGTGTGAGTTTGGAGAGGAACTCTTCCTGGGCTTCAGTGTATCTTGGATCAGGTTTCCGTGTTCTTTTGTGTCTGAGGTTTGGCGACTGGACAGAGAAGATAGTGGTGTTGGTCCTTACATCCTGGATTCTCACACAGATAAGTCGTTTTCCAGCAGTCCCCATCGTGGACTTCAAGGCACCCCCTGCAGGCACCTAGTTCCTGCGCTATGCTCCTTCTCTCTGATAGCCGTAGGTTGGTCCTAAATCTTCTACAGAAAAACAGTTTCTTGCTGTGCTTTGGGTCCCCACAAATAATGCAGCCTACTATTTCACTGCCAGACTTGGTTGTCTTGGTTCTGGTGTACTTTAGGAACTTTGTTTTTTCCTTGGTGAGTTCACCGACATCTCTTAGTTTATCTAGTTGTTCATAAATGGATTCTTGTGATTTTAGGAACATGATTAGCTTGTCAAACCAGTTCTGGTGGTCAACAGTGTTTCTCATGTCAGCTGCATAAGTGAGCCAGTCTTTCTTTAGGGTCTCTGGGAGTTTGCCCTCAATGGATTTAGTCACCAATGGGTTCTTTATTCGCGTCCGCATTGCCCAGTTCTTTTGAATCATAGAGGGCTTTTACATCAGTTTGGATGAGCTCTATGATTTTCTTGGCTGGCCGCTCCTGACTGGTAGAGTTGCTTGTAGCTCTTCGACCAATTTTAAGAGCAATAGTGGCTTGGTTCCCAAAACTGTTTTTCAGGACTCTGAAGATTTCATCTGATGAACTGTATGATGACAGGCGTAGATCTCTGGACACTTTCTCATCAAGGCTATTGAGCAGCTGATATTTTTTTTCACCTCTTTAGAGCCAGTTGGTTTACCTTGCTTTTGCAGAGCCTCCCATCCTTTCCTCCATCTGAAGTAGTCATGCTGATTTCCGGCAAACTTTGGTAGGGCTGTGGCTTTTAGCTTTATCGCCGCTACTGGGGCTGGGTTGCGGACTAAGATGGGTTCTTGCCCAGTATCTCTCTTCATGCTTGCTTCTTTGTGTGACACCAGCTTAGGAAGGAAAACCTCGAGGTTTCTTATCCGGCAATCAAAGTCTTTTTGCTCGGCAGGCGGAGCCCAACGGCTCCAGTTTTGGTGTGCTTCTTTTGCCTTGTGCACCACACCAGCATAAATTCATATGCCTGCAGATTTGCGTCTGGCTGAGTGGAGTAGACACTCTCATACTCAACTCTGCAATTTGTAGTGACAGGGACAGTTCTCTTTCTCCATACGTGCTCCAGAGAGTTTCTTGGACGAGGAGTTTAACTTCCCTTGTTTTCTGCTCACATTCTTTCTCTGTCTTTTCTATGTCAATTTACTGTAGGTTTCTCAAGTCCTCCACAGCAGCTGCTTCACGCTCTGCCTGGTAAGCGGCCTCCACCTCGTCATTCGCCTCCATGACCATGGTGCTCTCCTCTGTCAGCTTCTTGAAGTTCTCCTTCATCTCCTCCACAGACATCTCCGTGTGTGTCCTGCTGAGGCTCACCTCAGAGAGAGGCCAACCTGAGCGCTGGCTGACATGCAGAGAAGCGCACTCTGCTGCCACCTCCAGGCTGACCGCCGCAACACTGACACCATTGGACCTCCATACATGAAATTGTACATGATGTATAAGGACAGTTCTGAGTTCAGTTGGTCCGTTTCTCAGTCTGAAATGATGAAGCACGAGGTAAATACCAGACATAAGACCAAAATCCTATTCCTCTGACCACATGGTGGCACTATGGAATTTTTCCAGGTTTGTCATACACACTCGTTTGGAGAGGAAAAGTCATCAAATGTATGGATTTTGGGGCAGATTGGACAACGCATGTGCAAGTTAGAACAACTTTTCCATTTATGGCTAGATATCTGTTTTGGACCAGATTAAACAATGTATGACTGAGTTATACCCAGTAGGGCCATGATTTGCACTGGGTCCCATATGTGATGATTGTCATCGCAAATCTCATCTGTTTGTGAACAGCAAAACCTTGCACAGTGGTTAAAAAAAATCATCAATAATCATAAATTAACATTTATTCTCAAACCACTACATTCTTTCTGCCTTATGACTGCTATCAAACACGCTTTCTTTTCCTGCATCGTGACAGGATACTTTTGGCATTATGTATTACTTCTCGTTCACAACTTTCTACACCCATGTTGATTCATAATTATCATAATTCCTTCAATAACACATTTTTAGTACTTTAGTACTTGTCAAAGTAGCTCCCTCTGCCAACTTGATTATAAACTGTGAATTATGAAACATCTGAAATTAAAAAACACACAGCCTCAAACAGATTTATTGTATGAAGAAATTCTTGTCAATAAACTTGAATAAAGTGGCGCTATTGAACCCATTTTTGAACACCAATGCCCAGAACCCATCAAATATGTAGTTTTACACCAGACCTGATGCGTATGCATATTAATGTGAGTATCAGACTGTATTAAGGCCCCCTTGCTTCTGGGCCCCAAAAATGGTGAACACCACTGCTAATCTAAGCAGATCATCATCTTGGAATAATCCTTCAAGTTTTTCTGCCCACACATGGTGCCAAAAGAAGTTAATGACTTCAAAACAATTTCCCCCTCCCAGGATTCTTCCTTTCACATTGTAATTTGACATCTGTCTGCCACTGAGGCTCAGAAGTCAGAAGGAGCAGGGTTTATATACCAAAATATTCATAAAAAAATCATTAATTAGATTTAAAATTCTAGAAAAAATACAGTGCAATTCTTGTACCCTAAGCTGCCTACCCTCATATTTTTGGTATTTCATAGATAGTTTCATTTATTTAAAAAAAAAAAAAAAAAATTTTTACAGTCGGTCTTGCACAAGTACACAAAAAAATATCCTCAAAAGTTCAGTGCTTAGAATAAGAATTCTAAAATAAATCATCACTCATGCTGACATATACAGCTACATTACTGCTAGGTTTGGTGACTCTGATTGAAAAATTAGATGTCATAAAAAATACATTAGGTTGCCAGAAATATGATCATCCGTTACGATGTCACATTTTTAAAAATATAGAGTGGTGGATTTTTGAATCGATCAGATTGTTGGAGTGTATTAAATGTTTGGTTGAGTAAAAGGAATATGATCCTTCAATCTTACCTCCTTATGACCAATGAGTGATTTTTAACAAATTTTTTTCATTTGCATGCGACAAAACTGTCCACTTCCTGTTTTACAATGAATAGCACTGGCAACGTTGGATGTCCATACATAAAATTGTACATCATGTATGAGAACAGTACTGAGTTCAGTTGGTCCATTTCTCAGGCTGATATGATGAAGCACGAGGTAAATACCAGACATAGTAAGACCAAAATCATATTCCTTTGACCACATGGTGGACAGATTGTCATACACACTCATTTGGAGTGAAAGAGTCATCAAATGTATGGAATTTGGGGCAGATTGGACAACACGTTTGCAAGTTAAAACAACTTTTCCATTTATGACAAGATATCAAACTTCACCAAATGCAAAACATGAAATTTCCTATTGCCAATAGGTGGCGCTCCAACCGTTCCTGAATATTTTAGGTTCCATGTGTTCAGGATGGGACTACGGTAATACTCATCCATTTTGGACCAGATTAAACAATGTATGGCTGAGTTACGGCCCATTTTTCTTTCATTGCGAGTCTTCGAAATGACATCAAGCTTTGCCGCATCACTGCAGTCATGCCCTGTGGTAAAAAGTTATAAGCTTCGTAAACTTTCATCGGCCATGTGTCTAGATTTGACCAAAAAAAGTTTGGAGTCAATCTGACCACATCTTGGGGAGGAGTTTGTTAAAGTACGAGGCCTGGAAAGGGCCAAAATACTGAAAAAACTGCATATTCCATTCAAAATAGCAGACTTCCTGTGGGAGTTAGAGCATTGGTCCAAGGGACTTTTTTTTTGGTCTGAGGCTGATACATCAGCCACACATCATTCATTTCTGTACTGAAGGCATGTGGCTGCGAGATAATTAGCCCGCTGGTAATACTGAACTCAGATTGTCACCTGTTGCCATAAAAAAACAAAACAAAAAAAACCAAATCAGCGCATTCAGTCATATCCTGCAGATAATACGAACTCAGGTACCATAAATCTTAGATTCTCTGGGAGAGTCCGCAGCAGTAGACACATTTACTGTTTTGGCTCTTGCACAGTTCACTTCCAGATGACGACCTTGAAGTTCCGTGCTAAACACATATTTTTAAAGTTTGTTTTATCCGCCGTTGTTTATGCAGATTTCTAGGGCACGTACTCTTTTCTTTGTACAATGTCATCGGCGACACATTACTTGAAGGCCTAGCCTATTTTTACTTCAAAGCAGCCTGATTTAAATGTCTCTGTGTTATTTTACCATAAAATATTATTTCAGTCCTGTGTTTTTGCATTTGTACAGAGTAAATTTGGCCAGTTTCAGAAATAAGTTTAAATACTTTATTAACCCCATCAAGGATAGTCGTTAGTTACTACAGTGTACAACAAATCAAAAGTCATTTTGTAGTGTACTTGGGTTTGAATGATTTAATTACACATCAGCCACTTAAGGGAAGTTCAGATAGTCATTTCACATAGCTACATTCAAGGTGATGCACTGAATGAAAAGCTTTTTCAAGACAAAAGTTTGATTTATTTATTTATTTATTTACAGTTGAAAACTTATATCCATTCTGTCCACCCAAGTGGTCATAGAAGACTGGAAATGTGTGTCTTATAATAAAAAAAAGGGTCAGGTCACCATGGCCTGTTTATCGAGTGATGTTAATATCTAATGTGGAATATATAATCCAATGTGGGATATTGCTCAGGCTTCATAGTGATTTTTGGGACATGTAGCTGTCAGGAGAAAGTAGCTCAAGGCTTAAAGTATTGATAAACTGTTAAAGAATGACTGCATTTCCTCTGCTCATTGTCTTGTGCTGACAATGGCTGTCTTGTACGCCTGTATGTCAGTTACCTGACAATCTGTTTGTATACAGTGGAGATTAAATCCACTTGCACCCTCGTCAGATTGTCAAGTGCTTTGTTTAAGTATTGTATAACTGCCTCACTACAACCTCAATCAATTATTGGTAAACTAATATGCACAATTAGTAATATTTTTATGACACATGTCTTAAAGTACCTGATAGAATCTTACAAACAAAAACAAACAAACAACACACTGCTTTTTAGTAGTTCATGTATGTGAGAGTTAACTTGAGGTTTTAACTGTCCTGTTTCCTTTTTTGGACATTGATCCTAGTAAACTTTTACCTGCATGCTTACTGATAGTGTGTGAATTACAATGACTCAGACATTTTTATCAGTTAGTTCACAATAATGTGAATGAATGAGAGAGTGTTCAAACATTAGCATACACCTCTCCTTTTTACCAGGTTTTGTGATAGAAACTTGAGAAATATGATGATTTTTTTTTTAATATATTTTTTTAAAATAACGGCAGTTTTGGCAAATTATTCAAACAAGCTTTTCAAAATCTAATATTAGGGCTGGGCAAGTTAACGTGTTAATATCGCGTTAACTTATTAATTTGTTAATGCCGACATTTATTTTATTGCGCGTTAAAGCATGTTGCTCACATGCTTTTGTTTTGAAAAGTTTGTTACTGGCTGCTGCGGAACCGGAAGAGGAATTGCAGGTAAACATACAGAAAAGCTAAAACGGACATAGAGAGCGGTAAAAATCTGTGTACTTTACAGTTCAGGTAGAACAACAAAACTTTTAAGCCCCTTTGTTCAAGACGATTGCGTCATTCCTCCATTTATCATCAGATCTGCTCCATGCGTTCACTGTCATGCTATTCTCTAGCTGGTTACTTCAATATGCCCTGGCAGTGGCAATAAGCTTTATATTATTTAACATTTTTTAAGATGAGATGTACAATAAATATGTGTTACTGACAAGTGCTGATGTGTTTGAACAACAAATGTTGTGCCAGTTTAGTTCATATGGCAGCGGAACAATTAAATAAAAGTGACCTTTACACGACTTTTGAATTCCTTATGGCGCTATTAAGCCCATTTTTGTACACTAATACCCAGGGCCCATCAAATATGTAGTTTTACACCAGACCTGATATGCATGTATATTTATGTGACTATCAGACTGTATTAAGGCCCCCTTGCTTCTGGGCCCCAAAAATGGTAAACACCACTGCTAATCTAAGCAGATCATCATCTTGGAATAATCCTTCAAGTTTTTCTGCCCACACATGGTGCCAAAAGAATTTAATGACTTCGAAACAATTTCCCCCTCCCCCTCCTAGGGTCCTTCCTTTCACATTGTAGTTTGACATTTGTCTGCCACTGAGGCTCAGAAATCCGAAGGAGCAGGGTTTATATATCCACGCACAGGGTTTATATGTGTGGCATACACACATTCCTTGGGTTATTGTCAGCTGGCGACACTTGGTGGAGATGCAGTAAGCAGTGAAGTTGTAAACATAAGGAAGCACTGAAATAAGAAAGGAAAACTCAGAATTTGTAACCAAGAAATCAAATTCTAACAACCAGAGCACAATCATCTACACCCTGTTTAGAATTGAAAGTGAGAACAGAAAAAGGGTAACTGAAAAAGACAGTTCAAAAATAGAGGTGGTTTTAAAACTGATAGCAAGAAAAGAAAAAGTGTAATGGAGAAACATGATTCTGCTCTAGTTTAACTTTATTGATAACTTGATTGCCAGAGTAGATTAGATTAGATTCAACTTTATTGTCATTGCACATGTCAAAGTATACATATATATGTATACTTTGTGAGGAAGTAGTTGTTAAAAAAAAAAAAAAAAGAAGAGTCCAGTGCAGTTAATTCTAACAACCAGAGCACAATCATCTACACCCTGTTTAGAATTGAAAGTGAGAACAGAAAAAGGGTAACTGAAAAAGACAGTTCAAAAATAGAGGTGGTTTTAAAACTGATAGCAAGAAAAGAAAAAGTGTAATGGAGAAACATGATTCTGCTCTAGTTTAACTTTATTGATAACTTGATTGCCAGAGTAGATTAGATTAGATTCAACTTTATTGTCATTGCACATGTCAAAGTATACATATATATGTATGTATATATATGTATGTATGTATATATATATGTATATATATATATATATATATATATATATATATATATATATATATATATATATATATATATATATATATAATGATGAATAAATATATATTATGAGGAGAGATGTGATTATAAGAGTTACACAGATTAGAACAGTATTTAGATAATTATGACAGTATTTACAGGAGTGTGAGGAAGTAGTTGTTAAAAAAAAAAAAAAAAGAAGAGTCCAGTGCAGTTATATTATTTACAAATGTGTGGAACAGTGCAAAGACTTAGTGGGTACTAGCCCCGTTCATTTCCTGGTGGGGTCGGGGGTTGGCGCGTTTGAGTGGGGGGGGGGCAGAGTTCAACAGGGAAACAGCTGACGGAAAGAAGCTGTTCCTGAATCTGCTGGTTCGTGTACAGAGACTCCTGTAGCATCTCCTAGAGGGCAGGAGGGTAAACAGTCTGTGTGCTAGGTGGGAGGAGTCCTTGATGATGTTGGTTGCTCTCCTGAGACAATGCTTCCTGTGGATGGTAATGTAGCAAGGTGGCCTGGGATTGAGGCCCTAAACTGGTAGGATGCAGGATGGGTGGCTTCTTAGTGAGAAATGCATTTAAGATTGAAACCATTATAAAAGCCACCTAATCATTAAATTGTCCATCAGGTGACAGTGGTCACTCACTAAAGACAGCTGTTAACCTCCTCACCATCCGATAGACTGCCTGAGAGTGCAAATACAACGATGCCCATTCAGTACTCGGGCAGTTGCAGAGCGAGTGCTCGGGGAGTTAAAAAGTCGCTGGGTGCTGATTTGACAGGACTAGGGGCATGCTCCTATATCACCCTAACAAGGTGTGCCGCATTGTACTGGTATGTGTTGTCCTTACACAATGTGGCCCAAGTGCCATTACATTGATTGGATTTAATATTATAATTTTAGTTAATGATATTTGCTCGGGGGTCATGCTCTGGGTCTCTGTAAAGCGCTGAGAGACAATTGTCATTGTAACAGACGCTATACAAATAAAATTGAATTGAATTGAAATTGAAGTGGTGTGAGATCATCGACCCTGGATCCACCACCTGTCCAGCCACACTTTGACAATGCAGAGTCACTATCCACTTCACCTCCATTTTTTAGATAATTTTCTGTGACAGATTCCATACACTCCCACTCCCCTTTCCCCCCCTTTTATTGAGGCTTTTTATGGCAGACAACAAAGTACAAAATAAGTTAATTTTCCTGGCCTCAACTTCAGGAAGGAGTCTCGATGTCACCTGCGGAGACATTTCTTTCTTTCTGCTTGCTTTTGCTATTATGAGGCTGCATTAGTTAGCATAAGCTAAACTTAAATCTCTAGCCCAGGGGTCGGCAATAGAGCTGGGCGATACTGGGAACTTTGGTATCGATCCAATACCAAGTAAATACAAGGCCAATATCGCCGATATCGATACCAATACCGATACTTTTTCATATTAAGCTTAATCTATCATTACCTTTTGTGATTTTTGTCTTTGGATTATTTTCTTAAAGCCAAGAATAGAATTTCTTCAAACTTTATGTCTTCAACATTTTGTGTAAATATTCATTGGAGTTGAATTTCTGTTCATGTTTTTTTCTAGTCCACCTTTAATATTATGTCTTTTAATACTTGTGTATTTTTTTGCACTGTGTGCACTTTCCTGTAGCTTTAACTCTATAAATGTCCCTGTTGTGTGATAAATTACGGATTATCTAATGTTATTTTATCTTAAATAACACCTTTCAATGGGATACATGCAGGGCCGTCGGACAGGGGGTAAAAGTTACACAGCCTTGGGGGGGCCCATGGCAGAGGGGGGCCCATGGGAAGCTAAGGGGGAAAAAATTATATATTGAATATATTAGTTAATACCAAAACTAAATTTCATGACAGATATTGATCGTAATGCAAACTTGATGGGCCCTATATTAAATGGCATATTGTTGTAATCCAAAAACCTTAAGTCTGTTGTGATGGACTACTCTGTGTGAACACCCCTTGGAATATGCGCAAAATCGTTAAGTCCAAAAACAGCTGTTTCTCACCGTGAGGCGCAGCTTGATTACTATTAGCGTATGTGGATGGAGAGATAATGTCGCAACCTCCCAAGAAATATAAATCTGGCTCTCAGAAACGTAAAGAGAGGAAAGAGAGAGAGAAGAAACAAAATGAGGGGAGTCAGCTGCTTACAGACTTCTTCTCAAAGAAAGGTGAGTACAATTGTAACAAACGTTAAACTTTAAACACACAAGATGAAATCCCATTGTCAACTGCCGTAAGCTCCGCTATCATTGCTAAAACGGACATAAACAGCCCTAAGCAAGATCAGATAATAGACTACCCTTTCAAATGGTCTTGTTATTAAAATAAGGGAATATAAAGTCGGCTAATATTGCAGCAATATAACAGCAAGCAGGTGGACAGGTGATCGGTTGGTTGGTGGTTGGTGGTGGTGATGGGGGGGGGGGGGGGGGGGCACCAGGACCTCCTTTGTAGGGGCCAGAATTTGGTGCTACGGCCCTGGATACATGACATGTACTGGGTTATTTCAACGTCTTAATTATGTTTTTTTGAGTTGGCTCCAGTAACGTATGACTTAAGTAACCTGTACTTTGAAAGATGATAGAAACTAATGCTGAAGACGACCAGGCTCATCTACCTGAATGCTCTCTGTTGGAAATTAAAAAGAAAGAAGAAAAAAAAGCTTGAGTATCGATCTTTTTACATGAGTATTGTTCGATATCAATACCGGCGTTGGTATCGATATTATCGATATTTGGATCGATCCGCCCACCTCTAGTCGGCAACCTTTACTATCAAAAGAGCCATTTTTTTGTCCTTCTCCCCTTAATAAAATTTATCTGGAGCCGCAAAACTTATTTGACCCATAAAATGAAGATAACACAGTGTATGAAGTTTTATATATAGTTATTCTGTATTCAGAGGGATTTGAATCTACCCAAAAGCTTATTACTAGTATGTTTGGCAGTTTTTAAAGTTTTTAATGCAAAAAGTCATACAAGATACTAATTAAAGTTTCATTTCCAGTTTTTGTCATCCAGTGTAAAAGAACTATAGTTTGTTGCATTTATGAAATTGTAGAGAAAAAAAAACAGAAAACTGTTGACATTTTATTGCTGTTTTTACCTGTTATAACAAAGGAAAACCTCAAACTCTGATAAAGGCTGAATATTGGCTGCTGCTGCACTGTATGTTTGGGAGCAGAACCAAGACAATTCCCTATCAACTTGTTGACATGGAAGTAAATATATTTAATCTTGAATCTTTTGAATGAGGAGAAAAAAACACTGGCATATGTTGACCTACTTTGAAATAAAACAAAGAACCATGCAGGTTCATTTGAGTCATTCCCTTTCTTGTCAAACATTGATCAAATAAAAAGTAGCCCACTTTAAAATAGATAAAACGTATAGGTGCAGCTTAATAACTTAAAAAAAATGTAAATGTAAAAATAGGCCAGTTTGTATTTAATTATGACTGAAGTCCATTTCAGTGTGTTGTCATCCTCTTGTTTTCTCCCCAGCCACATAAAGCAATCAACCATCGAGCCTGAACATAAATCATTTGTTGTAGTTCATGCTGGAGAAAACCTGTTCGCATCAGTATGTGGATTCAAAGACTGACAGGACTCCAAATAAAAACGTCTTCATGTTCATATAAGTGTCGGGAATGACATTCATGTTTCAAAGACAAGTTTGTCGGGTTTGGGAAGGTTTCCAATGTCGCTCCTTTTGTGTGTTACACCACGACAGCACCGACATGGTTTAATGGTTTGAAATTTTTCTTTTATTTTTTTACCGCGGCACACACAAAGATGTCCTGGCGCGAGTCACCAAACGCACGATCGCCTTTATTTTCTTTCCCAGGATGTAAACACACAGATACGACTTCCTCGTTGCAGTAACCTGGTAGAATTTTGCGCTGAACATACTCATTCTGCCCCCTGCTGGCGAGCAACCTACAGGGGCACTACATGTGCTCCAGATCGAGAATCGCCTTCAGACAAGTTTTTCCCCAAAGCTACAGGGAGCCACTGCAGAGAGGCTAAATAAAGAGCTGCATGAGGCTCCAGAGCAGCGGGTTGACGACCCCTGTTCTAGCCTGTGGCAACTGAGATAAGGTAGGGTTGGGTGGAGTAAACTCCTGTCAAGATAGCTCCCTGTTTAGATAAAAAGAAAAAACAGATATCAAATTCATTCTTCAAAAACTTTTGGGTTATATCACAAATGGTCTGTCCAGTTCTATTTATACAATTTATGGCTGTGTCTGACTGTAATAAAATGCAAAACCTTCCCTGTCAGCTCCACACACCTTTTACTTGTATAATCATATGTATGAACACAAAAACTTCTCAGGTGTTTTTATTTGTCCTGTTATTTCTGAAGAGAGCTAGCAAAAAACACCGATGCTATCAAATTGTTCAGCTGTGCCGGATCACTTTCTGGATCCAGGAACTTTTAAAATGATTCTTTATCATTGTGAGATAGACGAGCTGCTTGGTGGAGGTCTGCGCTTCTCCGAGAGCTTTTCTAGTTCTACCTATGTTTGGTGCCTTACATAGTGACGGTGGTGGTGGTGGTGGTGGTGGTGGTGCTGGGGGGGAGGGGGGGGGTGCCCGTCCCCGTCCCCCGTCCCCCGTATGCCATCTGCGCCCTTAAATACTTAACTCAGACTGTCACCTGTTGCTGTAAAAAAAAAGAAAAAAAAGCACAGTAGAGTACGTGACGTAGTGTACGTCATGTCCTGCAGATAATATAAACACAGGCTCTTAGATTTTCCGGGAGAGTCCGCAGCAGTTGTCACATTTTCGTTTGCCTCACGCGCAGTCCACTTTCAGACGAGGACCATGAAGTTTCCTGCTAAACAAATTTGTTTTCTAATGTTTGTTTTATCCGTCGGTGTTTCTGCGGATTTCCAGGGTAAGTACTCTTTTCTTTGCACATACCATCGGCGACACATTATATGAAGGCGTAGCCTGTTTTTCTTATTATAATCAACTAACTCTTTTGATAGGTTTGATCACAATTTGGCAAGCAAGAGCCACTATGGAAAATGTTCATATTACATTACAACAAACCTTCGCGATTTTTTATCTCAAGCAATTAATTCAAACTACTTGATGCACGCAGAGAGTATTCAGAATTTTACTTACATTCTGCACAAAACTGAGCTAACTAAGGGTGAAATAGTCATTAAAGTGGGTAAAATGTCACAGAAATACATTATCATGGCAGCAAAAACAGATCTGATCCATCAGTGAAACGAGGCTTCTATAGATTCACTAAAATCTGTGTCCATAAAGGATCAAAAACAAAAGAACTCAACAGCCATCAGTGAGAAATGAGCATCGTGTGAGTAAACTGCAAAGGCATTATTCTAAAGTGAGTTCTTACCATTGACCATCGAAAATAGGACTAATAATTTCTGTGCTAATAATTTTGGTTCTGAATTTAATGCTGCTGAAGTCAAATTGGGAAAGATTACCATGGATGGACAACACTACCACGCCTAGACTAGCCTTCTCAATACATTATTTATTTCATTCAGTAAACATTTATAACTGACCAGAGTGTTTTTTAGATATATGAGATGACCAACATTTGAAAGTAAAAGGATCTCATTTGGAAACCTGAAGATCAAGATCGATACCACGACTACCATAACAGACGGACAACACTTCTTTCTCCTGATATGATGGATGATGATGACTCCAGACTCAATGAAATGTGTAGATCTTGGCCAAATGCATTTATGACACATTTTTGAGGGAATTTAGCAACAATCAGCATGTTCAAATCATGAAATGAAATTCAACAAATGTTTCCTGCAGCCACAACATGTCTTGGTGATCAAATGGAGCCTGGATCCTTCACCCAGCTGTACACAAACTGATTGTAAGCCTCCAGAGACCTGGAGGTCTGCAGTTCCTCCAAAATTTAAAGGCACTTTGGTCATGAAAAATGTAATTGTCAGTGCTGGGGTAAGACATGCTGTGTATTAATTTTAATACTAATGTTAACTTGTGAACACACAACAGCACTCGAATGAATGAAGAACTGGCTCTGTCCTGTGAAGCTTGGCCAACAAATTGGCGACGTTGGGTCAAAGTCCATGTATGTGTGATGTCAGGGAAGACTATCTATTAGGGCTGGGCCGATACGCTTTTGTGCCGATTCGATTCTCCTATGATTTTTGGGTCCTGATTCAATTTATATTGCGATTCTGATTAAACAAGTATTGCATTTAGATTTTACCAAGTATTGCGATTTTTATATTTCAATAATTGAAATATAAAAATCATATGATAATAATAATGTTAAATATTATTATAATTATATATGATTATTAATTATTATACATATTATAATATCATTATATTATTTTTTAATTATTAAATAATAATAATAAGTATAAAAATAAATAAGTTTTAATATTAAAAAAAATGCGCAACTGCTGTAGTTTAGAGTCTCCACGGGTCCACTTTCATGGACCCGAACCCGAATGGACCTGTGAAAATTCGACCTGAAACCGACCCGACCCAAGTTATTATCATAAGTTCGGGGTTTGAACCCGAATGGACCCTCAATATTTGGACCCGGAACCAACCCGACCCGAGTCTTAAGTTTCCGACCCCGAACTGAACCGAGTTACCCGAATAGAACCGAGACAATACAGCCTATAGTTGTATAGCGTTGAATAAAACTTGATTTCCTTACCTAAAGTTGTCTTTTTCTACCCAGTTCAGTTGCTACATAGGCTACATGATGTAAACAACAATAAATCCATGTCGTTATTTTCTTTGTGGATACATATGCTATTGGTAGCAGCTGCTAACACTAATAGCCTTACACCGGTCAGGACGTGTCGTGAATATGTTATCTCATGCAGCGTTATCATGTTGTCCATCCGTTGTGCTTTACAGCTGCCGGGCATACTGGCAATAACACGCTACGGCAACACGATTGTTTCATGACAAATATGCCACGTTAATGAATAATCATTTAACTGCCCAGAGTCATGACAATGGCTGCCACCGCCAATATCTTTAACTCTCGAGTAAACGCACACCCAGCCTGTCAGAGAGCACCGACCGGACCTGAGAATAACTACCGATTCCGACCCGAACCTGGAGTCACGTCTTTTGAATGGACCCGAGACCCGATTCGGATTGTTCCGAAGACCTCTACTGTAGTTACCCTCAACGCCTTATCTGATCCAGCTGGGAGTTTGTGGAGAGTTGAATCCAATGTCTGCGTGGGGCGGTGGGGGAAAGAGTTCAGGCTCTGTGAAAGTACTCAGCTCGCTGCACTCCGCCATTTTGTCGCGTGAATTTGCCTGCATTCAGGTTACTATGTTGACACACGTGCTTCTATTTCCGGAAGTGTAGATGACAAAAGAGACTGGCGGAGGCCAGCGAGCGGAGTATTTCCACGGAGCCACCCATGCTCTTTACCCCACCATTAAATAAATAAAAATTGATTCTTGTACGAGAATTGATTTTTAAAAATCCCAAGAAAAAAATTTCGATTAATATAAATTTTTTGGCCCAGGCCTACTATCTATTGCTCTTTTAACTAATAGGTTCTAACCACTTCTTAGTGTTTTATGCAGTTTACAATTTAATTAACAGCCTAATTTCACACTTTTTATAGCTGACAACTACAATACCATCTGTGGTGTCAAATGGTTACCTGTTACCACTTTGGCCTCTTGGTGTTTAACATATTTGGTGAACTTGACATGTAAGCTGTGAAAGCTTGGACAGTATATTCACTCTAATATTAAAGATGATATGGCTTGTTGCGCTGTTTATAGTACGAACAAATCTAAGGGTTTGTCCAGTTCTTTGAACACAGTCTATGGCTGTGTCTGACTGTAAACGAATGCAAAACCTTACCAGTCAGCTCCACACACCTTTGTTTATACAATCATATGCAATAACCCAAACACAAATGATGGTTCTTTCTTAGTAAACGTCAGAGCTTTGCATTAAGATATTGGATTTTCAAGACTGTGAAGTGTTGTATGACTCTGAATGACATCAATCATCCTGACAGTGCCACAAGTCCACACTAAGCTCGGGAGCCTAAGAGGACAGTATATTAGTGTAAAAGGCACAGAGACCAGGGTCCACGCCTACCTGGGAGTTCCATTTGCCAAGCCTCCACTCGGCCCCTCCCTGAGACTGGCTGCACCTCAGCCTGCAGAGGGATGGGAGGGAGTGAGAGACGCCACCAAGCAGCCACCCATGTAAGACACATGTACTCACTTCTGGCAAAACCAGACTTGGAGAAATTCTGTTCAAAACCTATTGAGAAAAATGTCTCTTTTTGCAGATGCATTCAAAATAAAGAGCTTTTGATGGAAATGCTTAAAGAACTTGGTGACATGTGGGTGGAAATCCCAGACCCTTCAGAAGACTGTCTTTACCTCAACATTTACACTCCTGCAATCCGAGCTCCTGATTCCAAGCTCCCAGTAAGAACCACTTATGCTTTGGAGTAATTAATAATGGCAAAATAGATCATGATGGTCATATTTAGAAGTAACTTATGTTTGACACAGGGATATTTTTGTTTGTGTGCGTGTTTTTTTTTCTTCTCTTAATCCACTATAACCTAATTTAAGATATTCAACATGTGTGCTTTTATCCTTCAAGTCTTAGGCAATGGATCTGTTGTAACATTTTGGAGACCAGACTTTTAAAATATTGTTGAATCAAGACACAATAAGGCAAAGTCAGAATTTTATAGTAATAGCAAATAGTTGAACTCCTTAATATCCATCCATCCATCCATTATTAATACCCACGGATACAGGGTCACAGGAATCTGCTGGAGTTTATCCCCACTCTCTTGGGGTGAAAGGCAGGGGTACACCCTGAACAGGTCACATCTCAAATATTTTTGTTTTAATTTTCCTAGTTTCCTCTGAGTCTGAGAAAGAATCATTTCATGTGACAGAAGATCAAACCAAGGCTGTGACATCTTTTTTTAAGGTCATGGTGTGGATCCACGGTGGTAGTCATGTTGTCGGGTCTGCTTCAATGTTTGATGGCAGTGCCCTGGCTGCCTACCAGGATGTGGTTGTGGTTCTGGTCCAGTACAGATTGGGCCTTATGGGATTTTTCAGGTAACATGGGTTACTAAGCACAATTGGAACATATTTTGGTTATATGATGTTGTTCTTGGTCTCATCTGTGCTACATGTCTGCAGTACCGGAGATGAACATGTGTCTGGAAACTTTGGTCTGCTGGATCACATTCAAGCTCTGAAGTGGGTCAAAGAGCACATTCACAACTTTGGAGGAGATCCAGATTCAGTCACCATATTTGGGGAGTCTGCTGGTGGAATTAGTGTATCTCTTCTGGTGAGGATAGATCTGGAGATAAAGTTCCTCTATCGACACACTTTGAGTTATGTTATTTCACAGTTAATTGAGCATTGTGTCCTGACCCGGATCAACAGCTTCTGTCACCTTTATCTGATGGTCTATTCCACCGTGGCATTGCTGAGAGTGGTACTGCTGCATTGGATACGTTTGTGGGAGGTGATCCTGTCCCAATGATGCAGGTTAGTTATAAACTGATGTATGTAAACATTATTTGGTGCAGAGTAATGGGAATTGCTCTGATTTTTAAATTCTACATAAATCCTCAGATTGTTGCAAATGCATCAGGCTGTAGCCTCGAAAGCACAAAGAAGATTGCTGACTGCATGAGAAGCCTGGATGCTGATGTGATAATGACATTGTCAAATGTGAGATGCCGTGCAAGACTGTTATCAGTCATTTTCTGAAACATTTTGTATAATCTAACCTTTGACATTTATTTTTCATCCTGTATCCATTTTTGTTTGTTCTCTTCTTATTCTTTCAAGGAGCCCCAATTCAAATTTCCTGTAAATATTGATGGACACGTCTTAACAAAACCTGTACATGAGACGTTTGATAAACATGAATTCCATACTGTACCATTCATGACCGGCATTAATAATCATGAAGGAGGATGGATGCTGACCAGAGTAAGTGCTGATTGTTTATGTTGTTTATCAAACTTGTGTGAATTTAGAGCTTGACTGTTCCCATAAGACCCCATCAAAACTGGATTTGTTTTACTTTTAATTTGACATTTAACGGAACACTAATGCAGGTAAAACATCTGTTTTACATCTGGATCATAGTTCAGTCTTTGATACTGCAGACCATAAAATACTTCTTGACAGACTGGAGAACTGGCTGGAGTTATCTGGTCCAGTTCTCAGTTGACTTCAGATCACATCTTGAAGGCATGAGCTTTGTTGCTTCCATGGGTGAGAATAAATCTGAGCTTATTTCCATGACCTGTGGAGTTCCTCAAGGGTTGATTCTTGGACTGATGTTATTCAACCTCCACATGTTTCCCCTTGGACAGATCATACATGACAACAATGTTGTTTACCACAGCTATGCAGATGATGCTCAGAGTTACTTGGCTCTTTCATCAAATGACTGTTGTCTATTAGACTCCCTCTGACAGCGCTGACAGCAAGTGAAAAGCTGGATGCAGACAAGCTTCCTTCAATTAAATCAAGACAAGACAGAAATAATTCTATTTGGTAACACATTTGAAAGAACAAAACTTGCTTACCAGCTTGAATCCAGGGGGCTTAAGATGAAAACCCAGTATAGAAATCTTGGAGTTTGAAATGACTCAGACCTGAGCTTCACCAGCCACATCAAGACTGTAACTAAAACACATTTTTATCACCTCAAATACACATCAGTCGTCAGAGATCTGATGACCAGAGCAGATTGAGAGAAGCTCATCCATGCCTTCATCTCCAGCAGAGTTGACTACTGTAAACGCTCTCCTGTCTGATCTTTCAAAAAAGACCATGAGACAGCTTTAGCTCACCCAGAATCACTGCTGACAGAGTTCTAACAAGAACCAGGAAAAGTGAGCACGTTACTCCTGGTCTGAGATCATTACACTGGTTACCAGTTACCTACAGAACAGACTTTTTAAGTATTGTTGTTAGTTTGAGTGATGTAAGAATTTAGTATATCTTAATTTAGCAGTTATATATACAATGTTCTAGTTTGACAATCAATCTGCAGTTAACAAGGCAAGGCAAGTTTATTTGTAGAGCACAATTCGTACACAAGGCAAATCAAAGTGCTTTACACATGCATAAAATCACAAGAAGGCAAATAGAATTAGTTAGTTAGTTAGTTAGTTAGTTAGTTTTTTATTTTGGTCCATTAATCAATCAAAAACATGCATCACAGAAAGCTGGATGTATAAATAAATGAACCAAAAAGGTGTAGGCTGAAGCCGTAGCTTATATAGTGCCTACCCTTTTTTACAACATATCACATCACAACAAATCAAAAATAAAAGGGATTACAGAGAGTCAATTACAACAAAAACTTGTGATATAAAGGATTTACAGGAGAAGCTGCTCTTGGTCATACTAAAAGTTTATATTTATCTATTGCCCTAAGTTTAAACATTTTTTTTGAATTTACAGATAGAACTAGACATTTTTAGCTCATCACAGAGACTATTCCACAAGTTTACCCCTTTAACGGAAATACATCTGCTTCTAAAGTTTGTCCTTACCTTTATTTTTTTAAACATACAAGTTCCCCTAAGTTCATACCGACTTTCTCTGAATGAAAACATTTCCTGAATGCAGTGAGGAAGTAGGTTATTGTGTGCCTTATACATTATAAGTGAAGTCCTTAGCTCGACTAGATCTACAAATTTTAAAGTATTTAATTTAATGAAGAGTGGGTTTGTTGGGTCGCGGTATTTTGAATTATTTACAATTCTTATGGCTCTCTTTTGTAATTTAATTATTGGATCAATGTTTGTTATGTAAGTATTTCCCCATAGCTCAACACAGTAAGTAATGTATGGAACAATGAGTGAACAGTACAATATGTAAGTGGATTTCTGATTTAAAAGTTCTTTTGTCTTGTATAGGATTGCAATGGTTTTGGACAATTTAGATTTGATATTGTTTATATGTGTTTTCCAATCAAGTTTATCATCAATTATCACGCCCAAGAATTTATTTTCACATCAATCATTCCATACAAGCATAAAAATAATTATTAATACATTAAATTAAAAATTAATTTTAAAAAATTAATTAATTAAATTAAAAATGAAAAGTGTAGATAAAATCCTTTCAGTTGTCATATGCACATCTAAACAGATCTGTTTTCAGCCGGGATTTGAACATTGTCAGACTTGAGGCCTGTCTCACATCTTCTGGAAGACTGTTCCAGATTTTAGGAGCATAAAACTGAAATGCAGCTTCACCTTGTTTAGTCCTGACTCTGGGCACCAGCAGGAGACCACTACCTGAGGTTCTCAGAGTCCAGGTTGGTTCATATGGCTCTAACATGTCAGAGATGTAGTTTGGGGCTAGACCATGAAGAGACTTATACACAAGTAGAGCTGTTTTAAAGTCTATTCTCTGAGTGACAGGAAGCCAGTGCAGAGACCTCAGGACTGGACTAATATGATCGTATTTCCTGGTTCTAGTCAGGACTCATGCAGCAGTGTTCTGGATGTACTGCAGCTGATTTACAGTTTCTTTAGAGAGCCCAGTGAGCAGGCCGTTATAGTAGTCTAACCTGGTGGAGACGAACGCATGGATTAGTCTTTCTAAATCTGGTTTAGACACTATTCCTTTGATTCTGGCAATGTTTTTTAGATGGTAAAAAGCTGCTGATGTTATTGCTTTAATATGGCTGTTAAAGTTCAAGTCTGAATCCAATATTACCCCTTAATTTCTGACCTGATTTTTAGGTTCTAGAGAGAGTCTCAAGGTGACTGATAACACTTTGTCTTTGTTTCTGTGGGCCACAGACAATGATTTCAGTTTTCTCTGAGTTTAGCTGGAGAAAGTTGTTTTGCATCCATATACTGATCTGTTCAATGCTGTGACACAATGTTCTCCTGCTGTCAGTGACACATAGATCTGAGTATCATCTGCATAGTTGTGGTAAGACACATTAAAGCAGCATATTAGCTGGCCTAATGGAAGCATGTACAGATTGAACAACAGGGGTCCCAGGATTGACCCCTGGGGAACCCAACAGGTCATGTGCATTTGGTCTGAAACACAGTTCATCGATTTCAACAAAGTAAAATATCATCAAAAAATGTATCAAACAATACACTGACCATGACAGAGGTCAGTGTATTGTGAATTTATTCTCCAAGTTGTATACAATATCAGAGAGGTCATTTACTCACATCACAGAATGCAAGATGCTCAGAAATGACAATTGGTAAGTAAGAAACCATCACATGAACAACAACAGGACCTTGAGATAAATTCTCCAGACGCCTATGTGTCAAACTCAAGGGACTTGATGGAGCTAGAATGATAATCAGAAGCAATGGCCTTCAGCAGGCCAGACTCTAGAGGAAAAGTCACAGACTTATGAATCAGCATTATATAATAAGGCAATGATGGCCTCAAAATGCAGTTTTTACACAACAGTTTGTGAATCAATAAATAATGTTGGGCCAAAATACATTTCTGATCTCCAAGTAGAGCTCTGAGATCTTCAGGAGTCAGTCAGCTGGTAGAACCTGAGTTATCAATCAATAAATCAGTCAACCTTTATATAGCACCTCACAATAGCACAGCGCTAACTGATAATAAAAACCGTTCAAAATAAAAAGGTTTAGGAGTTAGGACCACGTAGGGTGAAAATAAATTTAGCCACAATGCTACACACAGATGAATAATACTTCCTGTTGATATCAAACGTGCCCCAACTCTAGTCACTTTTAAAGTTAAACTGATAACTCTGCTGTTTTGCTATTGTTTAGTCTTTTCTGCTGCACCTATTACTGTATTGTTCTTTCTAATGCATTCCATGCTTTGTTTTGTTGCTTTTTTTGTCTCAATCTATATTTCGTAAGTTTATTATGCATTTTATTTGCATTCTTACGCTGTTTTTGTTCATTTATTTTTCATTTTGTTTTGTTTTTTTAATCTTAAAGCCTTTTCTACAGCACTGAGTTGCCCTTGTGTATGAAAATAAACTTGCCTTTTCTTTTGTTCGGAAAATTAATAAAACTCAGGAGCAATTCAGATTATAAAGTAGGATTTTATTCTCGCAAGAAGGAGCAGTCTACAAGTCAGCATCTGACGATGCAAAGGCTCAAAGTTGGTCTGTCACGCATCCTTCTTATAGGATACGTGATTGTTTTATGGTCATTATCTCCACCACAATCGTTAAGTGATTTAAACATTTAAGGTACAAAATAGACAACTAATTTATGCATCCACCACAAAACTGACACCTGCATAAATTGGGGAAGACGGAGACTTGGGTTATCACAATATAGCTCAACACCAGACAATTTACAACGGGATTGTAATCACAACAGTCAGGCGACCTTAATTTAGAAAACTCAACATAACTCCTCCTCGAGACACACACATATTGGGTTACAGAGAGTTAAATATAGCAACAGGATAATAATTATACAATAGTCTCAGTAGTGTAATTTTTCTATCACATTTGTTGTGTATAACCAACATGCTGAATAAAGTTGGGTGTTCTTCCCTCAGTACTTTGCTCCTCCAAACTGGACTGAAGGAATGGACCGAGAGCATTTCACAAGCATACTGCCCATGTTTCATACTTATGTAAGTCTCTCACTTCATGATATTTCAGTTACTTTTATTTTATGTCATCAGTCTTTTTTAATGGTTGTTTCTAATTCTGAAAAGCCCAAAGATCCATTCGTCCAAGATTTGATAGCAAATGAATATATTGGAACTGGTGAAGACCGAGTGAGAAACAGAGATGGATTCACTGAGGTGATTGGAGATTTATTTTTTACCGTCGGAGCCATTAAAACTGCAAATGCTCACAGAGGTAACTTTTTTTTTTTTTCTTGAGCAAGGTTATGCAAATCAAAGAGCCACAGTTTTAAGATTTATTGGTAAAATTTTTCTGAAACAAATATCACACTGATACCAGATGCAGGCGCCCCTGTGTACTTGTATGAGTACCGGTATCCTCCCAAAGCTCTGCAGAAATTAAGGCCCAGCTTTGTTGGAGCTGACCATGGAGATGAGATCTTTAGTGTGCAGGGAATGTGTTTCACAACTGCCCATCTATACGTGCGTGGTAAGTGCAGCATACAGACCTTCAGATATCTGCTTTGTGTTCTTGAGTGTCTCACTCATTAATTGTCATTTCAGAGGGATGTCCTGAAGAGGAGGAAAAGTTTAGCAGAACCATGATGAGCTACTGGGGCAACTTTGCTCGTACCGGGTAAGAATTACTTCTTACAAGTTCTAGTATGCGCAGAAAGAAACAACGTTTTTAATAATGAGTCTGTGTGTGTAGGTCTCCCAATGGGGACGGACTTGTACACTGGCCAAAGTATGGAGCAGAGGAGGAATACCTGATAATTGATTTAAAGGAGCAGGTAACTGGTCGGCACCTGAAGAAAGACCGGTTCATCTTCCTGGCTCAGACCTTACCAGAGAAGATCAAAGAGCATGAAGAGAGTGTGGAGCACAGCGAGCTATAGAGCAGCCACATCTCCATGTGGAGTTAAAAACCAGAGGGAACTGAACACAGCTGTTATCACTGTGCAAACTGACATCATTTTGAAGGAAGATAAGTCCATGCACTGCTGTTTTTGATTACATCCTAAGTACCACCTGAGCCATGTGGCTTCTGCTATAAAAATGAGTGTTTGTTCATCATTATATATACAGTACCTACTTATGCCTGTGCATGGGGATCCGTTGGAGCCTATCCCACCTCCCTTTGGGTAAAGGCAGGGGTACACCTTGGACAGGTTGCCAGTCGTTCACAGGGCGACATGTAAACAAACAACCTTCATGCTTTGAGGCAGCACTGCTGACCACCAAGCCACAGTAATGTAATCA
Source organism: Hirundichthys speculiger (assembly GCA_018398805.1). NCBI lineage: Eukaryota > Metazoa > Chordata > Actinopteri > Beloniformes > Exocoetidae > Hirundichthys > Hirundichthys speculiger. Next base: position 1,775,393 of record JAGFBZ010000080.1, on the reverse strand, counting down.
TTAATTCTAATAAAAACTAAATGTGGCACTAAAATAAATGAGCTGTGGAAAATGAGATGATTCTCTTAGGTGATAGTCTTCAACATTTACATATGAATGTGAAACACTTAAACCCCTGTAAAAATAAACCTGAATGACAAAGCAGTTCTTCTCAGTGGTTTTTTTTTTTTTTTGGTCTTGCTATTTCTCAGAAGAGCTTGAGCTGAAATGCTCCCCAAAGTCTGATTGTAAATTAAATTTTTTCATAAAATCAGCCATGTGACATTGGTTATTAGTGATTAGATTAATCCATCCCAAGTGCCTTGTGTTCGTTGTGCCTATTGTTTGTGCTGGTATATTTTATGCCCAAGTGTGAGAAAATCTCATAAAGAAGGAGAATTTTCACTTGGAGTACCTGTAGCTGGGTAAGAGTTGTTCATGAGATACTTCAAAATGAGTGGGATTCAAAGGAGCTGAACCCTCTAAATATAGTTTGCATGAAGGTAGATTTTTTTTTTTTTTCCAACAGAATTTATCATGGTCCTCTTAGAAAATCTCCTTGAACTCTGATGGCCATCGAGGTCAGAGATCCTGCCATAATCTCTAGATATCAACTGCCCAATCAGCGTTCAGTCACAAAATGCCACCAATTTACACTCAAAAAAGTCACCCTTCAAGTAATAAATGGATATTATTACAATTTAATATTGTATTTGTTGAAACTAAAATGAATCCAGAGTGTTTTGACAGGAAGCAGGTGTTGACAATTTTTACAGTTTACAGTCATGGAAAAAATTATTAGACCACCTTGTTTTCTTCAGTTTCTTGTTCATTTTAATGCCTGGTACAACTAAAGGTACATTTGTTTGGACAAACATAACGATAACCACAAAGATTGCTCATAAGAGTTTTATTTAAGAGCTGATATCTTACCATTTTCCATGGTTTTCTTGATTATAACCTAAATCACTTAAGTTTTTACATCAATAGCTATGGCGTTGTACTGACAAAAACACTGCTTTTATGCATTCAGTGTTTTCTTTTCTGTCTGTTTTAGTCACATGATGACGCTTAGTGGTATCAGGTATTAAAATGAACAAGAAAGTGAAGAAAAAATGGTGGTCTAATAATTTTTTCCATGACTGTATCACCGTTTCTCTCATTCATTTGGGGCTATCTGGCAAGCGCCCCCTTGATGAACTGTGGGATGTGTCGGTAAACTGGAATCACTGGTTTTTTAGGGTGTACTCTGGCTCTATGAATATAAATCAGTGAAATAATGAGTTTGAAAGCACACTGGTGTGGCTAGTAGTTTTATTGTGGGTAAAATAAATTTTAAAAAAAGTCAAACAAATGTTATAGTTTCTGAAGTTTGATAGATCTAAAAATTAATTATTTTTTAAGTCAGGATTTTTGTAGCTGTATGGACCGAGGTGTAAGCAAATTTCGTGACTTCTCTTAAAGCCTATTGAATCAATTTCATGCAGTATGTTTTCCAAGAGGCTTAGGGCCCTATCTTACACCTCCTGCTACCCAATACCCACTACCCACTACCTGCAAATTGCAGATTTAGGAGTCTCTGCCAACCGCTAATGCAATCTTCCGCTCCCAAAACCTGCTACCCATTATGCCGACTCCCTTACTCACATTGTGGGCGCGGCAATGGGCGTGTCTCTTGCGCTTTCCACAAATTCGGTATCTTGCGGTACCTGTATCTCGCAGATTTTGGGTATTGGGTAGTGGGTAGTCTGACCACTTACTACTCAATACCCAAAATCTGCGAGATACCAGTACCGCAAGATACCGAGTTTGTGAAAAGTGCAACTGGCATGTCGGCGCCTAAAAGAGCGCGTCCAAATCCTGTCATTGCGCGTCCACCCAGTCACATGTGGACTGCACAACCGGCTCTACCTCTCGATTATGCATCACTGTATTACTTGCATACGTTATTATTCTCTTAAGGGCAGATGATTTCTGGTTATCTGTGGCATGATCTCATTCAGATGTTTGCTGTGGAGGAAACAAGGAGATCACAGAACTCTGTTGTGGAGTTTCTTGTACTGTGCGCTTATCCCTCTGACCCTCTCCTTGCGCACCGGAACACCCGAGATGCGCGGTAGAAGGTAAATGTCATCATACCTGTTCCTCTGGCTCAATGCTCATCCAATGATCCGTTCTGCAGTATTTTAAAAAGCACCGCTCCCAGCAGCTATACGTCTTGGTGCAGCTGTGCGCCTTGGTGCGTCTTTGCGCAGGGGATATGTTCAAGATAACTCAAAAAGTTATGGATGGATTTTGATGACATTTTTTAAGGAGTTGTCAGAAATGTGAAAAGGAAGAACTGATTTTATTTTGGTTGTGATCTGGAAGAAATCCTGGATTCTGGATCACTTTCAAATTTTCGCTAACATTGCGCTGTTTAGTTGTTTCTTGAACCCTAAATCAACCACAACTGTTGTGCTTGGCGGAGGTCTGCGCTCTCCGATTGCTTTTCTAGTTAAGAAATGCTTTCCTGGAAATTCACTGGCTCTATTTTTTTCTGAGCAGTTTGTTGAAACTTCTTGGAGTACAAAAGAAATGATTAAATCATTTGCTCCACATTAGTTAGAGCTAGTTATGTATATCAGTGCAGAGGAAGAGGAGGAAGCTCTACAGCAGAGTCCCAGACGAGCTGCCCATGAGAGCTGCTCCAATCTGGGTGAAAAGACGCTCCATAGCAGTTTGCAGGTACCGCAACCTGCTCTTAAAGGCAATGGCTACTGACGCACTCATTGGTCAAACAGGTGGAATGCCCTAACCACTCCCATGCATAATGTGTGCATAATATAGTGGTTGGCGCAGGTAATATCACAGGTTTCGGGAGGTGGAAGATTGCGTTCTTTGTGGGGGAACGCCCCTCCTGCTACCTGCTATCCCTTAAAAGCCACACACCCCTAAACCCGCTATCTTACCTGCGCTAACTGCTATATTATGCATGGGAGTGGTTAAGGCATTCCACCTGTTTAATCAATGAGTGCGTCAGTAGCCATTGCCTTTAAGAGCAGGTTGCGGTACCTGCAAACTGCTATGGAGCGTCTTTTCACCCAGATCGGAGCAGCTCTCATGGGCAGCTCGTCTGGGACTCTGCTGTATAGCTTCCTCCTCTTCCTTCCTCCTCCTCCTCTGCACTGATATATACATAACTAGCTCTAACTTATTGTGGAGCAAATGATTTAATCATTTCTTTTGTACTCCAAGAAGTTCCAACAAACTGCTCAAAAAAAAAAAAAAATAGAGCCAGTGAGCTTTCAGGAAAGCATTTCTTAACTAGAAAAGCACTCAGAGAGCGCAGACCTCCGCCAAGCACAACAGCCTCTGAAATTTTATAGAGGTTTTCATTGTCAATCCCTGAGTGAAATTTCATGAGTTGTGGGCAATAATTAACGGAGATATTGAGAAACAAAACTTCCAGCCCCATTGAGCGCAAGTTACAGTCTCAAACCAGGTTGTGAACCGCAACCTTCCACCTCTGGGGCCCCTGAGCACAACCCACTGCGCCAACTTCAGTCCTCTACATAGCCACTCAGATTCACCTCTGTTTCCCCTTCCCATCTGATGAGCAGCCCAGGTGTGGCACTGCACACCTGTACCTATTCAGTCATCATTTAACCAGACTCGTCGCCAGATGTTCCCATAGAAATGTCTGATCCAGCCATTCGCAGTGCCACCTCCTTGCCTTCGTCGTCCCCTGGATTGTTGGTTTGGCTGCCAACCCTCGAATCCTCCTTTTTTTTACTTCTGAGAGAATTAAACTCTTAAAATTCCAGAACTCCCTTCCTGTCTCCATTGTGGTTGCTTTGGGGTTCAAGAAACAACTAAACAGCGCAATGTTATCGAAAATTTAAAAGTGACCAGGTCGGGACGCACAGCTGCGCCAAGACGCATAGCCGCTGGGAGCGGTGCTTTTTGAAATACTGCAGAACAGATCATTGGATGAGCATTGAGCCAGAGGAACAGGTATGATGACATCTACCTTCTACCACTGAGCGCATCTTGGGTGCTCCGAGCTCAAGGAGAGGATCAGAGGGATAGGCGCACAGTACAAGAAACTCCACAACAGAGTTCTGTGATCTCCTTGTTTCCTCCACAGCAAACATCTGAATGAGATCATGCCACAGATGTACAGACATTATCTGCCCTTAAGATAATAATAACGTATGCAAGTAATACAATGATACATAATCGAGAGGTAGAGCCGGTTGTGCAGTCCACATGTGACTGGGTGGATGCGCAATGACGCGATTTGGTCTGATCACCCACTACCCTCTATCCAAAATCTGCGAGATACAGGTACCGCAAGATACCAAATTTGTGGAAAGAGCAAGAGACACGCCCATTGCCGCGCCTACAATGTGAGTAAAGGAGTCGGCATAATGGATGGCAGGTTTAGGGAGCGGAAGATTGTATTAGCAGTTGGCAGAGGCTCCTAAATCTGCAATTTGCAGGTAGTGGGCAGCAGGTAGTGGGTAGCAAGAGGTGTACGATCGTACACCTCCCGCCAGGCGCTACACGCAAATTGCAGGTTTAGGAACCTCCGCTAACCACAAATGCAATCTTCCGCTTCCCTAAAGCCGCTATCCGCTATGCCGACTCCCTTACTCACATTGTTGGTGTAGCAAAGGGCATGTCTTTTGCACTTTCTGCAAACTCGGTATCTTGCGATCGTGGGTTTAGGGTAGTAGATAGCGGGTGGTCAGACCACCTGGTACCCTCAACCCTCAACCCGCAACCCGCGATCGCAAGATACAGAGTTTGCGGAAAGTACAAACTGCATGTCGGCGCGTAAAAGAGCGCGTCCATATGGCATAAATGTGAGTCCACCTGGTCACATGTGGACGTGCGCAAACGGCTCTACCTCTCGATTACGCATCACCGTATTACTTGCATACGTTTTTATTCTCTTGAGGTCAGAGGATGTCTGGTCAGCAGTTGTGGTGGATGTGGGAATAGTCACGGCCAGACACGTCAGTCTGTACAGCTGTGGCATGATCTCATTCAGATGTCTGCTGTATAGGAAACCAAGGAGAAATTTGGGACATTTCCCCTCAAAATCCGTCATGGCCTACATCACAGTCACTTCTGTTTTTAAACAGGTCAGATCATCAAATAGAGCTCCGCGGTTCAAGCTGGAAAAGGTTGGATTCGGGAATTTATTTCTAATATGTCTGAAACTGCTGGTGGTCGAGGAGGGACGGGAACATTAATTGTTCCTGATCTTTAAATCGGTTCTGTAACTGGCAGATAAGGTTTTCTGGAACACTGTTGTGGAGTTTCTTGTACTGTGCACATATCCCTTCGTGCACTGGCCCTCTCCTTGCACTCGGATTCGTTCTGCAGTATTTTAAAAAGCACATCAGCTGCGCCAAGACGCACAACTGTCCCAGACTCCCAGCACCCCCTGCTGAGAATATGTTCCTGCGGTTCTCCCTGGCCATGTTTACTGGGAGCACATCAACTATCTGGGACTTTCATGTTGCCGATAGGAATTGTCTGTGTAAAAATATTTTTATGTTTATATCAGTGCAGAGGAGGAGAAGGAAGGAAGAGGAGGAAGCTCTACAGCAGAGTCCCAGATGGGCTGCGCATGAGAGCTGCTCCAATCTGGATGAAAAGACGCTCCTTAGCGGTTTGTGGGAAGCGCAACCTGCTCTTAAAGACAATGGCTACTGACACACTGATTGGTTTAACAGGTGGAATGCCCTAACCACTCCCATGCATAATATAGCAGTTAGCGCAGGTAAGATAGCGGATTTAGGGGGTGGAAGATTGTGTTCTTTGTGGGGGAACGACCCTCCCGCTACCCGCTATCCCTTAATAGTGGCTTTACGAGGTTTGGCGGAAGATTGGGCCCCAAGTGTAAAAATGAAGTCACATTTTAGCTTGATTAAAACAGGCAAAAGGACAGAATAAACCATGTTCTCATTTAGACTGAAGTACAGACGAGGCAGATCAGTGAGAGGGGGAGCATAACGGCAAAATAGTGAGCCCGCTGGTAATACTGAACTCAGATTGTCACCTGTTGCTGTAAAAAGGAAAAAAAAACAGAGCAGGCACATCCTATCCTGCAGATAATACGAACACAAGTTACATAAATCTTAGATTTTCCGGCAGACTCCGCAGCAGTTGTCACATTTTCTGTTTTGGCTCTTGTACAGTCCACTTCCGGACAACGACCATGAAGTTTGGTGCAAAACAAATTAGTTTCTTAATGTTTGTTTTATCCATCAGTGTTTCTGCAGATTTCCAGGGTACATATTCTTTTCTTTGCACAATGTCATCGGCCACACATTATATGGAGGTGCAGCCTATTTCTACTTCAAAGCAGCCTGAACTTAAATGTCTCTGATTTCTTTTTCTATAAAATATTATTTCAGTCCTGTGTTTTTGCATTTGTACAGAGTAAATTTGGCCAATTTCAGAAATAAGTTTGAATACTTTATTAACCCCATCATGGATAGTCGTTACTACAGTGAACAAGAAATCAAAAGTCATTTTTAATAAATCTGTGAAGTTCGGTTTGAATTATTTAATTACACATCAGCCACTTGAGTGAACGTCATGGAGTCATCTCACATAGCTACATTCAAGGTGATGCACTGAATGAAAAAGCTGTTTCAAGACAAAAGTTTTATTATTATTTTTTTTTTACAGTTGAAAACTTATTTCCATTCTGTCTATCTAAGTGGTCATGGAAGACTGGAAATGTGTGTGTTAAAGAACAAAAAGCGATAATTATGTCACAGGAGTGAAAACATCTGTGACTTGCTGAAAAAAATCTGAAAAACTGAGAATGACTGCATGTCTTGAAGTACCTGATAAGATCTTACAAAAAACAAACTAATAACACTGCTTTTCAATAGTTCATGTATTAAAAGGTTAACTTGAGGTTTGAACTGTCCTGTTTCCTTTTTGGACATTGATCCTAGTCAACTTTTACCTGCATGCTCACTGATAATCTGTGAATTACAATGACTCAGACTTTTCTTCAGTTGGCACAGTTGTGCTGTGTTCATGGGAACCACTGAAGAAATCTTAAATTTTATTGTTCTCAATTGATCAGGGAATTGATGAAGTCTATTCTATTATATTCTATTGATTATATTGTAATTTCTTCAAGTTATGACTTCTGAGTTAAAAAGAGAAAAAGTATCTCTTTCCTGCCAAATTATGATCCCACTTGTCCCCCACTTATCTGTCGGCTGTCAGTTAAATATTTCAAATTAATTAAAAAATTAACACACTCAGTATGACAACATCACTCCTCTTTAGCTATCTAGTTGCTTACTGTCTGAAAAAACTTCGTATGTCCTGTTTTTTCTGCTTTTTGGGTAAAGACATTGCTCCCTCCTTTCTTTCACATTCAACGCGCTCTATTGTTTCGTCTGTCGGAGCCGGCGCTTCAAACCGAGAGCCGTTAAATGGGCGCAACCAAGTGTACAACTGGGAGGGGGTGGTCACACACTTTAGTGTTCCTTATAAACGGAAATAAATTGATCGGTAAATATTCGGAAATAACAAGAGACGGACTGTTGAGCCAGGTTTCATCAAAAGAGGAAATATTTAACATATTTACACATAATATTGGGGGGGACAGATTGGTATTTTCCCAGTATTGGGGGGGACACGACCCCCCCAAAGAATGCGTGGTTACGCCCATGACTGAAATACAGAAGAAAAACTCAGAATTTGTAACCAAGAAATCAAATTCTGTCAACGAGAGCACAATCATTGACACCCTGTTTAGAATTGAAAGCAAGCAGAAAAAGGTTAACTGAAAAAGACAGTTAAAAAATGGAGGTGGTTTTAAAAGTGATAGCAAGAAAAGAAAAAGTGTAATGGAGAAACATGATTCTGCTCTAGTTTAACTTGATTGATAACTTGATTGCTGGAGTAATGTAGAAAGGTGGCCTGGATCAACCCATGACTTATATATCCTATAAACAGCATGGTGGTATTGAGGCCCTAAGCTGGTAGGATGCAGGATGGGTGGCTTCTTAGTGAGAAATGCATTTAAGATTGAAACCATTATAAAAGCCACCTAATCATTAAATTGTCCATCAGGTGACAGTGGTCATTCACTAAAGACAGCTGTTAACCTCCTCACCATAGACTGCCTGAGAGTGCAAATACAACGATGCCCATTCAGTACTCGGGCAGTTGCAAAGCGAGTGCTCAGGGAGTTAAAAAGTCGCTGGCGCTGATTTGACAGGACTAGGGGCATGCTCCTATATCACCCTAACAAGGTGTGCCGCATTGTACTGGTATGTGTTGTCCTACACAATGTGGCCCAAGTGGTGTGAGATCATCGACCCTGGATCCACCACCTCTCAAGCCACACTTTGACAGTGTAGAGTGACTATCCACTTCACCTCCACCTTTATGTGTGACCATTTTTTAGATAATTCATGATGCGATTTTCTGAGACAGATTCCATACACTACCACTCCCCCTTCCCCCCCCCTTTTATGAGGCTTTTTATGGCAGACAACAAAGTACAAAATAAATTAATTTTCCTGGCCTCAACTTCAGAAATGAGTCTCGATGTCACGTGCGGAGACATTTCTTTCTTTCTTTCCGCTTGCTTTTGCTATTATGAGGCTGCATTAGTTAGCATAAACTAAACTTAAATCTCTCGTCTGTGGCAACTGAGATAAGGTGGGGTTGGGTGGAGTAAACTTCTATCAAGATAGCTCCCTCTTTAGATAAAAGAAAAACACAGGCATCAAATTCATTCTTCAGAAACTTTTGGGTGACATCACAAATGGTTTGTCCAGTTCTATTTATACAGTTTATGGCTGTGTCTGACTGTAAACAAATGCAAATCCTTCCCTGTCAGCTCCACACACCTTTTACTTGTATAATCGTATGTATGAACACAAAGAGGTTCTTCTCAAGTGTTTTTTTTTTTTGTCCTGTTATTTCTGAAGAGAGCTTCAGCTGAAATTGCCCCTCTGTAATACTGAACTCAGACTGTCACCTGTTGCTGTAAAAAAAAAAAAGGAAAAAAGAAAAAAAAAGCGCTGCTACGTCATGTCCTGCAGATAATATAAACACAGGCTCTTGGATTTTCTGGGAGAGTCCGCAGCAGTTGTCACATTTTCGTTTTGCCTCTCGCGCAGTCCACTTTCAGACGAGGACCATGAAGTTTCCTGCTAAACATATTTGTTTTCTAATGTTTGTTTTATCCGTCTGTGTTTCTGCAGATTTCCAGGGTAAGTACTCTTTTCTTTGCACAATGTCATCGGTGACACATTATATGAATGAATGAATGAATGCTTTATTTGGGTTTAAAACAAAAATAAAATCATGTTTTACAAAAAGAAAATTTCAGATAACAACCGAAAAAGGAATAGGCTGAAGCCCCAAGGCTTATTTTTTTTGCCTATCCTATACCATCAGAGGATTAATTGACTATTACACAATAGTACATCATTACAAAACACATAACATAAACAGAAAAATTTAATTCAAATCAAATTTCCTTATAATTTTTGATAATATTAGATTTTCAAGTCTTCTTGAAGACTAGCACAGAATTACACATTTTTATTTCATCGTTCAATCCATTCCATAATTTTACACCCAAAACTGACACACATTTATACTTTAAATTAGTTCTAACTCTGCAAGTTTCAAACATTAATAACCCCTTTAAATTATAATCCACCTGCCTTAGCTTAAACATTTCTTGAATACAAATGGGAATTGTATTAATTACAACTCGAAACATAATTTCTAAGGTTTTTGAATATACAATGTCCAAACATTTTAATGTGTGTGATCTTATAAAAAGCTGATTTGTAGAATCACGGTATCCAGCTCCATTTATTAATCTAATAGCTCTTTTCTGCAGTTTAATTATTGGGTCTAGGTTTGTTTTATATGTATTTCCCCAAATTTCAGCACAATATGTCATATGAAGGCGTAGCCTATTTCTTATTATAATCAACTAACTCTTTTAATAGATTTGATCACAATTTGGCAAGCAAGAGCCACTATGGAAAATGTTCATATTACATTACAACAAACCATTTGCGATTTTTTTATCTCAAGCAATTAATTCAAAACACTTGATGCACGCAAAGTGTATTCAGGATTTTACTTACATTCTGCGCAAAACTGAGCTAACTAAGGGTGAAATAGTCATTAAAGTGGGTAAAATGTCACAGAAATACATAGTTCATGGCAGCAAAAACAGATCTGATCCATCAGTGAAACGAGGCTTCTATAGATTCACTCAAATTCGCGTCCATAAAAGATCAAACACCAAAAGAACTTAACCGCCGTCAGTGAGAAATGGGCATCGTGCAAGTAAACTGCAAAGGCATTATTCTAAAGTGAGTTCTTACCATTGACCATCGAAAATAGGACTAATAATTTCTGTGCTATTAATTTTGTTTCTGAATTTAATGCTGCTGAAGTCAAATTGGGAAAGATTACCATGGATGGACAACACTACCACGCCTAGACTAGCCTTCTCAATACATTATTTATTTCATTCAGTAAACATTTATAACTGACCAGAGTGTTTTTTAGATATATGAGATGACCAACATTTGAAAGTAAAAGGATCTCATTTGGAAACCTGAAGATCAAGATCGATACCACGACTACGATAACAGACGGTCATCACTTCTTTCTCCTGATATGATGGATGATGATGACTCCAGACTCAATGAAATGTGTAGATCTTGGCCAAATGCATTTATGACACATTTTTGAGGGAATTTAGCAACAATCAGCATGTTCAAATCATGAAATGAAATTCAACAAATGTTTCCTGCAGCCACAACATGTCTTGGTGATCAAATGGAGCCTGGAGACCTGGAGGTCTGCAGTTCCTCCAAAATTTAAAGGCACTTTGGTCATGAAAAATGTAATTGTCAGTGCTGGGCTAAGACATGCTGTGTACTAATTTTAATACTAATGTTAACTTGTGAACACACAACAGCTCTCGAATGAATGAAGAACTGGCTCTGTCCTGTGAAGCTTGGCCAACAAATTGGCGACGTTGGGTCAAAGTCCATGTATGTGTGATGTCAGTGAAGACTATCTATTGCTCTTTTAACTAGTAGGTTCTAACCACTTCTTAGTGTTTTATGCATTTTACAATTTAATTAACAGCCTCATTTCACACTTTTTATAGCTGACAGCTACAATACCATCTGTGGTGTCAAATGGTTACCTGTTACCACTTTGGCCTCTTGGTGTTACACATATTTGGTGAACTTGACATGTAAGCTGTGAAAGCTTGGACAGTATATTCACTCTAATATTAAAGATGATATGGCTTGTTGCGCTGTTTATAGTACGAACATCCCAACCCAGAGTTGGCCTGGAGGAGTCAGGCAGCTTGCCTGGAGGCCACTGTTGACTTATGTTCCCCGAACATTAACCACTCATTTTGGAAGTATTGTGTTTTGGGTCTAGAGTGGATCGCCACTGACTCAGCAGGGATCAGCCAGATCCCTGTGGCCAAGCCGGTTAGCCGAACAACAGCCATTTGTTCAGAGCAAATCTAAGGGTTTGTCCAGTTCTTTGAATACTGTCTATGGCTGTGTCTGACTGTAAACGAATGCAAAAACTTACCAGTCAGCTCCACACACCTTTGTTTATACAATCATATGCAATAACCCAAACACAAATGATGGTTCTTTCTTAGTAAACGTCAGAGCTTTGCATTAAGATATTGGATTTCAAGACTGTGAAGTGTTGTATGACTCTGAATGACATCAATCATCCTGACAGTGCCACAAGTCCACACTAAGCTCGGGAGCCTAAGAGGACAGTATATTAGTGTAAAAGGCACAGAGACCAGGGTCCACGCCTACCTGGGTGTCCCATTTGCCAAGCCTCCACTCGGCCCCTCCCTGAGACTGACTGCACCTCAGCCTGCAGAGGGATGGGAGGGAGTGAGAGACGCCACCAAGCAGCCACCCATGTAAGACACATGTACTCACTTCTGGCAAACAGACTTGGAGAAATTCTGTTCAAAACCTATTGAGAAAAATGTCTCTTTTTGCAGATGCATTCAAGATAAAGACATTATTGTGGGTCTGCTCGAAAAACTTGGCAAAATCCGGGCAGAAGTTCCAGATCCTTCAGAAGACTGTCTTTACCTCAACATTTACACTCCTGCAGGCCGAACTCCTGATGCCAAGCTCCCAGTAAGAACCACTTGCCCCAAGTTTCGAGTGATTTTGTTTATTTAGCAGTGTTTCTCTCCTGGTTTTAAGTAATTGATAACAGCCAAATAAATCATGATGGCCATATTCAGAAGTAGCTTATCTTCAAAGACAAGCAGATGTTTTTTTTTTTTTATTACCGTATTTTCTGGACTATAAGCCACACCTGAATATAAGCTGCACCCATTAAAATATAAATGAAATATATATTTTGTCACATATAAGCCGCACCGGACTATAAGCCGCCGGTATCCAGGCTGAGAAATAAGATATTTACATCAAAAGATTTTGTACCATAAGTGTTTATTCATATTCCTGAACTGATTTTTCCTCCTCCTGTGTACTGAAACCACCCCACACAGCAAAGACATCCGGAACAGACCCGAGAAATGGACCCGGATCGGGGTCCACTTGCACTCAGTGCCGGATCAGCTTTGGAGCCGGATCGCGGACCTGCTGGCTTCACGCTGTGTCCAGTCCACATCTACGATTAAAACCTTACCTCTGTGGCGGGTCCGCTCAGAACCCTGAAATTCACTGGGGAACCAACAAACTGACTGGACAAACTGATAAATCCAGGTGTGTTCGAGTAGCCACAATGGTCAGACACACCTGAATTAATCAGTTTGTCCAATAATAATAGGTATTGATGCTCACAAAATGAATGTAGAGTAGCATAGCCAACATAGGCTACTTAACAAAAACAGAATAGCCTTTAACTACTTGGTTTGTTTTTTGGTTTTTGCACTTCCTGCTAGAGCGCCCCCTGAGGGCTGAAGAAAAATTCATAGAAAAGCCGCATCTCTGTATAAGCCTCATGGTTTAAAGCGTGGGACAAAAGTAGCGGCGTATAGTCCGGAAAATACAGTAATTCTCTATGACCTGATTCAACATATGTGTGCTTTTATCTTTCAAGTATTGGGGAATTAATATGTCACTTAATATTACTGAGACCAAAATATAAAGATATTTTTAAACACGTCAAGACACATTCGGGGAAAGTCAGTATTTTATAATAATCACAGATAATTGAACTTCTTAAGTATTTTTATTTGATTTTTCTAGTTTCCTCAGAAGCTGAGAAATAATACTTTCATTGCTCTTTTTTTAGGTCATGGTGTGGATCCATGGTGGTGGCTTTTATTTGGGGTCTGCTTCAATGTATGATGGCACCGCCATGGCTGCCTACCAGGATGTGGTTGTGGTTCTGGTCCAGTACAGATTGGGCCTTTTGGGCTTTCTCAGGTAACATGGGTTACTAAGCACAGTTGGAACATATTTTGGTTATATGATGTTGGTTTTGGTCTCATCTGTGCTACATGTTTTGTGCAGTACTGGAGATGAGCATGTGTCTGGAAACTTTGGTCTGCTGGACCAGATTCAAGCTCTGAAGTGGGTCAAAGAGCACATTCACAACTTTGGAGGAGATCCAGATTCAGTCACCATATTTGGGGAGTCTGCTGGTGGAGTTAGTGTATCTCTTCTGGTGAGGATAGATCTGAAGATAAAGTTCCTCTATCGACAATCTTTGAGTTATGTTATTGCAGAGTTAATTGAGCATTATGTCCTGACCCGGATCAACAGCTTCTGTCACCTTTATCTGATGGTCTATTCCACCGTGGCATTGCTGAGAGTGGTACTGCTGCAATGGAGATGCTTGTGGGAGGTGATCCTGTCCCAATGATGCAGGTTAGTTATAAACTGATGTATGTAAACATTATTTGGTTCAGAGTAATGAGAATTGATTTTTAAATTCTACATAAATCCTCAGATTGTTGCAAATGCATCAGGCTGTAGCCTTGAAAGCACAAAGAAGATTGGTGACTGCATGAGAAGCCTGGATGTTGATACTATAATGGCATTTTCAAAGGTGAGATGCTGTGCAAGACTGTTATTGGATATTTTCTGAAGGATTTTGTATAATCTAACTTTTTACATTTATTTTTCATGCTGTATCCACATTTTTTGTACTTATTATCTATTAAGGATCCCCAAGTGAGATTTCCTGTAAACATTGATGGACACGTCTTAAAAAAACCTGTGTATGAGCTGTTTGATAAACATGAATTATATACTCTACCATTCATGACCGGCATTAATAATCATGAAGCAGGATGGATGTTTCCTAGTGTAAGTACTGATAGTTTTTTTTTTCCAATTTGTGTCAATTAAAATCTTATTTATTTCCACATGGAAACTGTATTTGTTTTACTTTGTTGTGTATAACCAACATGCTGAATAAAGTTCGGTCTTCTTCCCTCAGTACTCTTGATCCACCAAACTGGACTGAAGGAATGGACCGAGAGCATTTCATGAACATACTGGCCATGTTCTATCCTGATGTAAGACTATCATGATATTTTAGTGTTATTTTGATTTTGTGTCATCAGTCTTTTTTGATGGGTGTTTCTCATTCTGAAAAGTCTAAAGGTGGATTCGTCCAAGATTTGATTGCAAATGAATATATTGGAACTGGTGAAGACCGAGTGAGAAACAGAGATGGATTCACTGAGGTGATTGGAGATTTATTTTTTACCATCCCAGCCATTAAAGCTGCAAATGCTCACAGAGGTAACTTTTTTTTTTCTTGAGCTAGGTTATGCAAATCAAAGAGCCACAGTTTAAGATTTATTGTTACACTTTTCTGAAACAAATATCACACTGATACCAGATGCAGGTGCCCCTGTGTACTTGTATGAGTACCGGTATCCTCCCAGAGCTCTACAGAAATTAAGGCCAAGCTTTGTTGGAGCTGACCATGGAGATGAGTTCTTTACTGTGCTGGGAATGTGTTTCACAACTGCCCATGTAACATTACCTGGTAAGTACAGCATACAGACCTTCAGATATCTGGTTTGTGTTCTTGAGTGTCTCACTCATTAATTGTCATTTCAGAGGGATGCCCTGAAGAGGAGGAAAAGTTTAGCAGAACCATGATGAGCTACTGGGGCAACTTTGCTCGTACCGGGTAAGAATTACTTCTTACAAGTTCTAGTATGCACAGAAAGAAACAACGTTTTTAATAATGAGTCTATGTGTAGGTCTCCCAATGGGGGCGGACTTGTACACTGGCCAAAGTATGGAGCAGAGGAGGAATACCTGATAATTGATTTAAAGGAGCAGGTAACTGGTCGGCACCTGAAGAAAGACCAGTTCATCTTCCTGGCTCAGACCTTACCAGAGAAGATCAAAGAGCATGAAGAGAGTGTGGAGCACAGCGAGCTATAGAGCAGCCACATCTCTATGTGGAGTTAAAAACCAGAGGGAACTGAACACAGCTGTTATTACTGTGCAAACTGATCTCATTTTGAAGGAAGATAAGTCCATGCACTGCTGTTTTTGATTACATCCTAAGTACCACCTGAGCCATGTGGCTTCTGCTATAAAAATGAGTGTTTGTGTAATAGTTTTTGTTTGTATCCCTGAATCAGATGTGAAGGGTGGGGGAGGGACCGCTGATGCTTCTGTCCATGATTTTCACGGGTACAGATTAACAGAATCACAAGATCATCCTAAACACTGAGAAAATTTGTTGGTTCCTATGTCTACGCTATGGAAGCAATATTATGAAAACTAAATGTGGTGCTGAAACAAGTGAGCTGTGAAAAATCGGACAATTTGCTGAGATCGAACACTTGTATATGAATGTGAAACATACTTAAACCCCTGTAAAAATAAACTGACAAAATGGTTCTTTTTAGTTGTTTTTTTTATTTTATTTCTGAGAAGAGCGCTTAAGCTGAAAAGCTCCCTGAAGTCTGATCTGAGCAGTTTAATAGTTCAAACTTACATTTCCCATAAAATCAGGCATGTGGCATCGGTAGCAGTAGTACAAAGCAACACATTTAAAAGGCAAATCATTCAAATAGCTGGGTTTACAGATATAGATAACTTATTTTAAAAGGAGATGAATTTAAATAACAAGACAAATATGCTTCAGAATTTTTTTTTCCCACAGATATTAGTAAAACTTCAGCCTGATACAAAAGTGCTGGCCATTGGTTTTTAAATGATACTCAACTGCCCAGAAAAGTGCACTTGGAGTTGGAAAGCTACTGGGCACCACCATCAGGCCGTAATGACACATACAGACACTTGCTTTGTAATTTGAGATGCACTTTAAGCTGTTTTGAATGATAAGCTTGTCTCAAGTTGGAAACCAGTGGACGAACTGGAGGGAAGAACTTGCAGGTATAAAGCCAGGCAAATACTTTGTTAGCCAGAAAAACAAAAATTTAACATTTGACAGGTGAGAGACATTTCAGAACATGACAGAAGCACATAAACCATCATTTTGATGCAGGGAATAATTCCAGCTTTTGAATTGGCATTACTTTTGCAATATACCTTTCCATCTTACATAAGGGTCTAATATGTTGGGTGAGGTGAGATTAAGTATACTTGATGTGGATCTATGAGCCGAAGCATATCACTGAAAAGCTAGATCAAAAGTTCAAAGGTTAGAAATGTATGAACCTGAAACTGGCTGGTGTAATATCTGATAAGATGACTGGTCAACCGTTTGAAAATAGCCCAATTGTATATTTCTACTTGACAAATACAAGTGTTAAAAACTTGACACTTTTTGTCACATACACATACTGTTGTCCACTCTTCACTCACTTGTGGCCAAGAAAAACACCTGAGATGTCTCTTTCTTACGTCTCAACAGCAAACATAAAAACAAACTAAAAATCGAAGCATGCTGCTTTCTGAAAGTGGTTATGAGCCCAATGTGGTTAGATCTAGATAAATGCAGCATGCATTTAAATGTGTTGGGCACTGAAATCAGTATAATACTACAATATAGTAGAATGCATTGGACATCCTAATCAGCTTCAAGCGCAACCAAGTACAGCCATGGTTTCGGAATCACAGGCACATACAGTTGGGATCCTTAAATAGTACCATTCCTTTTTCCTGCAGTGAAAAGAAAAAAAAAAAAACTTGTGTGACCCTTTATCATGCTGCACTGGGGGATTAAGGTCATACTTATGCAAGATAATAAATGCTGATTTGAGAGGCCCGAAGTGCATTTATGGGGATAAATATGTGGCTGTGCAAAGTCAGGGTGACACAAGTAGTTAAAGTAACACAGTAAAACCCAATATAAGACAGTAATAGACAGAACCTGGAGACTTAAGGTCATCAGCTATCGGGGTAGTTAAGTCCTCAGCAGAGGTGACTTGTGTGTAATGTTTTTTTTTTCCTTTTATTATGGGAGGAGATTTAAAGCTTGGTGCGTCAGGATGTCCAAGATTGCATGTTGCGCAGCATGGCCTCAAATCGCTCCATGTTAGGAGCATGAGCATGGGGTAGATGGTCCGTCAGACGACTGTAAAGGCTAAAAGACTTCAATTCCAGCCAGATGAAACCAAAACGGTCCTCATCGAACAGCACAAAGAGCCCTGGAGTGCGTTCTGGACTTGTAAAGCCATGCCCCGCAATCAGGCCTGTTCCATAGAAGCTGAAACACAATCCACAACATCGTACATAAAAACTAAGCAATATTGATTTCATTAGTTTGTGAACTAGCAAACATGGGATTTGGAAATTACAGGCAATTGTGATGGGTGCTATATTTTAATTCATAGCCAGGTCTGGTGCAATAAACTGAATTTTTCCGTACCAGACAAGGCTCTTTCATGATTTGCACCCTGCATCCATTCTGAACTTCCATTTGAACTAATTGTGGAAGATGAAAAGACCCCTAATCCATAATATTAATGATAATCGGTTTGTCACTCCTTACCATTTTCTGCAGGTGCGCGGGTACACCTCATTGCGAGCCATGACCCCAAGAGGAAGAACAAAGGGCTGGGTGTCAGAAGGACCGTTGCTACTGCTGGGGCCAGATTGGCAGCTGTCTGAACAGGGGTTATGTTCTGCCTCCACCTCTTCTGCTCCACTGCCGACACCATGGACACCTGCTGCTGCATGTCCAACTGTGCCATCGGCCTGCTGTTCTGCTTCCCCCTGCACCTCCTCATGTATCCCCAGTACAAGCCGCGACAACTCCTCAATATCGCGCTGTTGCTCCAAATCTGGGAGAACCACTGGCCGTCTGAGGTCAATATCCAATGTGAGTTGCCCAGCAGGAACATTTGGGTCTCCCTGCAGGAAGGAACATTACTGTCAGTATTGCAATTTGGTGGGTGAATCAAATGTACCAGGCTGAAGCTATGACAATTTGCCATGTGAAGGCACACGCTCTAGTGAAAAGTGTAGTTTCATCAGGAAATTTGTGTGTATTGTTGTGTTGCAGTAAAACAGTCTTTCTCTAGAAAGACTGTTCAGGCAGATATTAGGGGTGAACGATAATTATTGGTCCGATAATTATCGGGCCGATAACAGGGAAATGATGGCGCCATTCCGATAAGTTCGATATCACGACGCATAGCCACGATAACATATATATTTTTGACAACACGGCAGTGCCCCGAATAACCAGCAGCGAATGCTATGTTCAAGTGACGTCAGCATAATCAGAAAAAATGATTTCTTAATAAGGAAAATCAAGAATACCCCATCATGCCAGAAAACAACTTGTTAACCCCGTCATAATTTTGGTAGTTGCTGACTTGAATTAATATTTGCAGTATTTTCCCACACATAAATAGAAAGGCCGAAAGAACGACTAGCAAACAGTCAATCAATCTTTATTTGTAGAGCGCTTTCCCTGCAAGGACATGCAACACAAGTGCTTTACAGAATTAAAAACAATTATCACAATTAAAAAAAAAGAAAAACTGTTACAAAGAAAGCCCCTTCCTCCCACCCTCCATACTAGACACACAATCAATCACAAACACAAGGGAATTTACGTTACACCAGGAATGCAGCATGCAGTAGAGCATGCTGATGAAAACAAACATGCCCCCCCCCCCCCCACACGCAGTTTGTAATTCTGATGGATGTCTTTCCATCAGTTAAAGGAGCTTTTATTTTTTATATCAGTAAGTAATGCACCTTATTTAAGTTGATGTGAGATATCACATAGGTTTTTTGGATAGCTTTATGAAAATGTTTGAGAGGCTTGTCAGTAGTTTTTCATTGGAAAAATAAATATCTGTTCATTTAAAGAGTCGAAACTGTTTTTGTTCATAGTATTGTTGTAATGATCTTAGGTATACGTGTGTGTTATCGGTTATGGGTATCGGCCTTTAGGAGCTGAAAGTTATCGGTTCTCGGAATCGGTTTTAAAAAACAGTTTTTGTGAATCCCTAGCAGATATACAGTACTATTTTTTAGTAGTCAGTCAAGAAAAGTGCAGCTTTTGACAGTATTTATTTGCAAACTTACAGTGAGTTTGGTGGCTCTTGCAGAAGTACCATGAAAGCTGAGCATGACAATCTCCAACCCGTGACTGCCATAAGTGCCTTTGAACAGTCCTGGCTGCAGCAGGTCTGAGGGCATTCTAGGGGGCAGGTAGATCCTTCGGTATGTCAAGCAGTTGCTGCCATATTAAGGAATGGGAAATGGAAAATAAGCCTCTATCCAGACTTGACAGATTGACATACAAGCTACTGAGGACATTAAACTTAATAATGCTTGAATGTAGCTAAAGAGAATGCAGATATAAGGAAGAGAGCCGTACTCATATTGACTGGTGTAAATGAACTTCATCAGAATCAGCTCCTGCATGTGTTCATGGAATATTTCTTCCAGCGTTCGGCCCCATTCTTCCTCTAACCATGTTCTGAATTCCTACAAAATACAGGTCCACATTTTATAGATTGTACCTGTAAAACAATAATGTAAACAGGCAATTAACAAGTAGTAGCTGTTTGACCAACCTCCTGTCTGCCTCCTGGCATCCGGTGATGATCCGTCTGATTACATTTAGTTGAGAATTCATCCTTTTTTACTGTCTAAAAATAACAGAAAATAACACAAAGGAGAATTAGGTATCTGTATCTAGTAATGTCCTCCAAATGTATTAGAGCATTCTTCCTGCCCTCACCTGTATATCTCCTTTGTGGGGACCTTTGTGTCCATACATACATTCAACAGTGGCCTTCTTGCTCTCCCACAAGTGGATGCGGAAGAGTGGCCGCCTTCTCATGGGATCCTCCACACGAGGATCGTGAGGCGGCAGATACATCCAGCCGATGATGAACAACCCATCAACCTGAGTAAAAAGCATGTTTTAAATACTTTTGAAGAAAAAAAAAAAAGCATTGTGAAATGATAAATGCTCATTTGAGTTTTTAATGCAAATTATGTCAAACAACAGGAGGCTGCAGTCACTGTTCCTCATCTTGTCACAGACATATTCTAACACTTACCACAACATTGAGCAATCCACCATAAGGGCCAATGTCAGGCTGCCAAAGCCCCAAGATATGCCTATAAGGGTGAAGCACTGCAAGAGAGCAACAGCACACCATAGTATTCAGTTTCTACAATGCTGCGCTCGTAATTTACAATGATATTACTGTGCACACTTAGAATCACAAGTGAAGATGTTCAAACCAATGCTCTCTACCTTTTGTTTAATGAGATGTAAACCCAAAGGCAAGAAAGCATAAACTGACCATACTCTGGTCAGCAAGCTTTATAAAACAGCACACACAGCAGACGAAATTATCTGGCCTCCCAACTCATAGTTAATATGCAAGTATTAACCGAGTGCCGAGTAGAATTTCTAAAAAATCTATTATTAAAACAAGATGCATAACACGGCTACAGCAATTTCCTTAAATTAAAACAGCATATCCCTCCCCCACACAAAACCCCTCATGCTGCAGCCTCCACTTTGATCCCCATGTACATACAGTGTGTGTACACGTCTCTATAGTCCATGTGCTCGTAGTCCGGGAGGAGCTTCATAAAGCGCCCGGACTTCACCCTCGGGTTGACACCTGCACAGTCACAACACAGGCATGTGTAGAGCAGCCCATCCCCCAAGGTGGGCTAAGTCCAACGCAGCGATCCACTGAAAGCAATAACGTCCCAAAACAGCTTGTTCAAGGATCAAGCTGCTGTTGCAACCACTTTGCCCCCATGTGTTCAAAAATCTAAATGTATAAAAAGGAATGCCTTCCATCTGTTGTAAATCACAATGAGCATTTCTTTATTCTATCCGGACACTCAGCACACATGAACTCATGATAACACAAGTGCAGAACCAGAATGACCCAAACAAGTATTCCATTACACAAAATAATGGGTGGCATGAGAGGTGTGAAACTGACGTTTAACATAGAGGTCCTGGCTGGACACGCCTCCTGCTTCCATCTTCCTCAAATCCTCCTTCATGCCAAACTCTGCAGAGCACAAACGAGAGAATTGACAGTAAATTACACTGACCAGTCCAGACCAGGTATTAATGGCAAAAGAAATTTACAATTGGTCAGATTTTTTTTAACACTTTACATAACGTGGCAGCATTGTTACAAAATATCAATTATCCCAGAGTGATTTTCTAACTTTAAAGTTGGACTGAACAAAGTATTTGTCAGCCATCCAAGCGGATGGACTGTTAAACTCCAGTCAGTAGACGTATACGTAACCTGATCATATCTGCCTTACAATTCCTTCAGCTTACGGCTTGCCTGAACTGTATGCACACTCAGCAGCCATTAAAGGAGCAGCAAACAGAGTAATCAAATAAACTAAAATGTGCAGTGCCAACAAATAATTAGACTGTAGTTATAGTAATGCAGAGAAAAAGAAAGGACGTATGCATAAGTTTTTTTTTTTTGGCCCTTACTAAAATGAATACGGTGTTGTGTGTGTGTGCTCATAGAAAAATAGGTTTTAAAATAAGTAGATAGTATTAATATGAACTGCTATTATTCCTACTGTGCTAATTTACAATTTTTCCTGCTTTATTAGAAATGCCTTGCCAGTCTAAGTACAATATTTTTCTGTATCTGTAACTGATGAACTGCTTTTAAATGATTCATTCCTGGTTTTCTATTATCTCACAAGCAGTTTACAGACACCTTTATAACTGCTGGCATTTTGAAATTCAAGAATCAAGTTTGCTTGTACTATAAATTCATCCATAGATGACTCCTCAAGCTCAAAGGTCAAACATGTATTTATGAGATCCCCTAACTGGAAATTGAATGGCAAATGACTGACAGAAAACTGGAGAAGTCTGTGTAGGAATACGCTTGATAAATTATTTTCAGAAGACTCGGGAAAAACAACTCGTCATCATTGTCTGTTGTGCATATACAGTGTTATAGTTCATTAGGAGGAATATTTTTTTGCACTTACCACAATAAAGCTAAAGGGCTGGGATGTGGCCTGCATCATCGGCTACACTGAATGGCTGACATGGGTTTAATAACAGTGAAACCCAACGGTCTATTTTTACATCTCTTAATAACTAGCTGTGGACGTGATAATTATCTTCATCTTTCCGCACAAATAAAAAAAAAATATCTAACAGCAACACTCTAGAGCTGACACGTTACACATCAACAAAGACGACTAAAGTAGATACATGACATGACAGCTGACTCGCTTTAATTGGTTGTTATCAGTCGCATTTACCTTCCATACATCGCCTTCTCCAGATGGTCTCCGTGTTGAGGATTTGTCTGAATTTCTTGCAAACGAGGGCAACATTCGGTAAAATGGTCCCGGGCAGCAGGGAGAATATTTCCACTAAAAGCTCCGGCGGCAGTTCGGCTAGTGACTGCGGGTGCGGAGGTCCCGTGCTCCCGCTGCCATGTTCGCCGGCGTCGCTCGGCCCCGCATCGGCGACGACGCGCCGCGGGCCTCCGCAGCCGCCCGCGTCGCCTTTCCTCTGGCCCACGATCCGCTCCCCTTCCTCCTCGTCCATGTCAGAATCGCTACCTTGATCCTGCTGGTTATTCCGCTGCCGTCTCCGGCACCTCCGAGACTGGCCCACTCCGCAGAGCCTGGCACAAACAGCCATCCGTAGTCACCAAACAGGCAACATTACATCACCACAACACATCTATCAACTGCAGTCTAGCTTATCTCCCCTTGCGTCCTCGCGAGCCTCTCGGGAAGTAGACGTTTCTTCTGACGTCACATTCTTCACGCAAAAAAAGCGTCATTTTATTTCTCGAGTGCCTCCAAAATGTAGTTGCTACAGTCTGTTGTGATTACCAGAGTTTTGAACATGGACCGACACTTGACAGAAAAATAAAGCCACTGAAATCTCTCAGGAGCTGTCTGCTTCCTTTAAACGGTCCCGAGAGAGTTTAGAGATCAAAAATATTATACACAGAGCGGTTTCTTGATATACAGTTGAAAGCAGAAGTACATTATGTAAAAAGACGCGTAAGCCTTTCCCCCCCTTCACTGTCTGACATTACATTCATGCTAAACCTTGCCTGTTTTAGAGTAGTTAGATTACCAAAAATATTTCTATTTGCTAAACGCCAGACTAAAGAGAGAAAGAGAGGGAGATAATTTTTTTTTGTGCATTTTTATTTTTATATTACTTTCTTCAAATTCAGAATTTCACATACACTAACATTAATGTGTCTTTAAACAATTTAGAAAAGCCCAGGTGTAACAAGCAAGTTCCACCTGAAAGGTGGGCACAGACATGTTCAGAAACTCCTCAATGTAAAACCTTAATACACCTCAACATCAGTGGACTCGGACTCTTTAATAGCCACTTTGTAGTCCAACAGAAATATTACCAGTTTGCTGGTAAAGATGTCCCACTCCAAGTAAGCTAATTTTTATGATGATGAAAACCCTGGGACACTAGTGTTTAAAAGATTTGATAAAGTTGTAAACTTGTAATGAATTGTTCAAAAATAACCAATATAAGAACATAACCAACATAAGGGGTGGTGTTCTTGCCCAGAGCCTCTTCTGTTTAGTACCGGTGAGGCTGCTGTTCATCTGTTACTGCCGCAGCCCAATCTTCATCACATCTTTACAGTACATCCACAAGATGGGCCTGGAAGATAGACTTGACCCTCTTCAAGCTGGTCAAGTCTTTTTTGTCCCACATGTCAATGCAGTGGCTGAGACAAGTCGTGAAGATGAAATATGAGTTGTGTGAATCAGTTGTGCGAACCACAGCAAACGTCTGCATTAAGTGTCAAACACCTAAGTGGTTGTTAAATTTTTCCAATTGTTCCAAACATCTTCCTCAGAAAATTGTTGCCACGACAGTCTGTTGATGTGTAGCATTTCAGCAGGAAGCACGCCGGCCACTTTGTATCACTTCACACCATTCAATCACTGGCATGAGACTGAAAGGTTTGCTGGCCGTGAGCACACATAATCCCTTGTTCATGTTCATTTACAACCTTTGTGACCCGGGAAGCCATGCCAACCTCCAGGTTTTCTGGCCATATTTTTTTGTGGAATCCATTTGCAGAATACAACAATACTGGAAAGTGATGGTGGTGTTGATTTCATCCAGTGTTTGCAGAACATCCTGAGCATAAATTCTTGCATTAGCCGCTGATGCTTGCTAACAGGAACCATGTGACAGGACAGATGAGGCCATAGTTGCATCACTGGTAATTACTTTGCAGTCTGTCAGGCCAGCTAACGTTGAGATCTGCAGCCAGACCTCAACATAAGGCTCCTGTAGCTTGTGCTGAATTTAGCTGCTGCTATTTTCCAACCCTCGCTGGCTCATCAAACTCATCATCTTGAGATCACAGGGAAGTTTTGATGTGAGAATCGAAGGGAACTGCACCTTGTGGTCAATATTGAGCTGGGAGGTGATGCCATGATCTTACTTGTACAATTCACAAACCTGCCTTATCTTTTGATGCAGATCAGCAGATCAGGTGAGGAAGTCTCTGACAGTCTGGTTTCAGAAAGGTCATCCTGATTTACCACAGCTTTTGTGACATCCATTAGGGGATGACCAAAGTAATTTTTGAGTGAAGAAATGTTTCTAATCTGCAATAGAATTTATGGAGAATATCACCGAAGTGTGTCATGTCTGTCCAGCTCACGATGTCCTTGTGCCATGGATCTGAACAGGCTTTTGGATATCTACCTCTTGTCTGCTTATAAGCCAGCGTTTCTATCCAGGCAGCTACATGACAAACTCTTTCTGCTTTAAAAAAAAAAAAAAAAAAAAGGAAAATAAACACCGAAATACAAAATGAAAATTTAAATGTTGTTCTAAGACATCAACATCTAAATTATAACTTATGTACAGAAATGAACAACATCAGACCCACTTTCAGACAAATATATTTTGTTGAATTCATGTTATTTTAAGGTACACATGTATTCATATGTGCTTCCTCCAACCTAATTGCCCTCTGCAAGTAGTGTGGCATCATCCAACTCATCCAGTCAGGTGGGTGAGGTCAGATGTGGGTCTCAAGGATCCGTCAGTGGAGACAGTGGGAACCTTGCAGCTGTAAGAGTGAACGCAGAATAATGTATGAGGGTGGATCATGGCTGGGTGCATGCTTCAGATAGTGAGGCAGTGTGCTGTGTTGTTACAGCATCCTGGCTGGGAGACATTACTGGGGGTTCACCAAGTGCTGGAGCACAACTTTGAAAATGTTAGGAAAAGGTAGAGTTAGGCTTTGGATGCATAAGGAAACCTGACTGGGTGCCATTACCAAAAACTACCAGGAATAACCTAGATTCACAGTTTTGTTTTGTTTTTTATTTTTGTGGCTTTTTGTGGTGGGCAAAGAAAAGGTTTTTGTCACACTGTAATGTTCAAACCAATTGTGCTGGAAATTATTAGAAACAATTTGACACCCTCCTCCATAGGTGACATCTACTGGACATTTAGTGTAAGATGAAATTTTGTTCAAACGTTTGGTGAAATGACACTGAAAGGTAAGATCAAATTTCAAACTAGGCCTAGTTTGTGCCAAGCAACCAGTTCAGATTATAATATTTTAGAGAAATCTCAGACTGTCAAAGACAACAAATAGGGTTTGTAAGAAAAACCTGTTTTCCATTTAATTATTTTTCCCTGTTGTTGGCTGCATCAAACCATCTACCACTGACATGTACAATGTACATGTACATTGATTAAAGTCAATGACCACTGAAGTTCAGTACAATATTGATGCATAAACTGGTAAATTTATATTAATCTTTGTGTTTAGTTTCATGTGTGACTTGACATTTTCAAAGGAAATCGGTTAACAGGAGGCTGCAATGTTTGAAAATGTGATGATTTAAATAACTATCTTGGTTTTGTGGGCTTGAGAGCACTTTGTAGCCTATACTGAGCGTAGGCACATTTTTGATTTCTTGTGGTATGTGTCATGTTAGCTTGAATAGCTGATGTTCATGGAATAAAAAAAAATGTTTCTGGGAGTGAGTCAACAATTCTTTTTTTAATTTAACTACTAACAGTCTTGGAAAAAGAATCTCTCACAAAAACTGCCAAAGTTGGATGTGTTGGACAGATGTGAAATTAGTTCTGCTGAAAACTGCTGCCGATCACATATATGACTGGCAGATAAATCGCCTATTGAAACAGGGATGAAACACTCAGACCCTTCACTTGTCCTTGCAGTCACTTGTCACTTGAGTTTTCAACCACATTTCAGAGATGTGTCTTGAAACATTGGAATTTTGGAGGCTTGAGACAGGGTTGAAAGATGAGTATCGAACACCACATTACTATAATCTGGTTTGACTGGTTCAGGATGGCATGCAGTTGTGTTGGAACATTAGAAGATAATATAGCTCTTAAATGAACTAAAAATAGGAGACACAGCAGATTGAGATAAGAGGGAGATGGGGAATACAGTAGCTCTGTGTAGCAAGAAACTAAGCTGATCAGGACAGGCATGATGTGTGGAAAAGAATACTGACCTTTGAGTTCAAGATTATTATGGGACAAAGAATAGCATTGCTTAACTCATTAGTCCATTAACCAATAGAAAAACACCTGGACATATAGACATGGCTAAAGTATTAAGAAATGACAATCTGTGAAATGCACAAAAGCAGAGCACAGGCACTTAGACTACAGAAGAATTTGTAAAAAGGAGATCGTATAAAAAAAAGAAAAAGGCTGGATATCTGGAATTCAACTTGATCAAAAAAAAAAAAAACTTAAAAAATAAAATTGGAGAGTTGTACAAAGATTCTTGTAACTGTTCCTCCTTTTTTTCTGAAGGCTTTGAAATGGGAGAAAAAAAAGGTGACAGCCGTTTTAGTATTACAGGAGTTCAAAGATTCAAATTCTTCCTCAAAAACTAAATATTGGATGTGTGAGCTTTACTTTAAGACTTTATACTTCTCCTCTATAGATGCAAAAATTGATTTAGGATTTGAGATTTGGGCATACCGCAGCAATGTGTATGGGAAACAGATGCAGAAGATCTGATGGAGAACATGCTCATGGAGAATGCAGAAGCATTTACAGTGAAATGTAATTGTGAAAGAAGTTGCACAGCAACACATGTAGGATAGCGAGAAAAAGAAACACCAGAAATCCAACAAATTCAAGGCTCAATTGGTAAAACTTTAGAGGAAATAATGGATGACTTGAGCTTAGTTTTTGCTTAAATGATGATGTAGCACTCGAGTCATCAGAACTCACTTTGGTCTCATAATTTAGCAGAATTTATCTGCAGATGAATTTTGGAAATACTAAGAAAAAGCACAAAAGGTAGATACTTATATAGAGAAAGGAAAGAAGAGAGATCTGGAACAAGTTTAAAATTTGGTACTGAAAGTGATAAATCTAAGTTTACCAGGCATGGTTTAAATCTTTGGACAATCTCTGCTATTTTAAACGCTGTAAAGAAGTCCATTCAAAAGAAAACTGATTACAAAGCATGACCTTTGTGCCAGAGAGGTGAGAGACAGCTATCAAAGTGGACAATACATGTTGCTCTTTGTCTAGAACATGAAATTATCTAGAAATTAGAAAAGCAGAAGTCAATAAAGAAAATGTATTGGTTTATGTTGAGGAAGCATACAGTAGGATGTGGAAACATTAGCTAATAATTAAGCTTTAAACAGAAATCAGGTGTAAGATGAGATGGATTAAAAACTAAGTGACAGGAATGGGCAAGCACATGCAGTAAGAACTGTGTAGTGGAAAATGAGATTTCAAAAGGAAGTATACAAGTGCAATATTGTTTTCAGTTATGATAAATGTTATTTTGTAGTGCGGTTGATAGTTAAGTTTGTGTTTCATTTTTCACAGATGATAGGGTTTTGTGAAAAAGAGGCAGAATCATTTTTGTTAAAAAGTTACAGTAGGCAATAGAGAAAGTTGAGGAGTTGGCACTGGAATGGGGTTCAGCTTTTCAGCAGGAAAGACGGATGCAATTTCTTTATGAAAAGGAAATTGAACAATCAAATCCATCTTATGCTGCAAACTCGAAAAATGTGGTTTGATAGGAATGTTATTTGGGAGGTTCAGATGCATTTGTGGCAAATTGCTGAATAGACTGAATATTATGGGACAGTTGAAAAGCAGAGAGTGGTGGGGAAATAGGATATTACTGAAAACCTTATATATTGTATGATTTAAGTTAATTTATGATTCTGTGACAAACATCCAGTTTGATATAATCGAGCTCTGAAACTTTACTGCAGGGCCATTAGAGCCCTGAGAGAACAGAAGGACTCTGGTAGCCAGAGCGCATCGGGCAGATGTAAAGAGTCATCCAGTGCATATATACTACAGCCATGTCAGGAGAACAGAAAGAAGCAAATGAAGAGCTTTAACTGAAAACTTCAGGATAAGGCTCATAGGCTAAGAGTAGCCAATAAAAGAATCTGTTGCTCTGTTATTGGCTCTGAAACATATATCTGTAAACCTCAGTTCATTAAACAAGAAAAAAAACTAAAGATGGAAAAATGAGGTTAATAAATATTTAGAAAACCAATACAGTTTATAAAGATTTATACAGATGCATCCAAAACATTAGATAATAGAGTGGGAATATAATTTGTCATCCCAGGAACAGAAATTGTGAAAAATGAAAGGATTAGTAATGATTTGGCTGTTTATAGAGGAAAATGTTTGGCAGTTCTACCCACTTTGAGTTAGGTGGAAAACATTAAGCTGACAAATGCATTGATGTGTTTAGACTCTTGCTGTGCAGCAGAAAGTTTTAACCATCACATATTGATATCACAAACTATTCAAAGACGATCAAGGCCAAGAGTACTAATTTATGTAATCTGGATCTTTACACTTGTTGATGTGGTTAAAAATTAACTGGTGGATACACATGCAGAATAATTTAACACATAAAAGATAAATACGTTTGGCTGTGAAGTACAAGAAGGCTGAAATCAAGAACAATGTCAAATGTCAGATTTGGATGATGCAGGCAGTAAGAGCAAGACAGTGAAAGTAAGGGAAGATAATGTGGCACTATATTTAATAAGAAAATGGGGGAATATTTCAACTGGAAAAAGATATGGGGAAGAGGACGACATGTTATTTAGAGTAAGAATTATGGAAATGAAAGAATTGAGCATGTTTTTTTTTTTTTTTTTACCTTGTCCCAGATACCAGCAAAGCTGCTGACGACTTGTATGTTGTACAGAAATCAAACACAACTAAAGCTCATTTAATGACGGTGTTCAGAGGATATTACGATCAGGGTTTGTTTTGAGGATTTAGGGAAAATGTCATTCTGAACTTTTCCAGAAGATGGCGATGATGCCCCTAAAAGCATTTCCCAATCACCACATCAAACTGCCAAAAAAGAGAAAAAAAGGAAAAGAAAAGATGATTCACATGTGAACAGGTGGTTGGAAAAGCTGTGTACAATGCAAAGGTTTAAACGAGTGCTAAAACAGATCTACTGTGTGGAAACAATCGCTGTGCCTATATGGTCAGTCGGTACCACAGATGCTGTTTGAAGCCATCCCTCGAAATAATCTAACGCGTCTGTTTCTGAGTTGCGGGTCAGATAAAAACAGTAAACCCGAATATGCAGTATACTTACACTCAGTGAAGAAGCGGTTTTATTTTTCGTTTGAACATTACTAACGCATCCCACGTGTAAGCAATCATTAGTGACAGATTAGAGCAAAATTCAGCTCGTAGCGATATATTAACGTGTTTTGTCGTTCTAACGAGACCAGATGATTCAGTGTCATCAAACCACCTCCAGTGAAGCATGCTTAAAACCGTTAAACATCAAGACTGGTTGTCAAATTCTTTATAAAATCTATACACTTTTTTTTTATTATTAATTTTAAATAAACCTTGGCTAATAGAGGTGTAAAAGTTTTTATCCAGGGGAAATATATATATATATATATATATATATATATATATATATAATATATATATATATATATATATATATATATATATATACACAATAATTATTTTAGGTCAAGAAACCACTACTGAGATCATGTAAGAGACGTTTCTCATGCTGAAATTTAAAATGTAAAATGAGATTCAGCAAGTGGCCCGACCTCTAGCTCCATTAGGACAGTTGGTGTGTGCGTGCGTGTGTTTGAGTGAGTTGCTCCTGCTCCTGCTCGCGGCTGCACGAAGACACGGCCTCATCTCTCGCGAGGAACGACGCCATTATCGGAATCTCTACAAACAACACGAGAATTCGTCACTCACACGGTAATATAACCCAATGTTATACAGTGCATATGTCGCGTGCGAGCAATGGGAAACGAAGCTGGATCGAAAACACGTTAAATTACTGGCCTAAACTTTTAACAATTATTGTGTTGCGTTTCAACGGCCTTTAGGCCCAACTAGCATGCTAACTACTTAGCTAGCTTAGATGGCGAGTCTCATTTAGGCTGCTTTAGCTTTGTCGTTAGCACGCGAGCTCACAAATCGGATTGTGTAGCACAAGCTAGCAGGTGCCATGGGTTCTATGTTTATATTGAGGCTAAGCAACGCATGTAAAAGGTGTGTGTCCGAAATGCACGAGTAATAAGTTTGGCCAAGGAATAAGCAGAGCCGTTATTTGCCAATATAACCGATGAACGTTGTTTTGTGGCTATATTTCCCTGCCTCGAGAGACCCCCGCCCAGTTAACGAGCCACAACCTTAACTGTAGTGCACTAATACGAACGTTGCAAGCTAGGCTAAGGATTCTTTTTCAGCGACGTATTTTATTTTTCTTTAGTTTGTTCTTCTTTTCTATGGGCTTTTGCATACTGTAGAACTACATTTGTAAAGCTACTTCCAGAGTTAACGGCAGCTAACTCCAGTGTTTCTTTTTAAATTATTATTATTTTTTTTAAAGTGTCATTAGTCACTCGTATTCTGGACTCTTGTCACTTTCCGCCAAATTGCCCTTCTTAGTTTTTTTTTTCTAGCTTTCATATAAAGTATTTAATTATAAACTTTGTATATTCTATACGAATGATCTACAGGAGTCTATCGACACTGGGATTTGAATTATAATACCTGTGAATATTGTTGCGCGTTGGTTGTGCTATTAACCCTCCTATTATGTTGCGGGTCAAATTGACCCGTTTTGAAAATTAAAAATAAAAAAAAAATAGTTTAAAGTATTTTTTCAGGATAAAACGTATTCTGCTTGGCTTAATTAGTCTAATCAACATATAAAATAAAAATTGTTCATGTAACATATTTGCAACCCCCCTCTCCACGTTTATGTTACATAGATTATGTTCAGGTCAATTTGACCCAGCAGCCAAAATGGAGACTAAAAGGGGTTATAGGTATCTAATATAATAGTTTTTTTTTTTCTTTGCAACTGTGACCCCCATTTCTCCCCAGTTTCACACCCTCTCCTTTGGGTCGTGCTTGACATGACATGTGGTCTCAGAAGGCAGAATATAACCTGTGACAATTTTTTCACAAGCTGCAATTTGAGTCAGGGACTTCTAAAGAAAAAGCTCACGATGGTTGGTAACCATCGGGGTGCTGGTAACCAAGAACAGGACCCCTGAGTCCTCCATGTCTGCCTTCACAGACACCACAGCCCAAGAGCCTTTCTGCCCCAAAAAGGAGGGAAATGTCAAAATGTCATGAGCACTTTGCATAAAAAGTCTGAAATCAGCTCAAGAGAAGATCAGAAACCAAGTATGATCCCTACAATGCCACCAAAGTGAGGGGTGGATCATTTAGACCAAGTCATTGGGTCTAAAAGCAAACGAATGACTGAAAGCTGACCGCTGGTCATCTTTTATAACATGACTGATAGATCAGCCTACAATGCATTTGTCATTTGGAAGGAGATCTTTCCAGAGTTAAACACATCAAAGCTCTGCAAGGAGCACATCTTCTGTCTAAGCTTCTGTCTCCAGCAGACCTCCATGACCCTGCACCTAAGTGGGTTGGATAATGGATGGATGGATTTCTGGTTTTACACATTGCGTAGTATTTATTGTCACAACGTGATGACATGTCACTTGTGTGCAGTGGAGACTCACAGACACACATATGAACACACCATGTTCATTTTGTTAATCTGTTAGTTTGATTTTTCTTATTTTTATTACTTTCTGGTTCAAAAACAATTCTTCGGTTTTCTTTCATTGTAAATTCAGTAGATTTTGATTTTAATTCAGCTGGTCAATTTGATCCGGAAGATGAGGTTTTCTTGTGCTAATTTATCAACATCACCCCAAAAAGAAAAGTTGAAAATATAGAATAATTACAAAAAAAGTCAATGTTAGATTGTGAACTATTGTATTTTATAGATCGGTCTTTCCAATGCACATCTAAAAATGTTTTAACATTAATTAAAAAAAGAAAACGAGTGAATAATTACCATTGAACCATGATCTGTGAGAGGTAAAGAACAACAATGCACTAAATATTGATTTAAATAGTTAGTGATGGAGTTAATAATGAGATATAAACAGTGTTTATTTGGGAGTTTTTAGTTTTTAGATACTTTTAGATGATCAAACATTTACTGGGTCAAATTGACCCGGGAACATAATTGCTGTTCCTCCGAAACGAACATAACAGGAGGGTTAAAAATCCTATGTATTCAAGTCACTGCACAAAACATCTTGACTGCGATGTCAAAACGTCGCCACAGTAATAAATCCTGGTATTAAAAATGCCATGTTGGTTTGTTTTGACAGTGAAAATAAATTTTTATTACTCAGATAGTGTCACTTCATATCAGCTGTTCAAGAGTTGGACATTCTCTCTGAAAAATTCAGTGGATCTTCAACAGCTTGAATCATGGCAACTGGACTTGGTTCATGAATGCATTTCACCTTTCATTCACGAACCAAAACAAGAAAGTTCAGTTGACATGATTCAAGCCTTTGAGCATGACCATGACCTGGATGACTTTAGAATCTACTCCACCAACTTAAGTGTGGATAGAATATATGTGTAAGACAATTAAATACATGGACAACTACCTATTTGCATTACTCAACTGTAGAAAGTAATAGAAATGACTGTGTGGAAAGTTGGATCGGAACTTGCAACTTTTTGTGTGATTCCAGCCAGGGTTGAGGAATCAGATGTGCCTTTGAGAATTTATACTTTTATTTGACATTATTATGTCCTGGGGGAGGGCAATAATACATGGTTCAAGTATGTTTGTGTGTCTAGTCAAGAATAGATGCGGACATAGAATAAACCAATCTAGCCAAATAAATAGTTTACATTACTATGCTATTAATAATTACAATTGCTTATACAATAGACTCTTTTAACAACGACTCTTTTAAAGATACATATTCTTAATGTGATGGTACTATTATTTACACATAGTGCTCTTTTGAGGAATATTATTTTTTATTCAGCAATGTTGGCTGCTCGTGAGCCAACATAACATCAGTACATTTCTTTGAGGTCACCTACATTTTAACTGTACTAGATGTTCCACATGTAGTCGTGTTTTTCTTGTGTTTACAGAGAAAAATAGACTTGAAGAGCACAAATGCCTTGGATTGTGGTTATGTGTGAAAAAAGTGACTAAGGTTATCCATACTACTGCATTGATTCAATAAGAAGTTCTTCTCTTCAGTCAAAGGCAATGGGATGAGACAAATTCAAACCACTTCAAAATTATTAAAATGTATTTTTGCCAAAGCAGTATTTACATGTTTTAAATACATTTTATTATAAGACTTACAGTTTTTCCCTGCTCTTTACTATGTGGTTTTGAAGATTTTGTATTATAATTACTTACATGAAATTTTAAATGAATAAAATTGTGCATAAAGCAGGTTATTATTTGATGTTCATTCCCCAACAGCAAGAGACCACATGATTCTATCTCACCAAACCAACTTAAGTGAAGCACACCTAAAAAGGCCAAACACCAAGACTGATTGTCAATTTTTTAATAAGATCTGTACACTACAAATTAACTGTAGTTTAAAAATCTTAAAGCTGGCTGCTTGTGGGAGAAATAGATGAGAGATAGTGAAACCACTAGCTAGACAATGTGAGATGCTTTTGGTCAAAAGTAGCAATTTCACTAAAGTCTTTTTTATGCTGTATGTTGATTATTTTATTTTGTTATTTTTTTCTTTTTTAACCATATATTTTATTCAAGAAAGGTAATACAATGCATTTGTATACAATGTCTTGAATTATTTTTTGTAGTTAAGTTTTAAAAAACTCATCGTTATTATTAATTTTAAATAAACATGCCTATGTAATGCCAAGACAATGCAGACCACAACATGCAGTCATGTAAAAAGTACAGTGACTCAGTTATAAGGTTCTATATAATCAAGATTCATCTTGTCCTTATTTGGTCATCAATTAGATAAATACAACCTCAGGTGAACAGAACATTGTGTATCATTTTATTTGAAAAAATGAAAATTAGGAAACGTGTGGAAAAAAGTAAATGCACTCTTTCTGTTTGTATAAGAATTTAAAGGCTATCAGCTGGAGTTGCCAACTGAATGCGCTTTAAGGGCCTGATTTACTAAAGGTTTGCGTGCGTAAAAACGTGTGCAAACTTGACATCACCCGCAAACCAATGCGCAAGCTGATTTACTAACAGCGTGCAAAGAGGACTGCGCCTCTCAAATGAGGAAAATAGCACACGCTGTTCATTTAGTACTTTTGCTCTGATGAATAAACAATATGGGGCGTACCTGCCAGAAAGCGCTAAATACTGGGAGGGGAAAATGCAAATAGGTTCATTTACCACGCGCAATGAGATTTACCAACCCTAAAAGGAATTGCGGGGATTGTGATTGCGTCTGTATTTAATACGTTCGAAAGGAAGGTGCTAATCTGCCCAGCATTACGCACCGATGGCTGCTGTTATTGTGGCAAGGAGGCGACATCGCCAAAATCAAAGAATACGCAGAGAGAGAGTCTTTTGGACTCGTGTAAATTTGTTTGGAATGAATGAAAACCAGATAGTTGAAACTTAAGGGCTGATTTGGAGCCGGTCACAAGCACATGCAAAAGGAGAAATATTGTATTTGAATGTTAAATCGAGTATTATTCAGCAAAAGGTTGCCACAGGAGGCACATTCATTTTTTTATTTGTGATAATAAATAAATCACGTGTTTTCATGGAGAAAAAAGTGTTTCTTATTGTGCGCCTACCTTGTTCTGCAGTTGGCTCTAGCGTGTCATACCCCGTATCCCAGTTATCTGCTCCTCGCAGAAGGTGAGCTGCACCTGCTGCGCAATGCTGGTTAGAAGCATCTCTTCCGCAGGCCCTCCACCTGTCTGTCTTGTTTGCCGAAGTTTTATTAAAGGCCACTTTTTCTTTAGTTCTTCGGCTTATATCTTGCCACCTTCTTTTAACCTCATCTGCCGTTCTTTTTGTCTTACCAACTGCATTTATTCTACCGCAGATTTTCTCCCATATTGCGTTTCTTTTGGTGATGTTTAAATGTCTTTGCTGTAGTTCATGAATGTGTTTATTTGCCTCTTCCACTAATATCTCTAACTCCAACTCGTCAAATTTCATTTTGCGCTTGCGTCTATCCTGCTTTCCATCCAGACTCTCCATGGCGCAAACCTTAAGACACGCAACACCTCATTTAAATACTGCGGTTTGCACCCGTTATCAATTGCGCGAGCATTCTTAGTTGATCACCCGCAAAACACACAACAACAGCACGCGCAAACTTTTTCAGTGCACACGCAATTTAGTACTCTTTATTTAGGATCTTAGTAAATCAGGCCCTAAGTGATCATTAGCAGATGTGACCAGCTCAGAAAAAAGCAGAAGGCTTGTCATTTTGCTCTATTGAATGTTTAGGTGTGTTAACATAATGCCAAGGAGAAAAGGCATCAGCAATAATCTGAAGCAATAGTTGCTGCTCATAAATGTGGGAAAATATTAGGCCATCTCCAACAACCTGGAGTTCATTCTACACAGCAAGAAAGGTTAGTGATAACTGGGAAACATTCATTGCAGTTGAAAATCTTCCCCAGAGTCGATTTCACTGTAGATTTGCTGAAAGACTTAAGTGTTCATTACCAAAGAAGTTGAAGGGAAAAGAGCCTATAGCTATCACTCAGACACAAGGTAATGTTATGAAGGAACAATCAGAAGAAGACTGCATAAGTACTGTTTTTGGAAAGGTTGCATCTTCCTCTCTCCAAAAAAAAGAATGTCAGCACAGTTTAGATTTGCAAAGTGCATCTGGATAAACCCCAGGACCTCTGGAATAGTCTCCTTTGGACAAACAAACCCAAATGTGAAGGCACCTACCCAATGGCTAAAGGTTGGCTGAAGCAGGGTCATGCAAAATGACAATGATCTCAAGCACATCAGCCAGCAAATTTCAAACAAAATGGCCAAAAAAGAAAAAGAATCAAGATTTTGTCACGATTCAGTCAAAGCTGATACATCAACTTGATAAAAGTTGTTGTGGGACCTTAAGAAATCAGTGTATAAATGAGCATCTACAAAGTTCAATAAACTGAGGAGTGGGCCAGAATTCTGCAATAATGATGGGAGAGACTACTTATGTCATACAGAAAACTATTTCTTGGCGTACAGATACTCAGACTTACAGAAACCTGGCAGCTAATAAATATTATATGTTATCTTATTTCAGCTGCAAACCATGTCTGAGCAAGGGTTGGATGATATTGTCCAAATAACAGTGGAGGACTTTGACCATGACGACCATACTGGTAAGATTTCTGCAGAATAATCAAAGAACATCTTGTGTTGTTTTTCCTTTATATCGTTACTGGCATATGGTGAATTGCTTGATATTAACACATCTATTTTTTGATCAGGTAAATTCAGGCTCTCTTTTTAACTGCTTCACTATCAATCAATTACATTTAATCTCTAAGAATACTGTAACACTTGAGATTCATCAGATACTTTGAGCAGATTTGGATCTTAGTCTTGACACTCCTAAGTGAAATCCTTCTGATGGTTTTGAGGGTTTCTCTCTATTTGAATTCATGCCAGATATACTGGACAGTCATGAAGGTGACGAAGAAAGGCCAAAGAAGAAGAAGAGGAAATTAATCAACAGCCAGGAAAACAACAGCAGTAATCAGGACCTATCTATTATAAAGGTACCAACTCTGTATAAAGGGTGCTGTTTAAAGCCATAACAATGTATACATTTAAAAAAAAAATGTTCTTTTTTTTTATTAGTGAGTGGGATTTACTATTTTTGAAATTCCTGAATTAATAAGAAAAAACCCTACTATTATAATTATCAGTTCAATGTTACTATTGCTGTCATTTATTCATTGTTAAAAAAAAAGCCCTTACTACAATGTTGAATTTCCCTTCTGGGATGAATAAAGTATTTTTCATTTCATTATTATTTTTTTTATGTTTGTGATTCCAGAACCTCTTGGTTTCATTCACTGGATCAATCAGCCAGCGCCTGGATGGGATTGAATCAAAGCTGCAGTCCTTGGACGCTACATGTAAAGCTCTTGGACGCAAACTTGACAGCTTGGCACCTCCTGCCAAGACTCCTATCCAAGTTCCCATGGTTGCAGGATCACCACAAGGTGCCACTCAAACTTGGAACAAAGTGCGATGGTAAGCTTCACTATTTGTCTATTGCATATTGCATAGTCAGTCAAAAAGGTTAAATGGTCATTGCTCACTTGAATAATTTTCTTTTGACTATATTTTCTAAATTATCTCTACAGTAGAATTCGTTTTTCTGCCCATTTATCAATACTTTGTTTTGATCTTCCTTTCAGTGTTGTGCCACAAACAAATGTAATTGTGAACAGGGAGCACCCAAAGGGATCGAGCCAAGAAGACACTCCACTGGAGAACCTACTCAGCAAGTCAGTGGTTCCCTTTTAGAGTGAACTGTGTAATACAACTCAGTCCTAACACAGTGCCTGATAATGAGTGACTTCATTTTCTTAACCCAGGTTTTAGTCAAAGTGGGAGTACAAAATACAGAACCTGCTTTCTTCAAACATAATGACAGAGATCTGTCAGTGTATTTCATATAGCATTTGTGTTTGCAGCACAGTGACCAGGAGGCGTCACAACACAATTCTGGTAAAGGTTCCGGGCCCCGAAGAGAGTCAGGAGGAACAGGAAAGCGGCTCAGAGGCCAGCGACACTGTTTCCAATGGTGGTCAGTCTGGCAGCGTACAAAATGGCCAGAATGTAACTCTCATCACACTGAATTCAGAAGGTATGTTGCTGATGTAGAAAGAGAAAAGCACACATGTTCATTATTCCTCTTGTTCTCTTTTGGCCTCATTGTGGAAATTATTTAGATATTTGTTATGTTAATGGCGAGGTTGAGTTCTGTTTAAGGAGGCGTTGTGGCAGATCTTGACTAACACTTCAACCAGGAAAAGCTACAGGCTTACTTTTCTTTAAATCTTTTTTTTTTAAAATCTGGTACTGACTTTCTCAAGTGAGATAAAAGAAACAAATTGTTTAATTTATGTTAACAAGCCTTACTTTGCTATATCAGAGTAACTTCCAGTTTTCTGTAGCTTGTCAGCACCAAAGGTTCACATCATTCATGATCCCAGTAGCAAACAGCAATGCACATAAAGAACAATGAGTAGCAAGGTCCTTTGTGTCAGCTGTACAATGCTAGAGGCAGTTGTAATGGATTGCTACCTTGCATTTTGCTAAGAGATCTAAATAATTGCACTGGCTGGATGTTCATTTAACTTTTGTGTCAGACTGTATTCATACAGGCTCTGATTGGTTATTAATGTTTTCAGTAGCTTTCCTGAGTGTGTCTTTCTCAACCCAGAATATGACTGCTCATTTTTAACTGTGAAAACCTAAATGAAACCCATATTGTATTTATATTTGCTCTGATTCTTGGTTGGGTAATTTTTTAATGAAGAAGAAATTCTTGGTTATCTTCAAAGAGAACAAGTATTAATTTATATGCAGCTCTGTGCTGCCATGATAGATTTGTGGTAGGCAGTATTAGCTAGATGGCACCATTTGTCTCGTGCATTGTTTATTTGGTGTACTTAACTGCTAACATATGCTCGGAGTATATGACCCACATGACAGCTTTGCCCTGAATACACTCACATCTTTTGTACTGCCACATGGGTGTGCTATTGTATCAGATCACTAACTCAGTCTCCATACCAGTGGAGTATTTGTCAACTTCTGAATCAGACCTTTTACAGAATGGATATGTCTGGCTTTTTCTTCAGTGAAACCAAGCTGAGAATATTTTACAAACTGTCCAACATCTCAGCATCATCAGCAGATGAATTAAAAGAGAGCCTTGTTTCTTATATTTGACAAAGAGCTGTTCCTCCTTTGTTCTTTAGATGATTTTCCAGGTGGCACCTGGTTGGGAGATGAGAACAACCCAGAGATGCGAGTTCGTTGTCCAGTGTCTCCAGCTGACATGCTTCATATCAGCACAAATTGCCGCACAGCGGAAAAAATGGCTCTGACACTCTTGGACTACTTGTTCCACCGGGAGGTCCAGGCCATGTCAAATCTCTCTGGGCAGGGAAAACATGGAAAGAAGCAGCTAGACCCACTTATGATCTATGGCATTCGCTGTGAGTTTGAAGCTATGATAGTCTCCTCTTAACAGGTTTTTACTTCATTTTGTTTAATTTTACTTTGAGCTGAAGTAGACGAGGCGGAAAATATTTCTACAAAACAGCTTTTTTAATGCACAAGTTTTAAGCACTGCTAGAATCCCTCAAGGCTCAGTGATATGGAGGGAAGTATCTATTTATATGGATCTGTAGGAGCTACTGCAACTTTTGCAAGAATGTCTGAATAATATGAACTTGCTAGTAAATTGGTAAAAATATGAGTGATTAATTTTCATGTCAATGAGAGTAACTGCCTCATCATTTTCTGGTAACCACTGTGCATGTCATGGTTATTGCATGATTTCGTCATTGTCAAAATTAAACTAACTAATACATTTCACCCTGCAGGGTTTTAAAACCTTTTCTGCTGAAAGCAAAAATGACATCTCTGAGACCTTTCACATTTCATCCCCATTCCAGGCCAAAGCAGCCCCAAGCAGTATACAGAAATAGACCGCAGTCTGTATTCGCAAGGTGGCCTTATAACACCATGCCTTCATCATTGTACACACACATATGTGCAATACATTTTAGTGCATACCAGACTCTAAATGGCATGCACATGCTCAGTAGAAAGATCTTAATGGAGTCACTCTTAATTCAGTGAACTCTTTCATTTTTGATTCAGGAGAGTTAAGGCTTAGCGGTTGACAGATTGATCCCATGCAAGTCCTTTAGATATGTAATGTAAATGTATATTCTACTGTTAAGAGGGGTCTGCCATCTATAACTTATCCCATAGGGTTTATTTTATACAGATATCTTTTAACATTGGATGATGGTTCTCGGTGTTGACCATTTGTTGTAGGTTTGGAACTGGGAAAAAAAAAATCTAACCTCGCTGACTTCATGTCACTTGGCCAGCTGTGCTCAGATGAGGAGGAAAGGGTCAGATGTAGTTGTATTTCTTGCTCTCACCTATCTTATCTTACACACTTATCTGTACTTCTTGTTTGAGCACCTAACACTGTGAATCCTTGCTCAGAGACATTATGTGAAAATTTAGGCTTTTATCCCTTTTTGATCATCACATTCAAACACAATCATGGCTCTTCTTTCTGATTTTAAGTTTGCCATTTTAAGAATGAATATAGGAGTTAGCTACCTATATTTCTTCTTGACAGTTTATATAGTGACGTGCAGACTTGATCTGTCAAATATGTAGAAGCTAGAGCAGGACTCGGCAACGTTTGGGTGACTCATTCTGCCTAAAGGAAAAAGTAAAGGAAAAAGAAAAGAAAAAAAAAATGAAAATGAGTGAACACCTGCCTACAGGACCCATCATGTGCAAAAGGGCTGCTGTTTGCTGTCATTCCACTACCATCAGCTGTCCTTCCACTCCCCCTTTGTCTCATTTTTTTATCCGCAGATTGTAAAGGTGGGACCTCCATTGCTACCTAACATAGAAATGAGCTGTCAACTGGCTCTTTTCCTCTAAAGCATTTATAATATGGGGGCAGACAGTCATTAAATACATCTGAACTCAGCGTCTTTGAGGGAGTGGGTGAGCAATAGTCAGACCTGTGTTAACTTCCCTGCAGGTGTGAAGTAGTAAACAGAATCCAGACAGTTTCAGTTTTTAATAAGCTTTATTATAAATACATAGAGCTGTTTTTATTTAGGCAGCCCTATGCCTGCTTGTCTCTTTCCTAGTTCCATGCCATCTACAAACAAGCTTTTAAATATATGTACAGCCTTAAAATTGAGATAATAATTGGCTCATATTTTGTACACCTCACTTTTTATTTCATTTAACTTCTCCATGTCCCCACAGGCCACTTGTTCCATAAATTTGGCATCACTGAATCAGATTGGTACCGGATAAAGCAAAGCATTGATTCAAAATGTCGCACTGCCTGGAGACGCAAGCAGCGTGGTCAAAGTCTGGCAGTCAAGAGCTTCTCTAAACGAACAACGCGCAACACAGCCACAGGTAACAGAGGGCTAATTATTAGGGATCTGCAGAAGTGTATAAATATGCATATCAAGATCACAGAACACAGTATCTAGGATATAGTCTTGAGTGTGTATAGTGTGTGGGTACAGTAACAACAAAAATAAATGTAGATGCCACATATTTACACTCCACAGTCACTTAATGAATTCCACCCCATGTTACCTTTATTAATGAAATTTGCTGCATTGACACGCATACTTCTGGAATGATCAAGTCTAATTTATCTAACTTTAGTTGGGACTGAACCAATATCAGAGTTTCGTTTCATGTGTTTTCCCCTTTGCATACTTCGGGGAAGGTTTAGTTCAGTCATGTCAGCCTCTATCAACTTTATTGTTATTATAACAAAAAAGTTTCGTACAGCTTTGACTTAAGAATTACATGGATAACTACCAATGATGAGTCACTTCAGTCTTTGTTTATTGTTAAATCCACCTAAATGCTCATCAGTTTCATACAGTTGGAATTACAGTTGGTGCAAATTCTTTGGCAATCAGTTTTATTATTTTGATAGCTGTTAATTTGTTGTTTGTGTTGGAACCCCCTTAATGTAAACAGTTAATGGAGGCAGTGAACTCAAATACATCTAATTTCATCTGGTATATGAAAAGGATTTCACCAGTTGAACTAAAGTGCAGTTATAAAGTGTATTACTGCAGATGTTTGCAATCTAGACACAATGTCTGCTGTCATTCCCTCCCGGTGTGCCATCACCTTTCACCTCTGACCAGGGATGAGTTAAACAGCAGGGGAAACCCAAATATCCTGTGTGCACACACAAAGGGTAGATTGCCAGGTTCTGCCTTCTCAGTTCCACACACCCCAGAGTGTACAACACAAATGTTAGCTCAGATGGTGCATCCGCATACAACATACAATCCAGCCATTCTGTCCTTTATCAGATTACATGCTAATTGAGTGGGAAAAGGCAGTTGTCCTGTTTTTAAAATAATTATTCATTAGCAAACTGTCACCTAGGCCTCCGACCATCTCTTTAGTCTCTATAGACCACCCTTCCTCATCTGAAGATACTGAGAATATCTACATAATGTGCTAACAATGTAACATGGGAGAAAACCTTTTACTTCAGAGTGTCTGTACAGTGTTCTCTGATTTCTTTCATCAAATGAAAACAACATTCTCTTGTCATACTTAAACAAACTCTGTATGCCTTCTGGAAGGAATTTTAATCTACTTTAATCTACGCTACAATCTACAGTAATGCTTGAGTCCTCACTAAGACCAGGAGGGTGGACCATGTCAGTCCTGTTCTGAGGTCTTTGCACTGGCTCCCTGTCCCTCAAAGAATAGACTCTAAGATAGTCCTGTTAAGCTATAAAGCACTGAATGGTTTAGGCCCATCAGAGACCTTTTTAGTCCGGTATGAACCTTCCAGACCATTCAGGACGTCTGCTCTGTGTCCCCAGAATCAGAACTAAACATGGAGAGTTAGCTTTTAGCTTCTGTGCTCCACAGATCTGGAACAATCTCCCAGAAAGCA
Organism: Hirundichthys speculiger; assembly: GCA_018398805.1. Lineage (NCBI taxonomy): Eukaryota > Metazoa > Chordata > Actinopteri > Beloniformes > Exocoetidae > Hirundichthys > Hirundichthys speculiger. The sequence continues at coordinate 1,731,864 of JAGFBZ010000080.1, read as the reverse complement.
TCAGGTCTGCTGACAGTCTAAGTTCCTTTTAAATCAAGGTTAAAGATTCACCTGTTCACTCCTGCCTTTGACCCTGGTGGTCTGATTTGAACAGAGGTTAGAGTCTCAGGGACCTCATTGAGCTCTGTAGAGGTCAGGTTCTGTTTTTTATCACTTTCTATATTTTCCTTTTTTAAATGTCTTGATTGTATTCTATTTTACATGTCTGCACTGTAGCTTTTTCTTTAAAATCTTTGTTTTCAGTTCTTTATCTTTGTTTTTAACTTTCCTGTTTTTATCAGCTGGTTTTTTTAATTGTGTTTGAATGTCCTGAAGCTATGTAAAGCACTTTGAATTGCCTTGTTGCTGAAATGTGCTATACAAATAAACTTGCCTTGCCTTGCCTTGTATTATCTTCAAAAGAGCCTTCTTAAAGCTGTTACTTTGACATCTTATCGGAAAAGGTGTAATTTGGTGTGGATTTTCTCAGTGATAAAATATTTTCTTTGGCTTGTTAGTGAATCTGCAGGTGGTGATGGAAGGCCCATCCAACCTGGTTTGACAGTGTTTAGACTGAACATTGGAGTTTGTGTTTGGCTGCTACATCATGAGTGTGGTTTGATGGATATCTTGAGAATCGTTGTGTGTATCTAGATGTTTGATAAAATACAAACAAGACCTCACCCAGTAGGTGGCTTAGCCAGCTTGTATCTGATAAACATTTGCTATGGCATTTTCTTAAATTGTGCTTTTTGTCTGTCTGTGGTAGAGACCTTTACTTTTATTTCTTAGTTGTAACAATAAGGACTAATTTGTGCTGTTTTTCTGATATTCTTTCCTGTATTTTTTGAGTGCACCAGTGACATGACCTCCTTTGTCCTCCTTTGCAGATGATGGCATCGAGGAAACGCCCCAGATTGAGACTGCCACCCAGCAGACTTTGCACTACACGCTGGCAAATCAGCAAGTCCAGTTCCACCGCATTAGTGAAGATGGACAAGTTCAAGTGGTGAATGTCGGACTTGACTTATTATTAGTTTTCCTTCTATTTTCTTAATAGAAAGGAAACTGTTTTTCATGTCCCCCCCCCCCACATTTTTTTGTCTTAGAGTTATGTGGAGTGTGTTAATAGTTGTAAACAAGGACATATCACACCATCTAAATCAGTGATACGGAAAGAATACTGTATACAGACTACTGTATATACCAATTTATATGAATGAAAGAATAATTCATGCTCAGTAATGGGATGACCATGAACAGATGTTGTGGTCAATGGTCACATTCAGGCCCTCATCAGCATTTGCTGTTAAACAGGATGTGCTTGGGACTCTCAATTCCCTTTGTCCTGATACTGCCATGAATAGCCAATTTGTTGCAGAGGAACACTTAACCTGACCTCATAGAAAAAGGTTATGAAGTTAAATTGAATCCCTGGATTTGAAGGTTCGACTTCAAGACTTATTGTTAAAGTGTTATGTATTGATTGCTTACAGACTTCTTTGCCTAATGTGTATTCTAACAGCCAGTGACAGACAGACTGAAGCTGTTAGACAAAATATGTCACAGTGGAATACTTTTAATTTAATTTGAAAACTATTTTCCTTCTGTTTCAAGAGCAAGAGTTTAGCTGCAAAGATGGGAAAAATATCCACTCTTTTTGGTGTACCCCCTGTATATAATGTCAATGCTACAAAGCTCATTTATTAGCTTGAGCTTTTCTGCCCTTGACAGGGTTTTACATGATCCATAGGTTTGACATTGCTGAGAAAGAACAAGACAGGTTGAGAACATCAGAGAAGCAACTCAACCTAAAGCTTGCTGATATAGAAAAGCAAATCGATCATACCTATGTACTCTGATTGGGCATTGGAGTTTTTCCTTCTATAATAGGTAAAATCTGTCATTACCAGATTATGGTACTTACAGTGGATTCAGAAAGGTTTTTTTTTTCTTTTTAATCAATTTCACAACATTGCAGATTGATACTAAAGAGAAGGGTTTGTATTATTCAAGTCTTTTAAAAGGTCATGTTTAGGTTTTCATGTGCCACTCTGAAGCTTTTTTTTCTACAAACATGACAAAATAAATGACTATCTTGTATTGTTATTGACAGATTTCTAGCTTTTATCCGTCTCTTTGTAAGCACAGTGCATTGATTCATTATAATCAGTCGCAGATTAAAAAGAAAAAAAAAGCCCTTTACAACTATTTGGATGTTAGATCATATTTGTGTAATATTTTTCAGCTGTTGTTGCTCTTTATGTGTATGTGTTGCAGATTCCACAGGGACAGTTACACATTGCCCAGGTGCCACAAGGAGAGGAGGTACAGATCACACAGGACAGTGAGGCAAGTTTTGTTCATGTGTGCTTGTGTGAGTGAAAAAACAGTTAACTGGTTTTCTTGAGTCATTCTTCTTGGTGTTTCTAATTTATTAGCAAATACCTTACTCAAGATCATTTGTTCCCAAACAGAATGCAACAGTTAGAGTTTACTCATGCTTGAGACATTTGTTGAGAAAAAACAAAGAAAAAGAATGTCTGGATTTTTGTGAATGGCTTGTAATTTGGTTGTTTTATGACTATGTCGTGACTGGCATTGTTTGACTGGGTGTTTTAAGTTATCTATTACATTTACATGAACATGTAGATTCTTGCCTCATCTTTAAAGAAAAAAGATATTTCAGTGAAATAATATAGTCCGATTATTGCTCAAGCCTATGGCAATGTAATGAAATTAAAGTAGTTTCTTAAATATGATTTAAATTAATAGAGGGGTCTTTTTTTAAACTAAAGCAGACAGATAATGAGGCCTGTACTTTAGCAAGATAGTGTAATCTATGATGAGTCACATGTACATGGAAGAATGATTGTTCTCAATTCACTATTATCATTTAACAGTGATGATTCAAACATATAAATTCTTAACACACATTTTGTAGACACAAAGCAAATATGCTTGTAACATAAAGGAAAGACTCAGATAAATGATTCAAACATTTTTGGTAGCAAAGATTGATATACAGTTTAATCCATTTGAGCACTGTATGTTTGTGTTGGCACATGCAAACAGTATATAAAAGCATTGTGCATAGAAGTAATGCTAGACAGCATTTAAGACATTAATGAATTGTAGGAAATCAAAGTTTCTGTGAAGATCATTTTATTGTTTATATAGTATATCTAACAGTCTGGACAGACGGATATGTTTCTACTTAATTCTTAGTTGACTCATGTTAGCCATCAGAAAGTGCTTACACACCCTGCCAATTAAAATGATGATTTAACTCCAAACCAGACTAACAGCTAAAGGGAAATTCCATCATCATTGTCATTCTTGATGATTTTTCAAGGAACTGGCAGTTAGTTGGTTTCAAATCACCAGCCTGTGTAGGCATTATACATATACCGTAATAAAATAATGTACAATATATAACCCATGTATGTGTGACAGCTTGACATTTGTACCAAAGCAATTGGCACTTTAACCAAGTGTTTTTCTCAATTCCTATTTGGTTTTAGTGCTAAAGGGCCTTCAGGAAGAAATGCACAACTGAATGAGAGAGACAGAGTAAATTGGAGGCAGAAAATCTCTAAAGCTTTTCCTGCACTCTGTGGTTGATCCCAGATTTTTTTTTCTCCCCTCCCCTTCCTATTTCATGATATTATTTGTTTTTTTTTGGAGTTCAAAGCTTAGCAACAAAATCCTCCTTCTGCCAACTGCCACTCACACAATATGTTTTCACTAGGAAAGGGCCTCCTTCATCAAAGACACTGGCTTTAGCATGCTTAAAAAGAAATAGATTGTTTCAGAGATTGCTCTGCTCTTTAGCCCTATGGGGGACTGCATAGCATGTATACATGAATTAAGCAAGATATAAACAACAGTCACTTGATGTTGGCCAAATATGGCTTGTATAATGTATAATTTTGTCTACCTAAGGCTAAATGAAGGTGAAAGCAAGACAGTTATAAATACAGTGGCATATTATTGACTATTGACTGTTCATGAGCGTCGTAAGTAACAGTTAACATCTACATGGCCGCTGTCTGAGCATGCAAGGGTTGGCAGAAACATAGCAGTGCTACTCAGATATTGACACACACTCTCATAAAGCTGATCAGTATATTTTAATCAGCTAAGCTCCCATGCTAGTTTTAGACAAAAAAAGACAATAAATGCTTTTTGTTGTTATGATTTTACATTTACAGGCGAAATTAGTTACACGAATGTGCACATACTGCTTCTTTACGTAGGCTGACATGTTATTTCTCCATTTTAGGGAAATCTCCAGATTCACCAAGTACATGTTGGTCAGGATGGACAGGTAAGAGCACATTTATTGTGAATTGCACAGAAATTATAAATAATTTGTAAATTAATTTTTCAAAAATTTAAATAGGTAACTGCACCATTTCAGACTTTTTTTAAGGGCTAGAATCCACCTTTTGCTCTTCGTAAGTCTCATTATTAAGTTTTCAAGTAGCATTATGGAACTTTCAAAAAAGAGATGACATTATGGAGCAACTACTATGTAGATGAGAAGCTACATCTACTTAATGACATCTAATGTAGAAATAGAATTAGTGGTCCAGATAATATAATTTACTGAACTGGTAAACTTATTCCTCCTATTAAATGTCAAATGAAGAAATGTTTTTTTTTATTTATTTTTCTGTCTCATCGCATAAAAATGTTTAGTTGGATATGAGAACCATAAACTAACAGTAAGTATTCAACCAAAAGCCTTGCAGCATTTATAAACATGCAGACTCACTCATACAGTAACCCAATACACATCCATTTATGGGTTTTATGTCCCCACGGTGTGTGTGATTTATTTATTTTGGTTTTTTTTTTAAATCTCTCTTCCCTCCTCAATTTCTGTCTTTGGAGTTAAGGCCCTTCCTGTTTTCCTGCTCTTTCCTCTGAGATCCAAGTGAGTTTCGATCAAAGTCAGAGCGAGCCTGTGTACAACTGTTGCAGGCCACATATGGATGCCTGAAGACTGTTAGAATTTCTCATTCTTGATTTGATCCTGTTTGTCTAGAAGCAAGGCTTTAGGGAAGGAAGTTCTTTCTCACGCTGGCTGTCTGCTGGTTATACTGCTTTGTGTTATTTTGTCAGAACAGGTGTTATATGCAACAGCTGTAAATGTTCTTTTTTCATTTAATGGGCAACAGATCTCTGTTGAAGTCACTGCGCTACAGTATATACATTATTATCTGTTTTGTAATAACACTGAATTCTGTATTACCCTGTTAAGGAAATTAGGTGGATGGGTCACTTACCCCTTTTTCAGGTCATATGATGATGCATTTATAACCCCACAGGGTTATAACAGGCGCAGTATAACTGCCAAAGCTGTCAGCATGCATGAAAAAATACATGCATGAAATTGTCTGCAATTGGATCCTGGCTCAGCTTTTTGTGTATCGCAATGCAGGTTATTCAGTGTCCTCTGTAAGTAAGTTGAGGTATATTATTGGATGAAAAAGAGCATGTGCATCTTTCTCGTAGGTTGTTCTGTAACACAATTAGCATAATTTTATGTTTATCCGGCAATCATTGCAAAAAGAATGTTTAATGATGAATACAATAACTTTCCAGAAATAGAGCACAGTTAATCCGAATAGCCTTTCTGGATCATATTCCATTGGCTGTGCTGTAGCTTATACAATTCATCTGCACTAACACAACCCAACCAAGATGTGACTCACTGTCAAGCTTTTAATGGTCTTAAATTCACAAAGACAAAGTACATTTTTCTGTAGATATGTCAGTAAGCAGAGCCAAGAGCTTTAAGAATATTTTGGAGTTAACAATTTGCTAATTTAATTTTCTAAACAGCACAAGGAATATAGTAGTTACTTTTTATGGAGCACTTGATTCCAAATGCTGAATTTATAAACTTAATAAATTGTCTATCCTTCCGGAGAGAAGTTATGAGCCACCCGCTAACCTGAGCCATGCTTTTAGCTGCTCAGTTCAGTATTTTATTACTGACTAAGATTTAAATCATAAAGTTTCCTGATGGCTTCAAGATGGTATTGGTTATCTTTGTATGCATACATTGGTGACATGTGAATACATCTGTTTTACATGAGTGGGTTTTTTTTTTTTGTTTGTTTTTTTATTGGCTGTAAAGCTGTATTCTTACTTGATTGAGTTAGTCACTGCACATCCTCAACCACCCTCTCTCACATACTCAAACATGCCTGCAGATGTCCTTGGATGACCTACTTGCTTGGCCTGACAGCGGCATTCCTCCGTCTCTCTCCCTTTCTCTCTCTCGCTAGGATCTTAAACAAGTTTTGGCTCGAGTTTAGTTTAGATTTTGAACTGCAACACACATTTCCAGCAGTTATTTATGTGAGGTCATGAACTTTTCTCGCAAATTTCCACCGTGTAAGGTTTAGCTGCTCTGTGCTGCATATGCCATGACATAAACAATATGCATTAATAAGATGCACACAGCTTGAAGCTGTTTATTTGTCTAGGCTTTAGATCTTCTGTTAGCAGACGCCAGCGTGTCCTAGGGTACGAGATCTAAAAACTATTCAAAAAACTGTGCTCCCTCTGGAGCATATATATATATATATCTATATATATATATAGATATATATATATATATACACACACATATATATACATATATATATATATATATTAGGGCAGGGTAGGGCAACGATTAAAATTTTTAATCGCATTATTTCCCTGATTAATTGCATTGTATACACAAGCTCAAATAATGAATTCAAAAGTAGTGTAAAATGCACTTTTATTGAAATGTTCTGCTGCCACATGAACTAAAGTGCCATAACATTTGTTGTTCAAACACTTTTAACATCAGCACTTGTCAGTAACACATATTTAATGTAAATCTCATCTTAAAAAATGTAAAATAAGATAAAGCTTATTGCCACTGCCAGGGCACTAATGTCACCCTGTTTTTATAAAAAATAAAAAAAAAGTCTACCAACAAAATTCAACAAAATGATTGTGGCTGAGCACAGTCAGAACATTAAATCAGGTAATTTCTGAGGTAACAGCAGAAACTTTCAATGGGGAGTTCAACTTCGCAGTTGTTATAAATAATCTTGTTTCTGTCAAATCCTCCGTCTGGGAGAACTTTAAAATGAAAATGTCCATGTTAAAGTTCAGTAACTTTACCAATCCACGTATCATTCATTCTTTCCACTTTCAATTATCAATCAAAAATTTAAAAAAAAATTTAAAAGTGACATTTTCTTACATTTTTAATTTTTCTAACACGTTTTTCTAACAAAAAATGAAAAAAAGCCTGTTTTTTAATATTTCAATTTTAGACTTGGATCAAAAATACGAAATTAAAAAACGGGCCACAGAACTGAATTTATTTTATGTAATCAAGGACTGGACTTTCTGTTGTCGTTACGCATCTCTGCCACTAGATGGAGCCACACTGAAGTAACCAGTAAGAGAATAGCACGACAGTAAAAACATGGAGCAGATCTGATGTAACATGGAGGAATGACATAAAAGTTTTGTTGCAGTCAAGAATTTTTTTTTTTTTTTGGACAGAATTGTTAATATTGCTACCTGAGTTGCTACCCGAACTGTAAAGTTCACTGGTTTTTACCGTTCTCCATGTCTGTTTTAGCTTTTCCTTATGTTTACCTGCGAATTGTCTTCCGGTTCCTCGGCAGCCAGTAACAAACTTTTCAAAAAAATGCATGTGAGCAACATGCGTTAACGTGCGATAAAATAAATGTCAGCGTTAATAAATTAATGCGTTAATGCGATAATAACACGTTAACTTGCCCAGGCCTAATATATATATATATATATATATATATAGATATATATATATATATATATATATAATATATATATATATATATATATATATAATATATATATATATATAATATAATTATAATTATTAATTATTATTATTATTATTATTATTATTATTATCATTATTCTTTTACACCAAATTTGCAAAGTTCATAGTTTGTTTGGTTTGGCACAACACTTTTAACTTTACAAACAAAGAAACAAAGACCCACTTATTCTTTCAACCTCATGTAGCAGGTTGAGTTGTTCACACACATGCAGTGGAACATGACAATGACAGCATTTCTGTTCTGATTTTCTCATGGGCTGAAGGGCAAGAAAAATCTTGGGTCAACCCCTTAATCTGATAAAACCCAGAAACATAAGGGACACCCAAAAGAAATGGTGCCTAAGAAAGTATTATTGTACCATTAGCACCTATTCAAAGAGATAAATCACATTTACCAAATCTGGTACATAAAGCACACACATCAAATATTATGATCTTATCATTGTTGGTGTAGTGTATCTTGGACAGAATTAATCAAGAATATTAATCAGACAATATAAATCAGGCCTTATTCTCATGTATGTTGTCTCATGTTTGTGTTTACAGAGAGACTTAGATCAATTGTGCTATGCATGATGTCACTGTTTTTATAATCTGGTAGAAAACTGCTGGCTATGTTAGTTTAACCTGGCCTTTGCAGTTCATCACATGCCACTGCTCTTCTCTTTCTTTCTCTGGGGCTGTTTCCTCCTCTTTATTTAATTGTTCCAGTGTGGTATAGTGGTGGTAACACCTTTTTTTTAAAGGCCACCTGACACATCCAGTTGCTCCAGGTTACATTAACTATCAGATGTTTATGCTCTAAGTTCATTGTCTAGAATTAAATAGATGAAATTAAAAAGGTTGCAGCATTCTCAGACTTTGAGTTTTAAGAGCTTCACACAGATGTTTCTGAACTAAATTGCTCCTTCAAGGGTATTGTAAGTTGTGTACACATTGTTTTTTTGTTTCTATCTGTAGGATTCGACCCATGAAGATGAAGTTTTGAATATACACATTTTGAGATGAGCTGGCTCACAGTCTCTTGTCAGATGTTAGTTATTTCTGTCGATATCATGCAACTTTTATCTTTCCACTGTCTCTGCACTCAAGCATCACTCATAAAATGTCCAGTTAAGGTGTCATGGTTTAATGGAGAAGATGAGTCTTTTCTGGCTTCAGAAGCTTCTGTATCATGTGTTCAACTGTATTATCTCTCCTCATTTGATTATCTCTTCTGATTTGATTTCTTCTCCCCACAGGGAATGGATAGAGGCAATTGCTTGGTTAATTACTTGTGATTATGCCAAAGCAATGATGTTGTCTTTTTCTGTCTTTTCTTTTTCTAAACGGGAAAGCGAATACAAGTTAGTATCTTAAGGTGAAAAAACAGTAGTTATGTCTTTTGTGTTATGAGGCGGTGTCAGTCGTGAAAGAGTATAATCTACGTCGGCATTTTGACAGAAAACATGGAAATAAATACAGAAATCATTATTTAACAACATAATAAGGTGTAGTTTAATATATTGTGATTTACATTGCATTTTGTTACACTCATGCTGTCAATCTGGCCCTTCGAGGGCAACCTCAGTGAAAATAAGTCTGACACCCCTGTTGTAGACAGACAAACAGACAGACAAACAAACAGATAAACGCCGGCAAAAACATAACCTCCTTGGCGGAGGTAAAAATTGTTTGTTTACCTGGGTTGCTGGGTTACGCTCATACAGACAAGGGCCCCACTTTACCAATGGGATGTCAGGAAGATGCTAAGCGATAGCCAATGGCAGAGCAGCTCGGACGCACCGCTTTTAAACCGAGATACAGAGCCGACAGCTATGTTTACGTTCGGTAACTGTGGAAGCTGCGAATAGCAATGCGTACTGTATTTTTGTCTTTCGTATCCTGAAATTTCTTTCGTAATGAGAGGCAATATTTTCCCTTTCAGGCGTTTTGTAACCTGAAAATTTCATATGTAGAAACATTCGTAAGTAGAGGTACCACTGTATATGAAATGTCAGAATAGGTCATTTTTTTGACGACACCCCTGAAGCAGTCAGACGACACCCCAGTGTGCCGCGACACTCCGGCTGAGAAAGGCTGGGATATCAGTCCAATATCAGCCAAAAAAAGAATATTGGATTATATTGGACGTCATGTAAAGTCTCCAATATTAACACTCCGATAAAAAGCAGTCCATTCTGCTCCGGCGCTTCTTTTTTTAACACTCCACACTACAGAATAAATAATAAAAGTATGTTTCATCTGTAGCATGCTGATATTGGATTGATATCGGTATCGGCCGATATTCAAAGCTGAAATATTGATATTGTATCGGGACAGCTCTAGGTTATAGGCTACCAAACCAAGCATGTGGATTATGAATTGTCATTAAAAAAAAAAAAATAAAATAAAATCACATTTAGGTTGCAGTCTGAACATAGCCTCAATAGGCACTGCTTAGTTGATACATTGCTAAGTGTACAGACTTCCATTTCCAGTTTTTATGTTTAAAGTATTAAAAAATAAAAGTAAAAAAAAAAAAAAAAAATGTCCTAAATGTACTTCAGTGCCATAATCAGTACTTTGTAGAAATGTTTGGCAGCATTTATTACTTGGAGTATGTTTGGGTAGGTTTGTCCTCCAATATATAGGCAATTGATCCCATTCTTCAGAGATAGCCAAAGGCTTCTGTGTGCAACACTCCAACATTGTCTTGGCTGCTTCAGGTGATTGTTGTCCTGAGGGGTGATCTGGTGCCATAGTTTCGGTTGCAGACATGGTACTTGGAGTTCTTTCCACAGAGTTCATGTTTTTTTTCTTCAAGCCAGAGAAGCTTTTTCCTTGTTCTCTCATTGTCTTTTCAAAGCCATCTGGCAATATCTAAGCAGGCTGTCATGCTTTTAACTGAAAAGTTTTTGCATTTAGCCATTTTGTAATAAAGGCCTCATTTATGGAGCTGTTCCATTTTTGCTGAGGAGTTTTGAAACTCTGCTGGAGTGGCAGTTTAGTTCTTGGTTTGCTCCATGACCAAAGTTTGTCATACATGCTTAGTCAGTTTTGTACATTAGCCAACTCTCTAGGTGGAGCTCTAATGGTTCCAAACATCTTCCATTTCATTTTTATTGAGGCCATCATGCCTCTGGGAAAACAGAGTTTTAAAGCTGGTTTCATACAGTTGTTCTGATCTCCATCATACCACAATTATTGATTCTTGTAGGATTTTGGAATATATTGTAGTAACTGTACAGGTATGTGCAGTTGTTATGTTCAACCAGTTCACTTCGCTAAAGTAAAAAACAGTCACCTTCTTGGTACATTTCAATGATATCTAAAACTAACAAACCAAAATTTCAAGTGCCATAGAGGAGCTTAAAATTTAAACCAGTTTAGGGATTTATTATTGAGATTCTTATTTTCACGTGTTGTAGGAAGTTTTACTTTGTCTTAAATGTCCATCAGCAAATTGTTTTCCTCTGGGTTTCTAGACGAACACAAGTTTTCATATGTTCAGTTAAACCCACTCATCCTAAAATTTTGTATCTTACAACATTCAAACCTTCAATTAATTAATAATTTTAAATGGGGACATACCTTTACAAATTCAGTACTTTAGAAAGCAGAGACTAACAAGGAATAAAACCCATGGAAGTGCTGCAAGTCCTCTGAGTAGGGCAGTTATTTTTAATGGAGAGTTGGCTCTTTAATCGTATGTCATTATCATGACTATTTGAGAAATCAAGCACATCTCATATAAACTACAAAGCTTTACTTCATTCATTGAGCCTGTCATCAGCCCACAGCCTGTTGATGATGAATTTGAACTCATCTCATTAAGGGATATCCACAGACTTATCTCATTAAGGGGTTTAGATATGTTTGTCTTAGGTCTAAACATGGTCCTTTCCACCTCATTTCTTTGCTGTATTTAAATCTCTTCCATCCTTTCCTTTCAGCACATTTCTGTGCACCTGTTGGACTATCTCAAGTGGCATTATTCAGGATCACTGTGACTGGATCACAGAACAGTGTCCAGCTGGGCACTAGTCTGTCTATCTGTGCTGCCAGAACCAGTATACTACAAACCCATATTGTGTAAGAGTGATAAGGAAAGAGCCGAAAGAAAGACTACATTAAAAAAAAGAAAAAACGTATATAAGAGAGAAATAAATGACTGAATAAAGTTGAAGGCATAAGCATTTGCTTTTTTTTTTTTTTTTTTTAAGCTCAACTCTTCTGAACTTGTGTTGTACTTCATGTGTTGGTTCTCTTCTTTGAATTTGCTTGACAAAGGCTTACTGAAGATATCAGCTCAGCCGATGAAAGTCTGGTATGTTAAGACACCTTGTTTTGGATTGACAGTTTTAAAAACGAAGCAGATAACCAAAGTATAGGTTCAGCCTCACAGAATTGGGGTGTGGTATGTGCTGGAGTTGGACTGCAGGTCTGTGACCTGATTTTCTCACTTTTTTCTCTTTGTTTAATAATGTTGTTTCTTATGAGGACATTATGCCTGGGTTTCACTTTATTCTGGGTGGATTAATAAAAAGATTAGACAAGAAGCTACAAACAATGTTTTATAACCTTTAGTATAAGGTAATATATCAGGAAATCCTTTTAATTTTGAAAGTAAATGTGGGTGCATTTGTTGGTGAGTCAATATTTACAAATTATGCAGAGAATTGCACCCACACTCACACTTTTGTCTTCTAAGGAAAGTCAAAATTGCTGCCTCTGTTAAACATCACAGGCCTAGTGTAACCCTGCCTTGCATGTTCCAAATATGTGTTTCTCCTTCATTTGTTTCAGTTCAGTGTGTGTGTGTGTGTGTGTGTTGTCTGGGCTAGTTATAATCAGGTTCAGGTAGAATTAATGTCATGTAAACATTTAATCTGGGAGTTTGTAACATACTTGTGTCGGGATGGGAAAGATAGAAAAGGGTCTTCCATATCTTACACAGGGGCTGAAGGGCGTTTTATAACATTTATTAGTGCAAAAGGTTTAAAATATAAACACTACATAGTATTCACATCACCTTTCTCTTTGAGTGTTATTGTTTTAAACAAATAATTATTCCAGAGAAGGAGCAGGAAAAATGGAATTGGAACTTTACCCAAAATATCTTTTTTACTAATACTTGAAAATGCACTGGCAGCAGTAAAAGGGAATTTGCCTGATAGATATGATGCTTTGATGAATGAGAGACTCATCAAAGTGAGCTGCAAACTGATTTAAGATGCCAGTTGCTGTCAGTGGTAGAAACTTGAACCAGAGCTGTTTGGTTCTTGGCTGCTGTGTGTCAAAGGTAATGAGCACCTTTGAGTTCTCGTCAAGAGCAGCTCTTTGAGGGTTTAAGTGTAGGTCAGTCACAGGTCATTTGGACATGTTTGTTTCTGAGATTCACTTTCCAGAGCATGTCTCTGATTTATAGATATTTAAAGTCAAGTGCCAAAGCCTAAAATGGAAGCTGTATCTGATTTAATTATGTAAGAAAAATAATATTTGATTTGAGAAATGTTTTGGCCTCCATTAATGTGCATTTATAAATTCTGACATAATATTAGATAAAATGCCTTTTTGTGATGGGTGTTTTGCGTAGTGAGATATTTTGTAAGTCAAGTTTTATAACCTGTGTATATCATCTTCTCTGGCTCCACCGAATCACAGACTAATTGGAAACATAATAAAGTCAACATCTTAAATCATCAAATTTACTTCCATTGTAAAAATGCCTTTGAACATTATGCACGCCGAGTCTATTTGTGCTAGAGAAATAAAGCCTTCAGTGGTATTTTCATTTCTTTTAGCTTTTAGGCAGCCTAATTCTGAAGTATGGCTGTTATTTTTGTCATCAGACCCCATTTGATTTGCTGTTCTGGATCAGAAGTCAAGTTAAGATGGTTTTTGCCATAAAACCTCTCGGAGCACTGCCTCAGTGTGACTCCAGCTTTGCTGTTGGGAGTTGCAAAGCTAAAGATGCAAGGGAGTGTTTGATTGGTTGCAGGTGCTGAGCTGTGATGTAAAAACAGTGTCATGGTGTGGGTGGAGGTTTGAAGCTCTCAGGTCACAAGTTCATTTATAGCATTTAAAACTTGCATGTACTTCAGATTCATAGACATGAATTATTATAATGTAAACTCACTGCTTTTCAGTCCCTCATTCAGTACTACTGTATGGCCCCAGCTATAGTCAGAATAGCCCAGACTCGGAGCTAAGATGAATAACAGCGTTAACTTAATGACTGCAGTGAAGCATATTTAAGTTAGTGTTTTCATTTTCCCGGCCCACACACAACCAACTCTTAGAGGGCTGCACTGTAAATGTGAATCTTCTCAGCCAAGTTGCAGCCAGGCTTTAGTCTCCCCACTCCTTGCCTTGGACCCCACCTACCCACCCGGAGCTAGTGTTTCTGCTTGGACATCTGTCCGTGGTTGGCAACTACAGATTCTGCTGACAGCTGCTGAGTTGAGAGGAAGTTCCAGGCACTCCAAAGTCCAAATGTTTTTTTTTTCTCATTTCCTTATTATATTTTATTTTTTTTCTCCCTCGGATCTGAAAGAAGAGGCGGTATTCCTTTAGGAATGATAGGAACCAGATTTGTGGATTTGTGTAGGCCTTTTTTCTTGCAACATAAAGTGTGAATAGATTTTGCTTCTTCTATAAGAAAGTAAAGGCTCCAACATATTTATAGTAAGAAATACAAAGTGTAAAAAAGCCTCATAAAACATGGATGCAGAAATATGCAGTAATCAGTGGACAGCTGAGTTTAACTGAGTCCTTCTGTAAGTCAGGACTATGCCTGACACTACATCATTATAAAAATGTGGAGGCTGATTTTCAGACTTGTGTTACTTTTAGACTATGACTCATTGAAGGGATAAGAATTCAGTCTTACTTCTCAGCAACCTTTCTCAAAGCGCTTGTTATTTCAGTTGTATTGTGTTCATATGACATGAAATGAGAATAATTGCATTTCTGACTTCTCTTGTGACAAGAGATGGAGGCTTACTTAAAGGTCTTGCACAGTCTTTGAACTGTTCATGTTTTTTTTCCCAATAAGCTGCTGTAGATTTTCTTTTTTGTGCCCTTCCTTTCCATCTCTGTGTATTTTTAGTGTCATGGGTTCTGTAATTGAAAGCATTGTAACATCAGTAATTGATTAATTTTTTTTTCCCATTTTGTTATTTTCAAATGGCTGTGGCTGTTAACAAAATCTGCAGAAAATTTAAGATGCTCTTGATAATTCATTGCTCTTCTCTCCAATACTGTGAAATGAAATCTCCTCCATAAGCACAGTTGTTTTCACCTCATAAAACTCTTTCTTGATACAACATTGTAATTTCTTTTTAATTTTGCATAATTTCCAACCAGCCCAATGATGATTCTGTCCGGTTTGTTGATTAAGAAATAATTTTCATCAGTACCCTCAGAATTACTTGTGTTCTCAGTCTTTTAGATGAATTTCCAGCACTGAGGTAATCAAGGACAAAACAAATCAATATGATTTTCTAATGGTGACACATATTAGACTATAAAGCTTAAAAAAAAAAAAGATTCTTTGTGAAGATTTGTGTCTTCATTGTACATTCAATTGCTGAATGCTTTGTGTTTGTTTTCACATACTTTAAAGCCAAGCGATAAAGCATTCCACCCAAAGAGAAGAGGCAAGTTGTTCTGTCAAAGAAAGTCGTGGGACAGGATGCAGAGCCAAGAAGTTCCTGTGTAATCACAGCAGAGATCTCACACACCATTCCAACTCTGTAAATGCTTTTATGAGCCTCAGTGTCTCATCTTCCATCTGAGAGCAGTTTGCATTCTCAGCTGTGAGGAGCAGCACACAGTCTGAGTGAGACAAGTGTTAAAAATCTCCACTGTGAACCATAGCATCCCTTAAACTCCGGTAATTGTATACTTAGATACACCAATTGAACTGTATTTAAACATCATCCCGCTACAGTTTGTACCTGCACATGTGGAATTTCAGAGTGACAAGTACCTGGCAGGGGCTTCTTTTGTTGCCTAGAACAGTGTAACAGTCTGGAGATAAGGATGTATCTCTATGGATGTGTGCCATTATGAAACTACTTAAACAGCTGGTTTTATACTTGGTTTCTCACTGTTCCTGATGAGCTGTCTCAGTGAGCTGGATGAATACTCATAAACATGTGCTAAATATAAATTTGACAGTATTTAAGAGACTTTAAGTTTGAAGCGGGGAGCATGTACCCCATTTCACTGTCTAGCACTTTCTGTGTTAATACTAAGCAACTGCTGGCAGACACAACATACTCTCTGTAAGATGTCAAATAAGAGTATTTCTCATCATGTTGACTCATTCCTTAGCTGGCATGTTCTAATTTCCCCCAACCCCATTGGTCACTAAGTACTGTTTTTCAATTTAGCTGAGTTCATCCCAATTCAGTTCAGTTTAATTGAAAAAATATATATCACTCTCCAAACTGAGATTAAATTTTGCAAGACACACTTGTTCAGGATTTTATTTTATTTTATTGTTTTATCAGATTGTTTGAGATACTGGCTGTGATGATTATGCCCGTACAGATGACTGCATACAACACTATCCACTAGGGGTGCTCCGATCGATCGGTGACCTGATCGGATCGGCCGATATGCATATGATCGGGATCGGTCAGAATTGTCATTAAAGCCGATCAAAAGAGCCGATCAAAAACGCTCTATTCTCGTGCGCATATATTGTCTATAGACCTTTTCGGGCCAGCCCCCCGGAAGTACCCCGTCCGCCATTGCTGGAGTTGTGCTACAGAGCGACACTTTCACCAGCTCGCAGATTAACCAGTGTTTTTCTCTTTCTACAAATATATATTTTTATGATGTCGAGTCGGTCGAGTTGGAATACATGTTCCGTCATAAACTGTGCCAACAATGGCGTGAAAATTCAACAATGGAAGAAGAAAGTATGAAATACACAAGCCTTTACTGCACGAAGACTGCCTTGTTTGCAGAACAAGAAGTTAGGAAGACGTGGGTGAAAAATATCAGTAGAAAGAACTTTGTTCCAAATGAATACAGCCGGGTGAGTTTTCGTTAACATTCAGTCTCGTACTACTCATAGTCTCGCTGAGAGTCCCGGACGATTCTGGCCGAAAGAACAGCAGTATGACGCTACTGTAGCCCTCGGCACTAGCACAAGCCTATAAATCAATGGATGTTGATGAATGAAGAATTAGGAGAATGATAAAATAAATTAAATATAACATTAACACATAGCCTAATTTACCGCTAGCGTTAACATTACAGTAGCATAATCTTTATGGCTTGTTGACGTTAGTTATAGCCAACGTTGCAGCGTTCCACAGTTTTTAGTGTTTGATTATGGGAATAGATCATGCTATTTCCATAACCAAATCATTAAAAACAGCGATAAACTACCTTCATCTGTAACTGGAGGCCACTGCCTAACATCATCAATCCAAGACATGTCTGCGTTATCCGTAACAGATGCTCCACGCTGCTGTGTTTGGGTTAGTTGGTGGAGCACCGCACACTACAGTTATGGACGGGGCCACTAGGGGGCGCATGTCCACAATTTTTAAGTCGAAAAGGTCTAAGACAGCAAGAAACAAAGGGAAATAAATACAATCGGTGATCGGTATCGGATCGGACGATATTGATTTCAGTGATCGGTGATCGGTGATCGGCCCCAAAAACCCTGATCGGAGCACCCCTACTATCCACCACTTTGGGAAGATATGCAACATCCAGCTGTGAACACTGCAACTATACTCTGCTCAGCCTCCTCTTGTAGACAGCCTCCGGACTATCAATATTATCATTATCATTTAGCCTGGTCTGTTGTCCAGGTTGACACGTATCTGTAGTCCACTTCATCCTCTTCTCGGAGGATGGAACTAGAGTTTAGCTTATTTCTGGTCCTCCTAAAATCCACAATCGTCTGCTGTCTTGTTCATATTCAAGATGAGATGATTGTTTCAATACAGTGCCACAAAGTTGTCCATCAGTTTTCTATACAAAACTTTAGGCCCACCATTGACACAGCCCACATTACAGTACTGATTTGAACTGGAAGTGAATAGATAAAGTAAGCAAAACAGTGAGAGTACAGTCCTCTGTTGTGCTCCTGTACTGCTGACCACCTGCACAGACACACAACCCTTCAGTTTCACAAACTGTGATATCAGTAGTCAGGTAGTCCTTAATCTAGGAAATTGTCGAGGGATCAACCTCATTTTTCTGGAGTTTCTTGCGTAGCAGCGCAGGCTAGGTTATGTTAATTGGATTAGAGAAATCATAGAACGTGATCCTCACGGGGCTACCTGCTTCGTGAAGATGAAAGTGTGCTTGATGGAACTGCTTCATCATCAGCTCCAATCCTCTGACAGTTAGCAAAGTAGATTGGGCCCTAAGAGGTACTTGTTTGTTTATTAAATGTGGAATGTTAGGGTATAGACGTTAAAGGTAGATTTATTTGTTGTTTTTTTTTACATCCTGAAACAAAGCAGGACATCCTCCACAGCACTGGAATCTCTTACTGGCTGAAGCTGAAAAATCTCATAAAAGATGGTTGACACTGAGGGCAGATAGCCTTGTTCTGGTTCAGTCTCTCGTTTCATCCTAATGACTGCTGAAGACAAGTAGGTGGGACCTGGACACAGAAGGGATTTCAGTGTTTCCTGCTGCAGGGTAAAGATGACAATGGGGCTAAGATCTGTGACTGAGACACAAGATAACAGACTGTAAAGATGTAACAGGGTAGCTGTGGGTCCAAGGAGAATGTGAGGGTCTGTGAAGCCGGGGGCAGAAGAGGACAAAGCTACGAGCTGAATCCTGAATCCTACTGCTGACCCTTAATAGCTCTCTCTTTTTGTTCAGCAGTTTTTTAAGTTCACCGGTGATCCAAGTTTTGTTATTGGGGAAGCACCTTACTGTTATTATTAGTTTTTATTTAACCACTTCAGTCAGATTGACATAAAGATGCAGTATTACTTCTTCCTACCCCTTTTTAGGCATGTTAAACCAGAAATATGTGTTATGCGTGTTATGTGTGCGTATGTGTATATATATAATATATATATATATATATATATATATATATATATATATATATATATATATATATATATATATCTCTTTAAGGGGTGCAATGGTACAGGTGGCTTACGGTACGGTCCGTACAGTTTCAGACCACCTGCTACCCGCGATCGCAAGATACCGAGTTTGCAGAAAGCGCAACTCGCATGTCGGCGCGTAAAAGAGCGCGTCCAAATGGCATAAATGTGCTCCCAACTGGTGGACGTACACAAACGGCTCTACCTTTCGATTACGCATCACCGTATTCCTTGCATATGTTTTTATTCTCTTGGGGTCAGAGGATGTCTGGTCAGCAGTTGTGGATGTTGGAATAGTCATGGTATGTATGTATGTGTATATATATATATATATATATTCATATATACAGTCATGGAAAAAAATATTAGACCACCCTTGTTTTCTTCAGTTTCTTGTTCATTTTAATGCCTGGTACAACTAAAGGTACATTTGTTTGGACAAACATAACGATAACCACAAAGATTGCTCATAAGAGTTTTATTTAAAAGCTGATATCTTGCCATTTTCCATGGTTTTCTTGATTATAACCTAAATCACTTAAGTTTTTACATCAATAGCTATGGCGTTGTACTGCCAAAAACACTGCTTTTATGCATTCAGTGTTTTCTTTTCTGTCTGTTTTAGTCACATGATGACATTTAGTGGTACCAGGTATTAAAATGAACAAGAAAGTGAAGAAAAATGGTGGTCTAATAATTTTTTCCATGACTGTATATACACACACACGTGGACAAAATTGTTGGTACCCCTCAGTTAAAGAAGGAAAAACCCACAATTCTCACTGAAATCACTTGAAACTTACAAAAGTAATAATAAATATAAATTTATTGAAAATCAAATAATCAAAATCAGCCATCACTTTTGAATTGTTGATTAACATAATTATTTAAAAAAACAAACTAATGAAATAGGGCTGGACAAAAATGATGGTACCCATAACTTAATATTTTGTTGCACAACCTTTTGAGGCAATCACTGCAATTAAACGATTTCTGTATTTGTCAATGAGCGTTCTGCAGCTGTCAACAGGTATTTTGGCCCACTCCTCATGAGCAAACTGCTCCAGTTGTCTCAGGTTTGATGGGTGTCTTCTCCAAATGGCATGTTTCAGCTCCTTCCACAGATGTTCAATGGGATTCAGATCTGGGCTCATGGAAGGCCACTTTAGAATAGTCCAACGCTTTTCTCTCAGCCATTCTTGGGTGTTTTTGGCTGTGTGTTCTGGATCGTTGTCCTGTTGGAAGACCCATGACCTGTGACTGAGACCAAGCTTTCTGACACTAGGCAGCACATTTCTCTCCAGAATGCCTTGATAGTCTTCAGATTTCATTTTACCTTGCACACATTCAAGACACCCTGTGCCAGATGCAGCAAAACAGCCCCAAAACATTACTGAGCCTCCTCCATGTTTCACCGTAGGGACAGTGTTCTTTTCTTCGTATGCTTGGTTTTTGAGTCTATGAACATAGAGTTGATGTGCCTTACCAAAAAGCTCCAGTTTGGTCTCATCTGTCCAAAGGACATTCTCCTAGAAGCTTTGTGGCTTGTCAACATGCATTTTTGCAAATTCCAGTCTCGCTTTATGATTTTTTTTCAGCAGTGGTGTCCTCCTTGGTCGTCTCCCATGAAGTCCACTTTGGCTCAAACAACGACAAATGGTGCGATCTGACACTGATGTACCTTGGCCTTGGAGTTCACCTTTAATTTCTTTGGAGGTTGTTCTGGGATCTTTGGATACAATTCGAATGATCCGTCTCTTCAATTTGTCATCAATTGTCCTCTTGCGGCCACGTCCAGGGAGGTTGGCTACTGTCCCGTGGGTCTTGAACTTCTGAATAATATGAGCCACTGTTGTCACAGGAACTTCAAGCTGTTTAGAGATGGTCTTATAGCCTTTACCTTTAAGATGTTTGTCTATAATTTTTTTTCGGATGTCCTGGGACAATTCTCTCCTTCGCTTTCTGTTGTCCATGTTCAGTGTCGTACACACCTTTCCACCAAACAGCAGAGTGACTTCTTGTCTCCCTTTAAATGGGCAGACTGACTGATTATGAGTTTGGAAACACCTGTGATGTCAATTAGAGGACACACCTGAGTTAATCATGTCACTCTGGTCAAATAGTTTTCAATCTTTTATAGAGGTACCATCATTTTTGTCCAGGCCTGTTTCATTAGTTTGTTTTTTTAAGTAATTATGTTAATCAGCAATTCAAAAGTGATGGCTGAGGGCAGCATGGTGGCTTAGTGGTTAGCACTGTTGCCTCACAGCTAGAAGGTTCCTGGTTCGAACCTCGGCGGGGGGGGGGGGTCCTGGAATGAACCTTGGGGCCTTTCTGTGTGGAGTTTGCATGTTCTCCCCGTGCTTGCGTGGGTTTCCTCCGGGTACTCCGGTTTCCTCCCACAGTCCAAAGACATGCATGTCAGGTTAATTGATAATTCTAAATTGCCCGTAGGCGTGAATGTGAGTGTGAATGGTTGTTTGTCTCTATGTGTGGCCCTGCGATGGACTGGCGACCTGTCCAGGGTGAACCCCTGCCTTTCGCCTGTAGACGGCTGGGATAGGCTCCAGCAGATCCCTGTGACCCTTCAAGGATGAAACGGGTATAGAAAATGGATGGAATATATATGTATATATATATATATATATATATATGTATGTGTGTATATATATATGTATGTGTGTATATATATATATGTATATATATGTATGTGTGTATATATATATATATATATATATATATATATATATATATATATATGTAGGTGTATATATATCTGTATGTGTATATATATATGTATGTATATATGTATGTAGTGTATATATGTATGTATATATATATGTATGTGTATATATATGTATGTATGTATGTATATCTATATATATTTTTTGAAAGATATATACATATTATATGTGTGTGTGTATATATATATATATATATATATATATATAATTGAGCAGCCACCATCGTGGCGCCATTCTAGAGTAGAGACCTAATATTTGACTCAGCTGTAACAATCTTCAGCTATATCAAAAACCCAAAACTGTCAGCCTCAATCTAGTCTGTTCTTTAATTGTTCTTGTGTAATTGGATGAGTCACTCAAGCTTGTTACATTAATGGCTTCCATCAGGCTTGTGCAAGTTAGTAGGCCTGGCACATGGTGGTGATGAGGCAGCAGAAACTGTGGTAAAGCTGGCAATGTGCTTCCCTGGCAAATGCAAAACAAGCCTTTGAGATCCGTTATGAACTCAGAACTTGAAAGGAGGAGTCAGACAAGGGGTTGTAAGGCACTTTGGGGCTTAAGGATTAAAGGGCTCTAAGGCAAAAAACATCATCTGCAAGTGAGGTTTGTGAGGTTTTGGTTTCTAGGCCTGCACATTCATCCTTAATTTCTTACTGTCTGTTTCTCCTAGTGAGTCACAGGACCCAGCACAGCTGGAACAAGGCTGAGTGGAGACGGAAACCAGAACAAAATACTACTAAGACTTAAGATGTTAGAAAAAAAATGTCAAGGAACAAAGAAAAAGTGAAAATGATACTATGTTGTTAACTCATGTACGAATATCTAATTTCCAAAAAGGTAATCCCCACCAAGCAGCACTGTTGCCTCACAGCGAGAAGGTTCCTGGTTCGAACCTCAGCGGAGGCCTTTCTGTGTGGAGTTTGCATGTTCTCCCTGTGCTTGCGTGGGTTTCCTGCGGGTACTCTGGCTTCCTCTCACAGTCCAAAGACATGCATGTTAGGTTATTGGTGGTTCTAAATTACCCGTGTGTGTGGTTGTTCATCTATATGTGGCCCTGCGATGGACTGGTGACATGTCCAGGGTGTACCCCTGCCTTTTGCCTGAAGTGAGCCTGGATGGGCTCCAGCAGATCCCCGTGACCCTGCAGAGGATTAAGCGGATGATGGATGGATAGATGGATGGTAATCATGACCACTGGGGGGAATCTTGAAAAGCTTTTTAGTAACACTGTAATGTTGTTGCATGGTGATGTTGTCTCTTAATTCTGTCATATTCAATTTGAACATGCACTATCATAAAGAAAGTCTGTCCTGTGTCTAAATATGGCTTGAATGAAATTACTCCAAATTAAAATTAAATGGCATGGCGTGTTATAGAACCCTGGAAAACAGAACTTAACTTATTCACTGCCATTGACGTCTATAGACGTCAATTTGAATCCGAACGTTCACTGCCATTGACGTTTATAGACGTCAATTGCACAAAATATGTTTTTGAACAGGGGTTGCTAGGAAACACTCTGGCAGAGCTTCTCAATAAATATCAGAGTTCTAAGCATCGTAGTTAGTGTTTAGATCCTCTATATGGCAACATCCACACTTCCTATAAAGTCTGCCACGATGCAGATTTGTTTGAGGAGAAGATGGCGCAGCGTGGTAGCAAGAACAAGTACAAGCAGCTCACGCTCGAACAGTGTCTCGGTAGTTCGAAGAGTGAACGGAGAAAAGATGATGGAGGTGATGGAGAACATGGAGGAGGATCGGAGCGAAGGAGAGGAGTGAAAGCCGTGGACGACCAACCAGGTCCAAGCTGAGTTCGGCTGCGCTCACGGCAGACTTTGCCCGTTTTACCCAAGCCCTGCTCCAGAGAAAGTTCAGATGAATTTAGTGAACTCGACGGAGATTCGTCGGACGAATGGCTGCCGGTTGGATCGGCTGAGAGCAGCAGAGACTCCAGCAGAGACTCGTCGCCAGAAAGGCCAGAGAGAGGTAAGAAGTAACTTTTTTTCTTTTGCTTTGTTCCCGCGGTTCATCCCTCCCCACACCTGTTTCTCCCCTCCATGTTACATGAACGCCATCTTCTCCCACCAGTTCATTTACTGGAATACCTAGTACCAGCATCTAGTTGTGCCGAATCTAGTTATTACTTTTCACCAGGAGATAGTGGACATGTGTGCCTGTAATCTGAGAACCATTTTTGATGGTGGCGCTATTCAAAGTTTTAGCGTAAAATTAGTTTGAAAAACACCATCCGGTGGAGAGATGCGCGTGGCGCAGCAGTGGTAGAAATGCTGAGAGTAGCGAGAGCAGAGCGAATTAGTCTTTTTTTTCTTTTTTTCATTTACTCACGATGCTGAGAGGTTGGTTTACCGTCCACGAAGTACTTTGTCAGGTTCTGGCTAACTCCGATTCCGAGAACTGAATCTGAAGAAAGAAACTGACATCAGTTGTGACAGCGAGTGACGGCGAGTCTGCGCACCATAGTCCACAATCAGTACATCGTATATCGGAAGCTTCGCCTCATTGTGACCAGGGTGGAAGCATTCTGCGATCGCCAAGCAGGTCAAAGTGTCAGGGGAGCTCATAACACCGCAAATATGGAAAAATGTAGCAGGGATGAAAACAATCCTGGCAACGAGGGAGAAGGCGGCGAAAAAACACTGCTAATGGTACACCAGAAATCACAGTGATGATGATGGCGGCTGAGAGTTCTTGAGAGAACAGAAGAGAAGAGAAGAGAAGAGAAGAGAAGAGAAGAGAAGAGTATCAAAAGTGGAACCTAAATTTTGATGAGCCTGTTGGTTATTGTGGAGACGATCTGAAGATGTTTCTCATTGACAGTATACCTTTATCTCAAACTGCTTTCAAGTTAGAGCCTTTTGAAATTTTGATATCAAAATTGTATATTTTCTTGAAAAAAGTTTTAGGTCCCGTACCCAGCAGAGGTCCCAGTTCCACACCTGTTGGCAGTGCAACAAAGAAGGGTGAGTGTAAAAAGGAGGAGAAAAAAGAGGGGGGGTAGCTCCACACTGCAGCAATATCCCAAATATATTTATGCTGATTATATATGTTTCTGTAATTTATAGGTTGTGCATCCAGATGTCGTGGGGAAGACTGTCTGGCATGAAGAGGCCTGAGAGCCCCACAGGTTCTCCTTCACTGCCTCCCCTGGACTCAGGAAAGCTGCTGCAGAGCTGGTCTCAGACCTGCCGGCAGACTTTTTGGAGCTCTTCCTCACTGTCGAGCTGCTGGATCACATTGTAGACCAGACCAACATGTACGCTCATCAATACTTTGAAGCGCACCCTGACAGTCTGCCACATAGCCGAGGTAATGCATGGAAACCAGTGTCGGTCCCAGAACTGAAGACCTTTGGACTCACTTTCCTCACAGGCTATATAAAAAAGCCAAACCTTGAGCTGTACTGGAGTGTGGATGAAGTTGATGCCACACCCTATTTCAGTAAAGTGATGTCAAGGAA
Source organism: Hirundichthys speculiger (assembly GCA_018398805.1). Classification (NCBI taxonomy): domain Eukaryota; kingdom Metazoa; phylum Chordata; class Actinopteri; order Beloniformes; family Exocoetidae; genus Hirundichthys; species Hirundichthys speculiger. The sequence goes on along the minus strand of JAGFBZ010000080.1, from coordinate 1,706,683 downwards.
CAGGTTCCAGATCACATGGAAGTTCCTTCATTATAATGATAATGCATGACAGGATGCAAGAGATAAAATGTACAAAGTCCACCCTGTGTTAGATTATGTTGTGAAAAAATTCAAAGAGCTGTATCAACCAGGGAAAAACATCTGTATTGATGAGGGGATGATGCAATGGCGGGGGCGGCTGTCTTTCAGGGTGTACAACCCAAAGAAGCCTGTAAAATACGGGATAAAATCGTATATACTGTGACTCTCAGACAGGATACTGCTTCAATATGCGGCCTTATGTCAGTAAAGCCAGTACTCTGCAGGATACAGTGTTCTCTCTCCTTGATCATCTCCCAGGTCATGGTTATACACTGTATATGGATAATTTCTACAACTCTGTAGCACTGTGTGAGCGTTTGCTGGGAGCACAAACTGTTTGTGGGATACTGAGGAGGAACCGGGGTGAAACTCAGATTATTAGGGAGGTGATAAAAACAGACCTGGGGCAGGGGGGAAAAGTTGTGCGGCACAATGGCAGGGTAATGGTGGTGGCATGGCAGGACAGACGTTTAGTAAAGATGGTGACAACCTGCCACCAAGATAGTATGCAGAGGGTTGAGGTGTGGCAGAGGGGACAGAAAGTAAAAGTCTCTCAGCTGAAGCCTGCATGTGTTGTAGCATACAACCAGTCGATGAATGGGGTGGATAAATTGGACAAAAATGTAGCCTATTATCCCTTCATCAGATGGTCACTAAACTGGTCCAAGAAATTTGTAGCTTATCTGTTTCAGACCTGCATTTACAACGCCTATGTGATCTATAGAACCAGAAACCCAGGGGAGTGTAAAACCCTTCTGGAGTTGGATAGTGAAGTCCTGGACAGGTAAGCGATGTGTGGGGGGAGGAGAGGAGGAGGAGGAGGAGGAAGAGGAGGTGGGGGTTGAGGGGAGCAGGGACTTGGAGGAAGGCCGACAGAGAGCAAAGACCCTGCAAGCAGACTTGACAGGGACATGGCCAAACACAGATTAGTGCCCCTGATGCCCACCAGCAAGAAGTCTAGGCCAGCGAGGAGGTGTAGGGTCTGTGCATGCGGGGGTCTGCGCCGTGAGACCAAAATGTGGTGCAAGTCTTGTTGTGTTCCGTTGCACGCAGGGGAGTGTTACACTGTGTACCACACAAAAAAAAGTCTTGTTTAGGGGTGGGAACACACACACACACACACTGCATACCTGAATTGGATATTTGTAAATATTTGTTTATTGTTTTCAAATGTCAAAATGTGTTATATAATGTTGTATATGTGTAAATAAATCATTATTTTTTCCATCAAAAACCTTCTGCCTTTTTTTCCTTTGGTTCTATAGAAGGAAACCACTGTTCAGATGTTTGAAGTGTCAGTAAAACAACAAATATTTGTGTTAAACTCATTGTTTTGCTTCTCTTCACAAAAAGCTTGTTTTCTCTACTGTTTGGTCAGAAATGGGTGATTTTGGTGAAACTTCCCTATGTTCTACTGCTGATTACTTAAGATTGGAAGAAGGTAGAAACAAACTTTTTGAAACAAACCCTTTATGTAGGTAGTTTCAGTGTTCACAGTCATAGAACAGAGTCATAGAACACAATATTCTATGGGTCTTGGGAAATCAGTGAAAATGCTCCAAAACACTGGCAGTATGAGGCTCTCTGCTGTGCAGCTGTCTGGCAGTCAGTGAGTCATGGACGTGAAGTTCCTGTCAGATACAATTGCAAGACTCTTTCCTTCATTTGAATCAGTGGTCAGTGATGGTTGTAATAAATAAATCAATAAGAAAGAGTCTATATGAATACATAAATAGGACACACATTAGATATTTTGTTGGTTGTTTTCATTTGCTTCTTATTTCCCAATGTATGCAGTTCAAATGACTTCATAGTTTATCAGATTCAAACTGACGCATACAGTGCATTTGAAGTGTCTCATTCTGATCTGCGATGCTTCCAAAAGTGACAGCATAGCTCACTGATAATATTGCAGAGGAAGGACTGAAATTGACACTTGTGCTTGACCATTCTCTGTTTCACTGCTCTAGGTGCTGCGCGGAGCTCAGTTGATAGCTGTTGCGTCAGCTGATGGAGGAGCCACAGCGGTGGAGGGCTCCTCCCTCCCGCCTGACATCCAAGTGCAATATGTCCAACTCGCTCCTGTTGCAGATCATCCTGCAGCCGTTCAGGTAACCAACCTCCTCCACACACACACACAGTAAAAAAAAAAAAACAAACTATTATATACTCTTTTGTGAAACCGACCCTCAGTAGTGCTATGTACAGCTAATGTACATCTGTCTTACTTCACACTATTTTTCTGACTGTCCATAAGAAACAGCTGTCTTTCCCACCCTTTTTTCCTACTTTAAGTAAAGTAAAAGCAAGAGACCACATGACTTCATGATTCATTTGTGCACATTTCTTTATAATTACCCTAAATGTATAGTGTAAATCTGGAAGTTAGCTGGAACTTTTAAAAGTCACTTTAATTTTTCTGAATGTGGTTTGTAATATTGTGGAGATTTTTTGGAGCGAACACTATATATACAGCATATATTTCACCTTTGTTTCTCTCTAATCAGTTTTTTGTTCATTTGTTTCAAATTTGGTACACTGGTGGGACTATATTACGGGTTTATCAGCTGTTTCTGGTCAATATGCCAGTCAGTACTACAAAATTGCTTTGGGGTTAATTCAAACTATTGTATCATTTATAACAGACAGAAACCAAAGACACCACACACCTCCAATTATAAAAAAAAAAAAAAAATCGGACATGAAAATCCGACTTACTGTACCTATCATTTAGTTCACTTTTGGGCTCGTACTTATTGCCTAAATTGATGTGGATGCAGTTTGCACCACTTGTGCTGATGAAGATGGAAAATCTAAACGTAGAACTTGCAGTGACAAATCTTTACTTCATATTGTCTCTATAACCATTTTGTTGGCAGAGTGATTTATTGTTTTTTGGGAAACAAAATAAAATATATAGGGTCCAATCTTCCGCCAGATCTCCTAAAGCTGCTATTTAAGGATAGCGGGTAGTGGGAGGTGTGTTATCCCCCCGCAAAGAACGCAATCTTCCACTTTGCTAAACCCGCTATCCCACCTGCGCTACCCGCTACATTATGCATAGGAGTGTTTATGGCGTTCCACCTGTTAAACCAGTCAGTGTGTCAGTAGCTATTGCCTTTAAGAGCAGGTTGTGCTACCCACAAACCGCTATGGAGCGTCTTTTCATCCAGATCAGAAGCAGCTCTTGTGCGCAGCTCATCTGGGACTCTGCTGTGGAGCTTCCTCCTCTTCCTTCCTCCTCCTCGTCTGCACTGATATATACATAAAAATATTTTTACACAGACAATTCCTATCGGTTACCTGAAAGTCCCAGATAGTCGGTGCGCTCCCGGTAAACACGCTCTGGTCATCTATGGTTTAATTGGCGCGCAAACCCTTTAAGACGATCTGCTATTTTCTCAGGGGTTCAACTGAGGCCAAATCACGCTATTTATAGAAGTGTTAATTCGAGGTGTAGAGCTGTTTATGCACGTCCACATGTGACCAGGAGGACGCACATTGATGCTATTTGGACGCGCTCTTGTACGTGCTGACATGCTAGAGGGTAGCGGCTAGCGGGAAGTGTACGATCTCCAAAGCTAGAAACTGCATAATCATGCACAGGAATGGTTAGTAGCTAATTATGTTATTGCCGTATAGTTCAGTTCCATGGCAGCAACTCAATGCATTTAGGCATGTAGGCGTGATCAAGTCAACTTGCCACAGTTCAAACTCAGTATTAAAATGGGAAAAAAAGGGGAATTTAAGTGACTGAATAGTTGTTGGTGCCAGATGGGCTCATCCGAGTAATTCAGAAACTGCTAATCTACTGGGAATTTCATGCACAACTAACTCTAGGGTTTAGAGACAATGGTACAAAAAAGAGAAGACATCCAGTGAGTGGCAGTTGTTGGGATAAAAATGCCCCGTTGATGTCAGAGGAGAATGGGCAGACTGGTTTGAGATGAAAGAAATGCAACAGTAACTCAAATAACCACTTGTTACAGCGAAGGTATGCAAAATGCCATCTCTGAATGCACAACATGATAACAATATTGGAAAACCATTAATGAGTCTGCAACATTTGAATAGTAGGGTCAGAATTTGGCATAAATAACACGAAAGCATGGATTCATCCTGCCTCGAATCAACAGTTCAGGCTGCTGGTGGTGGTGTAATGGTTAGGAGTGTCGAAAAAATCGATTCACACCCGAATTCTTCTTATTTATCAAGATTCTGAATCGATTTGAAATGATCAAGAATCAATATTTTAAATTACGTTTTTCAAACATTATAGCTTACTCGCTGCACGTGCAATTTGTCGGGTAACGGCCTCCATAGTGTATAATTATAGCAACGGACGGGTCCGGGACGTGAATTTGCGTCGAGCGCGCTACGCATACGTAAATAAAATAGCTAGAGAGCAACCTACATGGAGAAAGAAAGAGGGATACAGCCAGCCCCATCTTCGGTGAAGGCAAAAGTGTGGGCTCACTTTGGCTTTTACAATTTTCTGGAAAAAAAGAAGCTCGACATGACATATTCAGTGTGCAAAATCTGCAAAATGAAAGTCAAGTACTTCGGGAACACTTCAAAGCCCTGAACCCACGTCTTGCGCCATCACCTGGAGCTACAAGAAGCGGATAAGCCGCCGTTACCAACTTCATCAGGGCAACGAACACTACATCACTTCACTGGACTTCCAGCCAATTCTGAGTGGGCAAAACGGATAAGTAAATCTATTGCCTGTTTCATTTCGAAAGATCTTTGCCCCTACAGCGTTGTGGAAAATGAAGGCTTGAGATACATGATGCATACGATTGAGCCAAGGTATGTTATACCATCACGTCAGTTTTTCATGGATAAAGCCATACCGCAACTTTACGAAGAGACTAAAGTTAATGTTGAGAAAGCTTTGGCCAAAGCCCACCAAGTAGTGCTTACTTGCGATGCGTGGACTTAAAGAGCAACTCGCTCCTTCATCACATTCACGGCTGACTACATCACAGACACCTGGCATCTCGAGTCGCATGTATTACAAACACGAGTGATTCACGAAAGCTACACAGCCACTAACATGAATATGATGTTCCACACTGTGAAAATTGGAAATGTTAACATTTTGAAGCTACAGTTAAATGCGAACTCTGTTTTATTTTGTAGCCCCAAAGTAGAGATGTGCCTTGATATTTATGTTTGAATCTATTGATGACTGATTGCTCAAATGTTTCAAGAAATTTCAGATGAACAAATGTTTAGTTTTGAAGCTGCTGTCAAGTAAGAACTGAAATGTTTATTCATTTAGTTATAGATTTGAGATGCACTCAAGTTAATTTAATTTGTTACCAAAGTGAGTACAAAGATCTCAGATAATTAATTTTGAAGCTAATAATAAATGGATACTTATGTTACATAAACAAAAGCTGAAGAGTTAAATACTTATTTATGGTATTGATTTAGAGAGTTCACATTTTTGTCTTTGTTGTAAATCTGAGACATCCTGATTTATTATTTATTTTTTCAATATTTCTGGTCCAATACTAAAATGTTTAATTTTGTAGTCACAGAAACCTGAAATGTTTTCTGCCTTACTGTGGTGACAAAGAAATGTTAAGGTTTGCAAAATAAGCCAAAATAAATGTCAAAAGATTACCTCTGTGTGTTTAATATTAATTTAGATTCACTTGATTGAATCTTGTAAAACTGCATTTTCATGAACATAACCTGTTTTCTTTAAAGTAATATAACAATTTATCAGAGCTCTTTCTAGTTTGTAGGGCAGTGATTCCCACAGTGTGGGCCGCGGCCCCCTGGTGGGCCGTCGCGGTACTGCAGGTGGGCTGTGAGAGGTCATTAAAATTAAACAAATATGTTTTAAATCCTCGATCTTTTTAAAATGTGTTTTTAATTACTGTAAAAATATTAACGACATGATTTTAAAAACATTAAGAAGTATCAAAACAAACCAGGTAAGTGTTATTCTACCGTCATCTTAACTTAACAAGTGTAACTTAACTTAACTTGACAAGTGTCACCTTATTTGTTGACCCCTTACATTAATATCAGAACATGGTTCCTAGTCCTGTATGTTGATCACAGTTGGGATCACAGTTGTGTTTCGGTGGGCCGCTGAGATTTTTTGGAGTTTGGGAATGGCTGTTATAGAAGAATGTATTTAATCCTGGAATTGGCACTCCATTTCTACAGTCACCAGATCTCAATCCAATAGAGCACCTTTGGGATGTAGTGAAATGAGAGATTCACATTTTGGATGTACAGCTGACAAATCTGCAGCAACTGCATAATGTTATCATGTTAATGTGGGCCAAATTCTCTGAGGAATCTTTCCAAAACCTTTCCAAAATACTATGAAGACTTAAAGCAGTTTGAAGGCAAAAGGGAGCCCAAACCTGGTACTAGCAAGGCATACCTAATAAAGTGGCCATTGAGTGTATATAGTGAAACGTTTTTTAAAGAACAGTGGAAAACTATGGAAACAATAATTTCAGTCTCCTCATATTTTTCTCCACCTCTAACTACACATAATGCTGCATTTGCTGTATCTTGAAAGTGGGTAGCACAAAGCTGTAACACTAACCTCAAAACAACACACAATGTGGAAGAGCGGCTGGAAGTGGACTCCTGTGGGTGAGTCCACTGCCTAAAACTGGCATCTATAAACAGGTATAAGAAGGCATGGTTGACAATGTTGTTGTAAAGCCCTGTGATATATTGACCAAAGAATATCAGAAATATATATATATATTGAGGCTGGGCAACGATTAAAATTTTTAATCTCGATTAATCGCATTATTTCCCTGATTAATCGTGATTAATCGCATTGTATAATCAAAATCAAATAATGAATTCAAAAGTAGTGTAAGATCCACTTTTATTTAGATGTTCTGCTGCCATATGAACTAAAGTGCCATAACATTTGTTGTTCAAACACTTTTAACATCAGCACTTGTCAGTAACACATATTTAGTGAAAATCTCATCTTAAAAAATGTAAATATAATAAAGCTTATTGCCACTGCCAGGGCATTAATGTCATCCTGTTTTTATAAGAAATTAAAAAAAAAAAAAAAAGTCTACAAACAAAATCCAAAAAAAAGATTGTGGCTCAGCAGAATCATAATATTAAAACAGGTAATTTCTGAGGTAACAGCAGAAACTTTAACAGGGAGTTCAACTTGTCAGTTGTTACAAATAACCTTGTTTCTGTTGAATCCTCCGTCTGGGAGAACTTTAAAATGAAAATGTCCATGTTAAAGTTCAGTAACTTTACCAATTCGTGTATCATTCATTCTTTCCATTTTCAATTATCAATCAAAAATTAAAAAGTGACTTTTTAATATGTTTTTGGTTTTTTAATCAAAAAAAAAAAAAAAAGGAAAAAAAATGCCTGTTTTTTTTTTTTTTTTTAATATTTCAATTTTAGACTTGGATCAAAAATACGAAATGAAAAAAATGGTCCACAGGACTGAATTTGTTTTATAATCAATGACTGGACTTTCTGTTGTCATTACACATCTGTGCCACTAGATGGAGCCGCACTGAAGTAACCAGTAAGTGAACAGATCTGATGTAACATGGAGGAATGACGTGAAAGTTTTTTTTCAGACAGAATTGTTAATATTGCTACCTGAGTTGCTATCTGAACTGTTAAGTATACAAATTTTTATCGTTCTTCATGTCTGTTCTAGGTTTTTTCGCATGTTTACCTGCCAATTATCTTCCGGTTCTGCAGCAGCCAGTAACAGACTTTTCAAAACAAAAGCATGTGATCAACGTGCGTTAACGCGCGTTAAAATAATTGTCGGCGTTAATAAATGAATGCGTTAACGCGATAATAACGCGTTAACTTGCCCAGCCCTAATACATATATATATATATATATATATATATATATACAGTGGAGGAAATAAGTATTTGATCCCCCGCTGATTTTGGCAGTTGTCATACTAAGGAATAAATGAACAGTCTCAGATTTTTATGGCAGATTTATTTTAACAGTTCTAGAAAGAATATTGAAAAAAAATTTGAGAAAATTACACGAAATGAAAAATAAAAATTAATTTGAAAGTCATTGAGGGAAATAAGTATTTGATCGCTGACCAACCTTGACCAGTGTTGGTTCCCACAGACCATTGCCATACTCCTAATCTCACTGAAGTAATTACCTGTATGAGAGACACCTGTTCCAAATTGTCTCCTGTATAAAAAGCCATCTGCCCACAGACTCAGTAAAACTCCACCATCTCCACCATGGGCAAGACTAAAGAGCTGTCAAAAGATGTCAGGGACAAAGTTGTTGAACTCCACAAGGCTGGAATGGGCTACGAAACCATAAGTAAGAAGCTGAATGAGAAGGTGACAACTGTTGGTGCAATTATTCGGAAGTGGAAGACGTACATTACTGTTAATCAACCTAGGCTGGGGGCTCCATGCAAGATATCACCTTGTGGGGTCTAAATGTTCATGAGAAAGGTTAGAGATCAACCGAGAACTACACGGGAGGAGATGGTTAATGATCTCAAGGCAGCTGGGACCACAGTCACCAAGAAAACTATTGGTAATACACTGAGACGCAATGGTTTAAAATCCTGCAGTGCACACAAGGTCCTTCTGCTCAAGAAGGCTCACGTCCAGGCCTGACTCAGGTTTGCCAACGAACATATTAATGACTCAGAAAGAGACTGGGAGAAGGTGCTGTGGTCAGATGAGACCAAAATCGAGCTCTTAGGCCTCAACTCAACTCGACGTGTTTGGAGGACCCCAAAAACACCATCCCTACTGTCAAGCATGGTGGTGGAAGCCTTATGCTTTGGGGGTGTTTCTCTTCTAAGGGGACAGGTCGACTTAACCGCATTGATGGGAAGATGAATGGGGCCATGTACCCCAAAATCTTGGGTGAGAACCTCCTTGCCTCCGCAAGGACATTGGGTCGTGGATGGGTCTTCCAGCATGACAACGACCCAAAACATACAGCCAAGGAAACAAAGGAGTGACTCCATAAGAAGCACATCAAGGTCATGGAATGGCCTAGCCAGTCTCCTGACCTTAATCCTATTGAAATCTATGGAGAGAGCTGAAGCTTTGAGTTTCCAAGCGCAAGCCTCAAAACCTTCAAGATTTGGAGATGATCTGCAGAGAGGAGTGGACGAAAATTACTCCTGATGTGTGTGCAAACCTAGTAAGCAACTACAAGTATTAGATCATGTTTTGCGAGGGGATCAAATTCTTATTTCCCTCAATGACTTGCAAATTAATTTTTATCTTTCATTTCATGTAATTTTCTCAATTTTTTTTTCAATATTCTTTCACTAACTGTTAAAATAAAGCTGGCATAGAAGTCTGAGACTGTTCATTTATTTCTTAGTATGACAACTGCCAAAATCAGCGAGGGATCAAATACTTATTTGCTCCAATGTGTGTGTGTGTGTGTATATATATATATATATATATATATATATATATATATATATATATATTAGGTCTGGGCAAGTTAACGCGTTATTATTGCGGTAACTCATTAATTTATTAACGGCGACATTTATTTCATCGTGCGTTAACGCATGTTGCTCACATGCTTTTGTTTTGAAAAGTCTGTTACTGGCTGTTGTGGAACCGGAAGATAATTGGCAGGTAAACATGCAGAAAAGCTTAAACAGACATAGAGAGCAGTAAAAATCAGTGAACTTTACAGTTTGGGTAAAGCAACTTAAGCCTGATTTATACTCGAACGTCAGGTCGTCTGCGTCACCTACGCAGACAACGCAGCCCCCCCACCCTACGCAGACACTACGCAGAGACTCCCGTGCACCTCTCCAAAAAAGTAACTCGACGCAGACACTACGCGGAGAGTGTGAAGAGGGGGAGGAGAGAGGAGCGAAAGGAGGCCTGTGATTGGTCAATTCTACATCTGCATAGAAAAGAGCGCGTCATTGAAGAAATGAGGAAGTACCCACATCTGTATGATTCTTGTTCTCCATACCACAAAGACAGCACATATTCTAGTAATTCATGGAGGGAGATTGCAATGAATGTAGGTCTGGATACGGCCGAGATGGTGAGGAAGTGGAAAAACACAAGAGATAAGTTTAGTAAGTTTAGCTCGTTCGTGATTGTTGCTCTCGCGTTGTGGCTTGGAATAACACAGTGGAGACCGCGTTTGGGCATAAATCCAAAATAGCTGCGGCATACCGGCAACAAGATAACTGCGACACATTGCTGCGAGAGTATACACAACCTTTAAGAAGCATGATGAATTAAGCCCCCAAAAACTACGGCAGCATTGGTGAACTTTTTCAAACTGATCGTCCCTCGTGTGTTGTGGCTTGGAATAACATAGCGGAGACTGCACGAGTATAAATCAAAAGTGTCTGCGGCATCTCTGCAACAAGCTGACAGCAACGCATTGACGCGAGAGTATACACGGCCCTTTAGGTAGCAATATTAACAATTCTGTCTGATAAAACTTATGAACTGCAACGAAACTTTTAAGCCCCTTTGTTCAAGGCGATCGCGTCATTCCTCCATTTATCATCAGATCTGCTCCATGCGTTCACTGTCCTGCTATTCTCTAGCCAGTTACTTCAGTGCGGTTCCATCTAGTGGCACAGATGTGTAATGACAACAGAAAGTCTATTCCTTGATTATAAAACGACCCCCATTTTTGAGAATATGACTTCTAGATTAAAATATTGTCCTATATTTGGGTCAGTACGGTAGTTTGATCAAGGACTTATTCAACAGTAGATGAGTGTCCTGTAATGCTTGGAAATGAGCATCAGAAGATTCTGTGCTCATCATGATCTGAGTAGAAAAAGACATGTCAGATGCAGAGCCGGGGAGAGCTATTGCAAATTTTATAGTATGTGATTCCAGCACCGCCATGCTACCTGAACTGCCGCACAAAGCCATTTCAGGGTCACGTAAACCGGACAATTAAATATTAAAAACAAATTCAGTCCCATTGAATGTTTTCTACAATTGAAATATAAAAAAACAGGCATTTTTTTGTTTTTTGTGTTAGATTAAAAAACGAAAAACAAAATAAAAAGTCACTTTTTAATTTTTATAATTTTTGATTGACAATTAAAAATTGAAAAAAAGATACACAGATAATTTCAGATTGATGAAGTTACAGAACTTTTACATGAACATTTTTATTTTAAAGTTTTCACAGATGGTGGATTCGACAGAAACAAGGTTATTTGTAACCACTGTCAAGTTGAACTCCCCATTAAAGGTTTCTGCTGTTACCTCAGAAATTACCTGTTTTAATGTTATGATTGTGGCCTCTAGATTGTTAGGAATTTGTTGGTAGACTTTTTTTATTTTTCATAAATAAACAGGATGACATTAATGCCCTGGCAGTGGCAATGAGGTTTATTTTATTTGACATTTTTTAAGATGAGATTTACACTAAGGGCCCTATCGTACACCTCCTGCTAGCCGCTACTCACAAATTGCAGATGGAGGAACCTCCGCTAACCGCTATTCAATCTTCCACTTCCCTAAAGCCGCTATACCCTTTGCCAACTCCCTTATTCACATTGTAGGCGTGGCAATGGGCGTGTCATTTGCGCTTTCCGCAAACTCGGTATTTTGGGATTAGGGGTTTAGGTTAGTGGGTAGTGGGTGGTCAGACCACCCGCTACCCACGATTGCAAGATACCGTGTTTGTGGAAAGCACAACCCGCAAGTCGGCACGTAAAAGAGCGCATCCAAATGGCATAAATGTGCGTCCAACTGGTCACATGCAGACGTGCACAAACGGCTCTACTTCTTGATTACGCATCACTGTATTACTTGCATACGTTTTTATTCTCTTGAGGGCAGAGGATGTCTGGTCAGTAGTTGTGGTGGATGTGGGAATAGTCACGGCCAGACATGTCAGTCTGTACAGCTGTGGCATGATTTCATTCAGATGTTTGCTGTGGAGGAAACGAGGAGATCACAGAACACTGTTGTGGAGTTTCTTGTACTGTGAGTGTATCCCTCTGACCCTCTCCTTCCGCTAGGAGCACCCGAGATGCGCTCAGTGGTAGAAGGTAGATGTCATCATACCTGTTCCTCTGGCTCAATGCTCATCCAATGATCCGTTCTGCAGTATTTTAAAAAGCACATCAGCTGAGCACCCACTGCTGAGAATATGTACTTGCCGCTCTGCTTGAGCGTGTTTACCAGGAGCGCACCAACTATTTGGGATTTCCAGGTAGCCGATAGGAATTGTCTGTGTAAAAATATTTTTACCTCCGCCAAGGAGGTTATGTTTTTGCTGGCGTTTATCTGTCTGTCTATCTGTCTGTCTGTGTACAAGATAACTCAAGTTATGGATGGATTTTGATGAAATTTTCCGGAGTTGTCAGAAATGTGAAAAGGAAGAACTGATTTCATTTTGGCTGTGATCCGGAAGAAATCCTGGATTCTGGATCACTTTCAAATTTTCGATAACATTGCGGTCAATGGGGCCAAAAAATTTGTTTCTCAATATCTCAGTTAATTATTGCCCAAAACTCATGAAATTTCACTCAGGGATTGACAATGGAAACCTCTATCAAACTTTAGAGGCTTATCCGGATCTGATCCAGAACGCGGATTTTATCGCAATCTGTAAATCGCTATATGGGAGAACTGTTGTGCTTGGCGGAAGTTTGCGCTCTCCGAGTGCTTTTCTAGTTAAGAAATGCTTTCCTGGAAGTTCACTGGCTCTTTTTTTTTTCTGAGCAGTTTGTTAAAAACCTCTTGGAGTACAAAAAAAATGGTTAAATCATTTGCTCCACATGAGTTAGAGCTAGTTATGTATATATCAGTGCAGAGGAGGAAGCTCTACAGCTGTTATGTTGAAATTTGGGCATATCTCACTCAAAAGCATGCACTCAAATTCAACCATAATTGTGTTCCGGTGCAGCCAATTTGGTTATTAAACAAAGCACTGACAACCTGACGGAGGTGCAAAATGGAGTTTTATTCTCCAAGTCTGCATGCAAAATTCAGAGAGGTCATTACAGAATGCTGGATGGTTCAGAATGACAAATATCAGTAGGGAACAGTTGTCTTTAAAGATCACAGGAAAAACATCAGGACCTTGGATAATTCTCTAGACGTCAAACTCGGCAGACTCGTTGGAGCCTGAACGATAACAAAACTGTGTCGAACACGCAGGAATCGAGACCAGAAGTCATGGACTCATGACACAGCACTTTAGCTCAAAATGCAATCTTTAACATAACAACAGCAGAGTCCCAGACGAGCTGCCCATGAGAGCTGCTCCAATCTGGATGAAAATATGCTCCATAGCAGTTTGCGGGTAGTGGCTTTAGGGAAGCGGAAGATTGCTAATAGTGGGTAGCGCAACCTGCTCTTAAAGGCAATGGCTACTGACCCACTGATTGGTTTAACAGGTGGAACGCCTTAACCATTCCCATGCATAAATATAGCGGTTAGCGCAGGTAAGGTCGCGGGTTTAGGGAGGTGGAAGATTGCGTTTTTTGCGGGGGAACCTCCCTCCCGCTACCCGCTATCCCTTAATAGCGGCTTTAGGAGGTTTGGCGGGAGATCGGTCCTTAAATATGTGTTATTGACAAGTGCTGATGTGAAGTGTTTGAACAACAAATGTTATGGCACTTTAGTTCATATGACAGCAGAACATTTAAATAAAAGTGACCTTTACATTACTTTTGAATTCATTATTTGATTTTCCGTATACAGTGCGATTAATCGTGATTAATCAGGGAAATCATGCAATTAATCGCGATTAAAAATTTTAATCGTATGTGTGAGTGTGTGTGTGTGTGTGTGTATATATATATATATATATATATATATATATATATATATATATATATATATATATGTATATATATATATATGGTGGTAGGTGGACATATGGTAATTTAAAGAAGTAAAGAAGTACAGCTCTAAAAGTACTGGTAATTAGTAAAATGCCCGAAATCCCCTGATTATTAAACTTGAGTAACAACCACATGATAAATTAGGATGGTATGCAGCCGCAAGGGCTTTGAAGTGGTCACTTAAACTCTGCAAGAATTTGAAAAAACAGCACTGACCCATTTTCTTTCTTCTTTTGTTTTCTTCAAATATGTTGTATATCACATTTCAATTTCTTTTTACTGGTTCTTTCATTTGAAAGACAGTATGCTGCCGTGTGTGCCCGTAAGTTCTGATGTTAGTCAAGTATGGGTTACATTGTTATAAGAAATGTTGGGGAAAAAACAAAGATTTATGGCTGATCAAAATGCATTTCTGTTCTGATAAGGATCTCCATGCAGAGCTTGCCGTGTGACGGATCATGTTCACCTCCCTGTCAGACATACGGTCAACAAATGTGCTTCTCAGCCATGCAGAAGGGTTTGGAATTTCCCCCAATAAGACTGCCTACTCAGTGTGGGTCTGTCTTGTCCTTTTTTTTTTTTTTTTCCCCGATAAGCTGTTTAGATGATTGGTTCCTTAGCAGTTTGAAGGGAGAGTTGCTATATTGATTACGTTTTTTTGGGTGTGAATCATACTGAAATGCTGTTGAATTGTTCTGGATCTGTTCTCTGTGTCTGGCGCATTCAGCAATCAATCTGTTTGTTTATTTGCCTGATTTGTTTAAATGACTCTGTAGTTTAAATACATGACATTTTTTCCATAATGTTTGATTGTACACAGAGCTTGACAGAGTCAACAAAACTAACACAAGTCTGATCCGTCACCAGTGTGGGCTTCAGTGTAGCTGGGCTTCATCAAGGCCTTATCAATGTGCTCGATGATAGAATGACGACACTTACTAATGATCATGTGCCTGTTGTTGAAACAAAATTAAACCTCGGAAGCATGAGACCCATATTAATGTATGATTATTATTGAATCCATCCCATCTACTTTTTTCTCCTGCCCACTGGATTAAAATACACACAAGTCAAGATAGCAAAAGAGTGTTATGAAGTTGGAATGATATATGGGTTGGCCTGCCTGGTACAGGGTGTGTTGTTGTTGTAGGTGGTTATTAAGTCCAAAGTTTATTAATTGTTGTCAGGTCAAAGTTAAGAGAAAGGTTTATATTGTTCTTGTTTCACCCTTTCTGTGAAATATTGAACCAAGAGACTGACTAATCAGATCCAAAACATATGGTAGAATTTAAACAAATTATTGTAAAATTACTTGGTCTGGTGTATTTATTTGTATCTGTATTTTCCTTTCTTTTTAATGTAATTATTTCCAATGCACAGATGAAGTAGGGGCTAACGCAAAGTAAGATTTTTTTTGTTGTTTCCAAGTGGCATTTTTGAAAACTTGTCATATTCTCTGGGCAATTTTTAACACATGGCTTGACTTTAAAAGAGTTTAACCTCACTTCTTACATTGATGATGTGTGATGATGTGTCATTAGCAAGTGCTGGTGGGAATATTGGCTTTCAACCACTGTGGCTCTTCCCAGAATTAATCTTCTTAGGGCAAATCCATGCTTAGGCACGCATAGCTCTCTAAAACAGTATCGGATCTTCACAGAATGGCATTTGCACAACAATGGGGTGTAGTTGGGAAGCAAAATGTGGTAGGCATTGGTAAAATGCATAGTTTGACAGTTATAAGCTAATGCACTTTGACATCTATAACTTGTTGGGTTAAGTATGACTCAATTGTGTCATTGTACTGTGATTCAACAAACATTTAACAGTCCAACTACATCATTCAGTACTACACATTTGCAGTCTTTTGGCAGTAATTTTTTAACATTCAAATATGTGTTTCAAATCTGTGATTTGTTTTAAACTGGCTTTTAGTTTGATCCATTCCGCATCATCATTTACAAATTAAGAGTAAGATCCACTGTGTGACAGTTAAGTGCGTCCAGTGTTTTGTTTTGTTTTGTTTTTTGGTGAAAAATTATGACTTACTTGGCTTCTTCATAGTCTCTGCTTACAGTGTGTCAGGAGTATGTGTTGTTGTATTGTGCTTATTGCTATGGTGCAGCTGTGCTCCAATCAAAGCTGTTGTGTACTGACAGCATGCTGGGCTGGATAGAGGATTAAATGCTGCAGGTGTCTTTTAGGGAACCTTTGGCATGTACTTGAGGAAGAAGTGAGTCACTTCTCATGGTCGCCATCCAGGACTGAGTCATGAACCTCTCATCTTTTAAGGTTTTTTTCTTATAACTGCACAAAACCTCACACTGTCTGACCTTAACGATAGAGGTAGACGGAGACAAATGGCTTTTCCCTCTGTCACTTTGCTTCTTGTGGAATTTTTTTTCCCACGTGTCTCCTCCTTTCTTTACTGATATATTTCTTCTGTGTTCCTTTGCTTTAGTAGAACATAATTCATTCAGTTAAAATTTCAATGTCTGGCCGCCCCGGTAGCGCAGTGGTTAAGGCAGGCAGCTTCGAGTCCCGGCCTGTGATCCTTTGCTGCACATTTTCCTCGTTCTCTCTGCCCTGATTTCCTGCCTCTCACTCTCTCTCTCTCACTGTGAATAAACACCACTAGTGCCACAAAAAAAAAAAAAAAAATCAATGTCAGGTGGTGATTTTCAGGTTTTCTGCAGATTATATTACAGTATCCTTTTGTGTTAACAGACATCTGGCTTCAAAAAGCATTTGCTGCTATTTTCAGCCATGAAATCCCCATTTTCAACCCACTGGGTATTTTTGGAAGTGCAGCAGTCACTAGCAGCACTGGCATTCTTGTAGTTTGAAATTGTTAGATTATAAATATAACCTTATGCTTGTAACCTTCTGACTCAGCTTACTTAACTTCGTGGAATCCAGTAACTGCATGATGTGACGTGCTGAATAAGTGTGCACAACCGAACAAGTGTGGCCCACATGCGCATGTCTGAACAAGAAAACTGCGTGAAAGTGAACCAGTTATCAACGCGAGACTATCTGAGGATTGTGCTGCAGAATAGTGCTCGATGGAAAGTAAGATGTTTGCCAATGAAAACAGTTTGCATGTCGGCAGGAAATGTGCCAGTTTGTCTTCACACAATTTCAAGTTTTTCACACAGCTGTGGGACAAAAAGAAAGAACATACCCAAATTGACAAAGGAATGTCTGGATATCCAGGTTTTCGGGTCCAGTCCTACTTTCTACTTGTGAATAGCTTTTCACACTGCAGAACACTGAACAATAGATTGTTTGTTTGAAAATGGTTTTATAACCCTTTCAAGAGTGATATGCAGCAATAATTGATTCTCTGTGACTGTTGCTTATCTGTTTGCATCATGGCATTGTGTTAACACATGCCTGAATGCTCCAGATCAGCTACCTGCCAAAATATTTGCTTTAATAGTGTTCTGCACACCTGCCAATGATCAGTTTATCAAGGGCTGATAATTAGCAATATCTGGCGGTAAATTACCTCAAATCCCATGGGAGCAATAAGAGAAAAATTAGTACTGAAGTTTGTTTTCTTTTTGGCTTCAGTTTTTATTGTTTTTATACAAAAAAAAACTGGATTAAAGGAGGCAGCAACACATCTCAAAAAAAGCTGGAACAGAGTGAAGGAATCTCCTCTTCTTTTAACAACTGTCTGTACATTTCTGGGGTGAGGAGGACTAGTTGCTGGAAACTTTTAGGAGTTGTCCCACTCATGCCTAATCCCGGATTATAGCTGTTCAACAGTCCTTGGCCTTTGTTGCCAGATTTTATGCTTTATGATGCACCTAATGTTTTCTATTGGTGAAAGGTCTGGACTGTAAGCAGGCCGGCCAGTTCAGCACCCAGACTCTTCTCCCACGAAACCATGCTGGATGCATGTATGTGGTTTAGCATCATCTTTCTAAAATATGCAAGGCCTTCCGTGAAAGAAACATTGTCTGGATGGGAGCATATGATGCTCTGACACCTCTATGTACTCTTTAGCATTGATGGTGCCTTTCCAGATGTGTAGAACTGCTCACGCCATAGGCACTAATGCAGCCCCATACCATCAGAGATGCAGGCTTTTGAACTGTCTGCTGATAACAAGCTGCATGGTCCCTCTCCTCTTTAGTCCGCAGGACAAGGCATCCATGTTTTCTAATAAGAATTTCAAATTTTGCTACATCTGATCACAGAAGACTTTTTCATTATGCATGAGACCATTTTATGTGAGCTTTGGCCCAAAGAAGATGGTGTCGTTTGTGGATTATGTTCACATATGGATTCTTGTTTGCATGATACAGCTTTAACTTCATGGATGGCATGGTGAACTGTGTTCACAGGCATTTCTGGAAGTATTCCTGAGCCCATGCAGTGATGTCCAGTCAAGAATCATCCCTGTTTTTAATTTAGTGCCAGTGTTTACACAGGGACATTAATTCGGTGCCACTTTCCGGCCTGAAGATCACGTGCATCCAGTTTTCAGCCTTGTCCCATGCGCACAGACACTCCCCTTTTTTTTTTTATCTCTGAATCTATTGGTGATATTATGTACTGTGGATGTAGTGCTTCAAAGTCTTTGCAATTTTACATTGAGGAACATTTTTCTGAAATTTTCTAGATGCAGTTTATCGCAGATTGGTGAACCTTTGCCCATCTTTATATGCGAGTGGCTCCGCCTCTCTAAAATACTCCTTTTATACCCAGTCATGTTACTGACCTGTTGCAAACTAACCTAATTACTTGTCAAATGCTCCTGCATTTATTTTTGATTTTTCAAAATTACTTTTCCATCCTTTTGTTACCTCTGTTCCAACTTTTTTGAGATGAGTTGCAGCCATAAAAGTCAACATAAGCCAACATTTTATGTTCTATTGGGAATAAATATATGGGCTTATGAGATTTGTAAATCATTGCATTCTGTTTATATTTATGTTTTATGCCGTGTTTCAACTTTTTGGGGATTTGGGTTGTAAATTTTACTCATGAATGTAAATATTTAATATTTCACATGCAAAATTTTTGTGTTTCCTCATTCATCACCTCTTTCTTTTCCTTTATTTCTTGTTTCACAGGCTGCTGAATTGCCCCCTGCCCTTCAGGCTGATATGGAAGTGAAAGAGGCCATTCAAGGTGCCATTCATGGAGACAATGGCGAGGTTGTCCAGATTGTCACCTCTGTCGCCACCTGAGAGCCCATAGGGTTTACCCCAGATCTGAACTCTGCCTTGTATGGCCTGTTGAGTTTCAGTTTGACAAGCAATCAAATTAAAAAAGTCTTATAAGAAATATTAAATGTCACTGATGAAACAGAGGGAAAAAGCTTTTTTTTTTTCTTTTTTTTCATTTGTCTCTCAGTTTGTTACCAACCCAAAAAGTTGGAAATGTTCTGTGAGAACTTGAAAAGGCCATGATGCTCCAAAATCAACCATTCTCCTTCTGGTGCTTTCATTATAACAAAGACCGTGCTCACTCCAGAACATAAGACAAGACTGCAGCTTGTACAGACCATTGCTCCACTGCGTTATCAACTCAAATGTTTATTTATGTCTGTTTTGGAAATTGGCAGTGATATTTCCCAAAATGCCTTCACAAACTCAGAGTGCTCTGCAAGTTTTTGCAAACCTGAGTCTCACCTCAAACACCTGGCGCATGGCAGTGGAAAGTGTATTCAGATTAGGACAGCTACTCTTGGTTGTGCTTAATTAAATTTCTTGTTACTGACCATAGTCCTTACTATGTCTCCCAGTCCACCCTCCTTTACTTTTACATTTGTTTCATATTCCTTCACCCCTGCCGTTTTGTCCTTTTTATTTATGTAACTGTTACATAATGGAAAGTATGGAAAGCTTTAACTCTGGAGCTAAAATGTGAATAGAAGACATGGTGCCAGTGGTAGACTGACGAAGATGCTTGTAGACTGCCAGGGAAACTTTGAAGTTGTTTATTTCCCCATGTTTGGTCTGTATATTCATGTGAATAAAACATGTTTGTGGTAACCATAAAAGTGTGCTTTTACTTTGGTTAACAGAAGACATATTGATGAGTCTGAAATCATAGTTTGGGTTTGAGGCCTTTGAGGTTTCATTTAAAGCTAATTTATTTATTGTTTTTGAAGTAAATATATATCATGTTGACTTCACTAACCATAAAATCAGGCTACTGTAATGTCAACAATCTTGAGAAAATAAGCTCAATCCTTTCTATTGCTGAAACTAATTATTATGTTGTTTTGTTTTCTTTGTTTCTTAGTAACTGTCTTTGCAATGCTTCACCGCACTGCAACCCTATAAGTTTCTATTTGTTAAAGAGAAAGGATGTGTGTTGTCTACGAGTGATGCTCTACTGATGGTAAATATCTTTACTGTCAGACAGAAAAGAGATAAGCAAGACACTGAGACTGTGTGTGTTGGATTGGGTATGTTTCCCATGCTCTGTGTGATGTAACTGTGTATTTTGGAATGGGGATAAGAATCAGGCGACAAAACTTTTTGCTTTATGAAACAACATCCAAGGTCTTGGCTGCTTCCTCATGTTTCCTTTGAGTCTGCCATTGCTGTCTCTGACTCCTTTTGAACTGCCCCTTAATCTTGTATGCTCCCTTCACTGCTTCTCCATTGTTTTCTTCCTCTAACATTGAACTTGGTATCTCTCTTTCTTCTTTGGAAGCCCTGTAAAAGTCTATTTACTTCCTTTTATAAATGTACACAGCGCTGGGTTAAAATTTCATGAGATAATCCACCGGGTCTGTCACTTGCCGTAGCTGAGTTCAAATGCTGTCACCCTGCCAGTGAACCTTCTATTAAATTTTGGACTTGGAAGGAAGGAGACCTGACTCTTCACTTTTACAACTCTGGGCTGCATCCAGGAGTGAGAGTGGTTACTAAAGCAACAGGCCCACTCACCGACTGCCTCTAAGATAACCTGTTCAGAACAGATGAGTGATAGATGGAGAGGTCAGATTGTTTGGAAGCAGAATGCATGTTTGGAAAGCAGGTGCAGAGTGACGGGCTGAGACTAGGCAGCATATCATTGCCATCCTTCTTAGGAGCTCTTCTGCCATCTCATGCATTGTGCAGGCATCAACCTTTGCTACTAACCTTGATTTTCATGCCTTACCCTGCTCAAACTTTTAATTGGAGGCAGTTTCTCAGTATGGGCAATGTTAAATATATTTCTTGGAAAATATTTATTAAAAATGTATTTATTTCAAATTTTTTTTTTTTTTAAATTAAGGTTCCATAGAGTCAGTATTTATGTGCTTCAGGTCAACAGTCGGAGTCAACAAGTTTAGCAGTGCCTGCATAGCAAGACATGAATCTTAGCCTTTAGAAACATCCTCATTTCGTGGGTTTTGATTCTGTTGCATAAAAACAGTCAATCTTTGGTTGACATTGAATTATGGGAATTCTGGAAGTATGTGTTGTTAGATAATAAAATGAAATAGCAGGAGTTTTGGATCAGGAGCTGAGCAGCGAGTCTTATTTCTACATGCATTACGTGAAAGTCGAAAAAAGTGTCATGATTGTCAGTAAATTTAGCCGGCCTTATGATCACTGATTAAAAGATTACAGATTTTGAAAAGTGTGTTTATACATACTTTTAGAGCCAGAAATGTTTTGGAGAAATATCAGAAACTGGTCCATTCTGACATCTGAAATTCTCAAAGGATTAAGACGTTTGATCAGTTGATCTAAAAAGGACACTTCTTTTTTTTTAATCTACCACATTCAAGCTAAAGTTAAAGAATTAAACAATTTGAGAATTTAAAAAAAAATCAATTTGAAGAAAGGGAGGCTGGATGTCTGTTGTTTAATAAAGTGAAACAGCAGGAGTTTTGGATCAAGGGCTGAGCAACTTGGCTTTATCTACATGCATGACTTGAAAGTCGAAAAATTTTATCAGTTAAACTGGGTTTATGGTCATTTAAGAATAGATGACGATATTCTGTTGGAGCCAGAAATACTTGGGCAGCTGACTGTGGATGTGATATAAACTGTTTATGTGTGTGTGTGTGTAGATAAATAGATGATAGTTATACTTGTTGATGCATTGCGGGTTAGGAAAAGTTTCAATTTCATTTGGTGTCCATTTTGTGTTACAAGCCAGGAGAAACCTCCTGGAGGCATAAACACCATTCTTACAAAAGATTACCCTTAGTAAAAAGTAGTATATTTAAGTACATTTTTTAAAAGTATACTTGAGTATAGTACAAGTATAGCAAGTATACTACAGACCATATACTGTGTACTGGAAAGTATACAGATTTTATACTTTTTCAGACTCAATTGGAACATTTTACGTTTATAAAAGGTACATAAAGATAATGCAATTCAACACACATACTACATATTGTAAAGTTTTAAACTCCAGCATCATATCATATTAATAAATACATTACATTTTAAGCATGAGTTAATGATTTGGCCTTGTGCACCTGGAACAAAATATTCTAAGTATTATTACTTTGTGGCAGAAAGATGTGAAAAGTATACTCAAGTATAAGTTAGAATAAGTATAAATCTTAGTATTAATGTACTTAGTCTTAGACTTTTGTTTATACTTTTAAGTGTAAGCCAAGTATACTTCTCTATACTATTAAGTAGGTGAATAAAATATAGTTTATAAAAAGTCACCTTCAAGTATACTTCCTCATTTTTAGTAAAAAATAAATATACTCATAGTACACTTGAATAAACTTCTTTTTGCTAATGAACCGCGCTGCTCGCTCCTCGTGGGGACTCGGTGTCATTAGTTACTATGACTACATATTGATCACTTGGCTTTTAAATTGATTTGCACGCGCTGACCGTCGGTGACCGTGAACGGCCAGGAAGCAGCCCTCTGAAGTAGGGCAACATACTAGTAAAGTTTGTTTGTATAGCTTGTTTTAAATGAAGCTTGACAGACACGGATGATAAGTCAGTCAGACAGCGGAGGGAATCCCTCGCTCCGAGCAGAGGAGTAGAACCCAGAGTCCAGCTGTAAGCCGCCTGAATGGGAGGTACTGCTCCAGTTTAGGGACCAGATGTGTGAGAAGGAGGGGTACAGCCATCCAGACGACGACTGCTAAGTCCTTCCTGGTCAACGGCTTCTTCTAAAACAAGCCAGAGGCTTGAAGCTCGGACTTTCCACTTAATTAGTCCGATTTCATCGACATGGTAAGTTGAATACGCTTTGGCCGTTTGACTGTATTGTTAATTGATACGTTCACTGCGGTCGACGTCCTGCCTCGGAACCTCGTCACGTGAGCAGGTAGCTGCTTTTGCAGACGCACGAAGTGATTCTGGATTGGTTGCTCAGCTGTTTTCTTCACGGTGCTTATGTCTCTCAGGCTGTTTCTTCAAGATGTCCACCCGGTGTGTCTCACCTGAGTCACCTGTCATCAAACGTGCAAACAGGTGCACGTCAAAAAACGGGAAAGGCTTTAAAGTGCGTTAGTTTGCAGCGTTATCATCATTGTGTTATAGGTAATAAATCTAAATGAATCCAAGGGGGGTATCAAATGTAGAGTAAATGATATACATTTTTATGTTTTTCAGCTCAAAATTAGGTCCATTGTGATTCATTTGTAGAAGATATTAACAGAACATTGGTATGGGTGGGCTTGTATATGAGGGTGTGGTTTGGAAGAAATCATGTCTAGACACCAAGGAGGCTATTTTATTTTATTTTTTTTTTAAGAGTAAAAGTTCCATAATGATTATGATCTTTTACTGGCTGATACAGACATAATCAAGAGGCTGTTAATCAATGAGCTTCATGGAATATTTCAGCAAGTTGCTGTGCATTGATTTCCCATGATTATAATATTTTATGCTATCAGTTACTAGGAGACCTTGTAACATGGTTCATGCAAGGAAAGTCTTAGCATGTATTGTATTTGTGGCTTGCAAATAAATAAGGTGCTACATTTGCAGCCATCACAATGATATCATTTTTGTAGATCACACGTTACTGAAAAATATGCACTAATAATGTGTGTGATCAATATACAACAGACTTTTATTTTGAGAGGCAGATGTTGGTCAGAGATGGAAATGACTGCATCTCACAGCATGTTTAGCTCACACTTAGTGAGTTTTAACAAGCCAGAATGGCTCTTTGTTTGGAGAGACATGAGGGACTTCGTGAGGTCGTCCAGTTTGGACAGAGGCCAGGTCTCGATTCCATGGGAGAAAGACTGCTTGTTTGTTAACGCCAGCAAACTCTCACGTGATGAAAAGAAACTCCAAAAATATGTTTCTTATTAAGAAATGTAAGTACTCTGAGAGAGACGGCATTTGATTTACCTCCTCTTATCTTTGTTATGGTTAGAAATATGATTATACCAGATGTGGCAAGCGGTACAAGGCTTTGTCTGGAACCATAAATGGTTGATATCTCAGAGCATGTTTTCCTCTGGTCCAACTGTACCAGGAGGTCAGCCCAGGAAAACAGGAACTTGGAGGTTTCTGGAGCTGTTGAACACCAGTGTCTGACACTGCTCTCCACCACCTCTGGTTATATTCACACAACAACCCATCAAGATTCCCACAGTGTTGCTTTATGTGACTAAGTATGTGCTGTTGAGTGGGTAACGTCATTTTACGGTGTGTTTGTGTGTAGGCAGCAGAGAAAGGCACATATGTTTCAATGTGTTTTCTGAGTGTTTACAGGGCCTCATAAAGTTAGCTTCCCACTTTACTACTGGCATTTAAAAACATATTTATATACTCTCTTGTGTGATTAGGGGGATATTCCATTTGCTTTAGCTAAACTCAGACTTTAAGGCTAAGTTATTTGCTTGGTCATTTAATTCAGTTTGGACTAGCCAACATGCAATCAGAGTTACCAGAGGACAACACCATAGCCTTGTGCAAGGCTGTTAATAATACAACCCCTAGCAAAAAGTATGGAATCACCAGCCTTGGACGAGCACTCGCTCAGACATTTTATTCTGTAGAACAAACTCAGATAAAAAGTATGAAACAATAATGAAGTTTTTCAAAAGTGCAACTCCTTGGCATTCAGAAACACTAAAGGAAATGAATAAAAAACATTTGGGTGGTCAGTAAATGTTACTTTTATAGAGCAAGTGCAGGGAAATAAATATGGAATCACTCAATTTTTAGTAGAAAATAAGGATACACCAAGTCAATTTCCTTTCTTTAATTGGGCACCTGCCTCAGATTAGATCTGAGTCAGCCATTAAAACAGTGCAGTTATCACACCTTGGAGGGCTGCCGGACCAAGTGGATTGGGAAGAATCATGGCTCCAAGAAGAGAGATGTCTCTTGAGACCAAGGACAGGATTATTAAACTTCTTGAAGAAGATAACTCTACACGTATGGTTTAGGGATGCAACGGTACTCGGTAAAATACGGTACGGTTCGATACGACCTGCACGGGACACGGACGCTTTTATGTCCCGCGGTATTTATGTTCCAATAACTTCGCATTGGACTTGCACGTGAGCGTGCATGCCTTTTAGGCAACAGGCCCGCCACTGCATGTCAATGTGCACTCGCCTCCGCTCACTCACAGTGACCAGCCGATCACACTTTGGCCGGTTGGCTGCAGCTCATAGACGCAGGAAAAGAAAAAAAAAAAACAAGCAGGCATGGCCAGCGGTAGCAGAGAAATTGGGAAAAACTTTTTTTAATCACCGGTGTGGGAGCATTTTGGTTTTGCTGCTGAATACACCGGCGAGGGAGTGAAAACAGTTAACAGAACGCAATCTTCCACCTCGTTACCAGTCATGCGTCTTGGCGCAGCTGAAGTGTTTTTTAAAATACTGCAGAACGAATCATTGGATACGCATTTAAAGATCATGAACCTGTCCCTCCTCGACCACCAACAGTGTCAGACATATCGGAAATAAATTCCCGCATCATGAAACTTTACCGAATCCGTACCGTAACCGTGACGCAAAAAGCGCAGTACAGACCGTACGGTGAGCCACCTGTACCGTTGCACCGCTAGTATGGTTGCCAAAGATGTGGGCTGTTCACAGTCAGCTGTATCGAAGATATGGACCAAGTACAAACAGCATGGGGAGGTTGTTAAAGTCAAGCGTACTGGTGGACCAAAGAAGACATCTAAGCGTCAAGACAAACAACTAAAGGCCATATGTCTTCAAAACAGAAAATGCACAACAAGACAAATGAAGAAGAAATGGGAGGAAGCTGGAGTCAATGTATGTGACAGAACTGTGCAAAATTGCCTAAAGGAAATGGGATTTTCATACAGGAAAGCTAAAAGGAAACAGAAAAGAACAAGACTGCAATGGGCTAAGGAGAGGCAATCATGGACTGTGGATGACTGGATTAAGGTTATCTTTAGTGATGAGTCATGAATCTGCATTGAACAAGGTGATGATGCTGGAACCTTTTGTTTGGTGCCTGTTCCAGTGAGATTTACAAAGAGGACTGCCTAAAGAAAACATCAAAATTCCCACAGTCCTTGATGATATGGGGCTGCATATCAGGCAAAAGCACTGGGGAGATGACTGTGGTTAAATCCTCAATAAGTGCACAAGTTTACATTGACATTTTGGACAGCTTTCTTATCCCTTCAATTGAAAAAATGTTTGGGGATGATGAAATCATCTTCCAAGATGACAATGCATCATGCCACAGAGCAAAAACTGTAAAAGCATTCCTTGGTGAAAGACGCATCCAGTCAATGTCATGGCCTGCAAACAGCCCAGACCTAAACCCAATTGAACACCTGTGGTGGAAATTGAAAAAAAATGGTCCACAGCAAGGCTCCAACCTGCAAAGATGATCTGGCAACTGCAAAGAGAGTTGGCACCAGACTGATGAGGAATACTGTATGTCACTCATCAAGTCCATGCCTCAGAGACTGCAAGCTGTCATAAAAGCCAGAGGTGGTGGAACTAAATACTAGTGATGTGTTTTGATTGTTTTTTCTTTGTCTGTTTTTCATGATTCCATTTTTGTCCTCAGAATAGAGTGATTCCATATTTATTTCCCTGCACTTGCTCTATAAAAGTAACATTTACTGACCACCCCAATGTTTTTTATTAATTTCTTGTAGTTTCTGAATGCCAAGGAGTTGCACTTTTGAAAAACTTAATCATTGTTTTATGCTTCTTATCTGAGTTTGTTCTACAGAATGAAATGTCTGAGTGAGTGCTCGTCCCAGGCTGGTGATTCCATACTTTTTGCTAGGGGTTGTATATTTTCAGAAAGCCAAGTACGGTGATTAGTATGATTAGGCTTGTTTCAGCATGTGTAACTCAACTGGTAGGAGGAGGTAACGTGTTCTTGTTGTTTAGTTAACCACAAGATTGTGGTTTAGTTAAACCACAATCTTGTGGTTTAGTTAAAGAAAAAAGTTATGGATTTGTCAAGAGCATCTCACATGAAAGAAAGACAAATCTGATGGTGTAAAAGATTTACAGAAAATTGAGAGTAGAAGAGATATAACTCTTCAGCTCAAGAGTAATCTAAGGCTAACTAACCATTATCAGCCAATATCGGAAAATGTTTACATAAGAGCTGACATGTATTTAGCGGAGACATATTTTTATATCAACCAATCAGCCTTTACTAATCTCTGTGGGTAGTTATTGCCAGTTAATTAATATTTAATTTATGCCTAAAAGTCATTTACATATTCACAGAGTGGAATTCTATTTTTTCCTTTGTTAATCAAACCCACAGAGGCAAGAATTGGTCTTGCTTATATACAGTATGAGGGACAATATATCTGAATATTTTCACATACTGAATGGAGCTGGGTTAAAATCAAAGCTCAAGTATCAAGTATCAAGTCAACTTTATTGTCAGATATGCTATACATGCTCGACGTGCAGCATACATGAAATTTCAGTCCTCTCGGACCCACGGTGCAACGGGGTAATAAGTAATAATTTATAAGTGAAAAACTAAACAAGTAGGACCTACGACATAAGTACTGAGGACTATCTTAAATACTAAAATTTGCCATGTGCACTGTATAGACAGTGTGGACAGTATAGACAGTGTAGTATAAACAGCTTAAGTGATCAGTATATACAGTGTAGTAGCTTGAATGGACAGTATAAACAGCTTGATGGACATTATAACAGTATAGCGAATGAACAGTATAACCAGCTTAAATGAACCGTATGTACAGTGTAGTTGCACTCTTTCAGCTCTTTTCTATAATACTTTGTGAAGTGTCTTGAATCATGAAAACTGACATTCTCTATAATTGTTATGAGTGTTGCTTCTTGTTTAACACATACAGTCATGGAAAAAATTATTAGACCACCCTTGTTTTCTTCAGTTTCTTGTTCATTTTAATGCCTGGTACAACTAAAGGTACATTTGTTTGGACAAACATAACGATAACCACAAAGATTGCTCATAAGAGTTTTATTTAAGAGCTGATATCTTACCATTTTCCATGGTTTTCTTGATTATAACCTAAATCACTTAAGTTTTTACATCAATAGCTATGGCGTTGTACTGCCAAAAACACTGCTTTTATGCATTCAGTGTTTTCTTTTCTGTCTGTTTTAGTCACATGATGACGTTTAGTGGTACCAGGTATTAAAATTAACAAGAAAGTGAAGAAAAAATGGTGGTCTAATAATTTTTTCCATGACTGTATATATTGCCCCTGTGATGCCTCCATGCTCCAACATCGCTCCTGGGTTGAAGCCAATCCAGGAAGTAACAAAAACTGCAATTCCACAACTGACCACTAGGTGCTGGCTTAAAACAGATCAAATCCCCATACACCTCTAGGTTAAAGCTGCTCTTTGTAAGATGATTACATTACATTATTAAATAAAGTAATATTAATTCGTCCTCGGTTAACATAAACTAAGCCAGCCAATCTAAAACGGATAGCTGTAATTGAACCGAGATGGGTGTTTCCCAGCTGGGTTCTCTGTGCCATGTGTTCTGTCCTTTTGCAAAATGGCACCACATATCATGAGCAAAAAGAGACTTCAAAATCACAAACTCATAGGTAGAAAACCAATAGGTGACATTACCAGAGAGTTATCCCAGATCTTTTTTATACAGTCTATGGATGTCTCCCATTGACTTGTAAACTCCTGTTTTGAAGCTCCAGATTTGATCAGCCAGAGATGACATTATCTGTACAAAATGGTGGAATTAAAACAAAAGTTAAAAGTTTGGGCAAAGATATTTAATTTTGATGACTTATTTCTATCTAATTGCAGAATTGGTTTCAAAATGACCCCGCAATTAGTTTATTAGCTTAAGTCACTCAGTCTGACTACACTGTTCTTAAATTAAGAGGTGTTAGCTGAAGTAAATTGTTTTGAGGGAACAATGGTCATTTTACTAACTATCGGCACTTGTGATGTGTATTTTAGAGGCAAGAGTATCCACATCACCTATATGACACAACTGTGTCAGGTATGGCTTAAGCTGTGCTGCAGGCACATGGCATCTAAAGTTTTACACCACTGTGCCATCCATTAGCCATACCTGTTTAGTCCTATGCAGGGTCATGGGAATCTGCTGGAGCTCAGCTCTCTTTGGGCAAATGGCAGGGTTATACCCTGGACACGTAGCCAGTCCATTGCTAGAGATGTTATGATACCATTTTCTTCCCTCCTGATACCGATTCATGGGCTGTGGGTATCAGCCGATACCGACTACTGATTCAAGTATGATATTAAAAAAAAAAAAAATTGCACCGTGCCTGACTATAATATAAGTGTCATTGTTGTCAAACATGAATAAATACAGCAAATCAAAGCCATTTATGGTTATATTTATTTCCAAATAAAACGGTATAAGACAATATTGCAAAATTTAAAAGTATTTCTTTTTGCTGCTAGTGTAACAGAAGTAACAAGTAAGTAAATCACTTGCTGATACTGATACTGGCATTTTTGGCAGTATTGGAGCAATTTCTGATTACTGGTATCGGAATTGGACCAACACTATCCTTTGCAGGGCACATATAGACAAACAACCATGCACAATCATATCTACAGGTAATTTAGAACCACCAATTAATCTAACATGCATGTCTTTGGACTGTGGGAGGAAGCTGGAGCACCTGGAGTGACCCAGACAAGCACGGGGAGAACATGCAAACTCCACACAGAAAGGCCCCCTCTGGGGTTCAAACCAGGCAACCATGCTGCCCAGCACTATGCCAGTTTTTCTCATTTTAGAAATATCTAATTGCCTGTTATGATTATGATTTTATTTAATTTCCAGACTGTCACCAGCCCCATGTCTTATGTCTTTTACAAAGATGTTTTATTATTATTATTATTATTATTATTATTATTATTATTATATGAAATCAGTATTTTGGCAATGACCTTGTTTCTTCAAGATGTTGTTGCATTATCAGTTTTTCATAGCTCTAAAATTACTTCAATTATGTCTAGTTCAATGTGCTAGAATTGGGTCTTGGGGCTTGTGTTATGTAATTTACTGTCAATAAGGAAATAGCTCATTAAAAGAACAGGGATAAAGCTAATTTCCTATGAACTATTTTCATGGAAAATAGAGAGTTTCTTTGGAACAAATTTACACGCCTCAAACAGTGGAGTGTTTGAGTTTTTTTTAATTATGAGTCTTGTTTTTTTCTAAATGTTTGTCATAGAGAGCCATAGAGTCCAAGGTTTTGGATGACAAAGGCACCCACAGACCTCAGTGTTTTTCATGGCAGATATTTTCTTTACCATTGCAAATAAAAGCACAAATAAATCTGTTTTTGTTAATGATGGTTGTCAAGAATCTTTGTAAACCTTGCCAGTCTCAGGACTCTAAAATCGCTCACTTCAATGGAATGCTGTTGTTTTGAAGCAACTATCGGAAGAACACGTATGCTGTAAAACCACATTTTACCACCATTTACGGGCCTGAATAACACATGAATAATACAGCAGATTTAGCAAAGAAAATCATATAGAACAACTATATGTTGGACTGACATACTGCCTGAACACATTTACGACTTGTAAACATTTAAAAATAATTTTCACAGTTTTAGCAGCAGCTATAATCTGTAAGGAGTGTTGTAATGGCATCCACAGTTGAAACGCCACGTCTTATGTGTGTGCTGTAATCTGAGTATCTGTTCTGTTAGCTTGTTGTTCAACATGTAAAGGATAGAGCATGTGAAACTGATGGCTTGCCTTGTAATAAAAGGAAGCCAAGAGAATGACCTTTCTTACCACAAAAAGAATGATGGAGTGAGATTTGGACTGTTCAGGTCAGAGGGATCTTCCAGATTTTCTCTAAAGGACTTTGGTCTGTCCTCAAGTTCCACCAGCAGCGAGTCAGAGTGGCATACTGGCAACTGTTTATCCACAGCCTCTATGGGTTAACATAATTTTGATGTATGTGTCAGATCCTGCTGTTGGGGCATTATTTTGAAATTTCACTGGATTCTAGTGGCTATTCTCGTGTCTGATTTCCTGGCAACTCAATCTGCTGTGTGTAAATTGACATGGTCTACCAGCATGTACTTTTTTGCTCAATGATCATCTCTATACCTTCAAGTTTCCTCTACTTACAGTAATGTCAAGTTATTGGGTCTTTGTTTTTAATAATGACCTCCAGAAACATTTTGGCACTCCTGCTAAATGAGAAAATCAAAAACTCATCCTTTCACAGTCAAATAAATAGCATCTTTTTTATTTATCTGGAAAACACAGCAAATATGATGTGATGTGAACTTCTTAAGCTATCTTTTGAATAACCTGTTTGAGTGCTGTTAGCATTCTTTGCTATGAGACAGGTAGTGGCTTAGGATTTTACATAAGATACATTTGGAGACTGTGATGGAAACGAAGAGTGGAGGAAAGTCAGGGTGCTCTACTGCCTTCTAGTTCAGATCATGTCTGCAATCAGTGCTGAATCTTTTTAATTATGACAGCTCCCCACTCTGCTCAGCTGTTCTCAATCCAGAAAATTAGTTGAAAGTTGCACCCAGTTGTGTCTTGACACAGCAATACTTTAGAATAAAAAGAGAAACTTTTCTATTGAGAGATACGATTAGAAAACACCCAAATCCCATGCTGTAACTACTGAGTAAGATGATGGAGTGTGGTTGGCAGAGCTCTCAGAAGGTCTGTTGAGAAATCACACATAAGCACATAATATCAGAGTCAGCGAGTTCATTTACAAAGAAAAGGGAAAAAGATAGCGTGAGTCAGTTTCATTTGTTCCAACCAAACTTTCGTGCTTGATGGCAGTATCTGTTTTTGAAAAGAAAAATACACCCTCTCCCAGTACTAAGCTTTCTTGTATCAGGAAATGATAAAACAAATAATTGATCATCTTGACCTGATCCTAAATTTAAGTAATTACAATCTCAGATTAACAATAACACATGACATATTACAGTGTCATTATTTATTTAACAAATTCTAAGGCAAAATGTTGAAACAGTATGTGGAAAACTAAATATACTCTGTGATTCAGTAGTTTGTGGAGCCTTTTTAGCAGCTATCATTGAGTAATTGTCCTTATTATTATTAATTTCTCACATAGATTTTGCCCCATGCCTCTTTACAGCTTTGCTTCAGTTCTTTCAGCTGTTAGGCTTTTATTTATGCACATCTCTCTTAAGAGCCTTCTCTCACGTAAGATTGGACTGTGGTCTAAATTTGGACTTGGCCATTACACCTTGATTCTGATGTTTTGTTGTAGATTTGACACTGGTGCAGGAATACTTTGAAAACAGACAATTCATAATTATTTATGACTTCACGGTGCCCAGATTCTGCGGCTGCAAAACAAGCCAAAACGGTCACCCTTCCAGCCCTGTGGTTGACACTTGGTTTGAAGGTTTCTTTACTGATATGCGGTGTTTGCTTTTTTTCACAAATTTTCATTGCATCTATGATATGTCTGCTGAAGTTACTAAATCAGATAATTTGCCTGAAAAAGGGTTAACTGGCAGGGCATCCCACACCCTGCCTTAACCCTTCCTTTATTGACCCAACTTCAGTGTCCACATCAATGATTATGTTTCCCTTGACCTTGATGACAAGCCTTGTGAGAAGACAGCCAGAGAGCCTTTTCACCAAAGCAATGCTGTAATTGATTGCAGAAGTAAGATCCTGAAGTTCTGTTTTTCTAGCTGTCTGGTGTAGGGATCAACCGATATAATTTTTTTAGGGCCGATACCGATATCAATTGTTAGTAGTCAAGGAGGCCGATGGCCGATATTTGGAGCCGATATTCATTTGCAGTAAAAGTGAACATATTGGTGTCAAAAGTTAGAATACAAACTCCAACACTTAACTTTCTTTTATTTAGAAACAAGTTAATAAAAAAATAGCAATTAAATGGTTCCTGTAAGTACAGGGAGTTACAGGCTCAGTAGTATCTCTTATAAGGTTTTTTTTTAAAGTTTGATCAACAGTTCGCTGAAAATTTTCAGTTAAAAAAAGTTAAACTTCTTGTTATAAGTTTAAGCAAAAACAAAAAAAAAAAAGAGTTCCTTGGCACAGTAGTATATCTTATGAAGAGAAATAAAAAAAAAAAAACCAAAGTTAAATAGAATTTGCCAAAAAAATGTGACTGTTAAATCAATCAGTCGTTCCAATTAAGCAGCATGAGATTATGGTGCAAGAAGCAAAGTTATTCAGTTCTCCCATGAAACGACTTCTCTTGGGTTGGTAAATCACAGAGACCTGCTAAAGATGCTCAATGATCTTCCCCGGTGTTGTTGGCAGATTAAAATATTGACACACAGCACTTTTGTTCTTAGGTCCATCCATCTGCAATAAGAGATTGAAAAAAAACAGAGTTAAAAGTGAGCTTGTTGCTGGCTTGCTAACGTTAGCGTCTTTAGCAGCTTGGGCGTCCTCATATGATTTCAAAACTCAGTTGAAACGATGGTTATGTTTCAGATGGCTGGTCGGGTTTGACGTATTAAAGCTTGTGCTATTTTTCCCTCCTCGAGGAATTCACTTGGAGCATTTGTCACGAATAACCAGCAAACTATCTTGTTTGGAACCTTTTAACAAAGTTCCATATAATCACTGCCATGTTGTTTGTTTTCATCAGCACACCGTGCTGCATACTGCAATGTAGGTGTAACGTAAATTCTCTCGTTCCTTCATTTGTTAGTCGTTCTTTCATCCTTTTCTATTTTTTATGTGTAACATGTGGGAAAATACTGCGAATATCAATTCAAGTCAGCAACTACCAAAATTATGACCAAGTTGTTTTCTTTTTAAAGATTATTTTGGCACTAGTTGCCTCTTCATAGTGGAGAGAGACAGGAAGGGAGGCAGAGAGAATGAGGAAGACACACGGCAAAGGGCCATCCGGGCCGGGAGTCGAGCCTGCGACCAGCCGCACGAGGACTGTAGCCTCTATACATGGGCCACCTGCCCTAACCACTGCGCTACTGGGGCGGCCCAATAACAGATTGTTTTCTGGCATGAGGGGGTATTCTCGATTTTCCTCATTGAGAAATTGTTTTTCTGATTAGGCCGATGTCACTTGAACAACATTCACTGCCGGGTCTCAGAGGGATGCAAGGCACTGCTGTGTTGACAAAAATATATTTGTTATCGGGGCTATTCGTCATAATTTCCTGTTATCGGGCCAATAATTATCATGCACCCTACTATAGATTTAAAAATGTATAATAGCAATATGATATACAGTGGTACCTCTACTTACGAAATTAATTGGTTCTGGAAGTAGTTTCGTAACCTGAAAATTTCATAAGTAGAGACGCATTTTCCATGTAAATGCCCTAATCCGTTCCAAGCCCCCCAAAATTTGAACATAATTTTTTTTATAAATTATAAATAATACACAAAATGACATAAAAACCTGTAAGAAATACATGTTAGAACTAAAAAAGCACTCAGAGAGTGCAGACCTCCACCAAGCGCTACAATTATCGAAAATTTGAAAGAGATCCAGAATCCTAGATTTCTTCCGGATCACACCCAAAATGAAATCAGTTCTTCCTTTTCACATTTCCGACAACTCCTGAAAATTACATCAAAATCCATCCATTAATTTTTGAGTTATCTTGAACACAGACAGACAGACAAACAGACAGATAAACACCAGCAAAAACATAACCTCCTTGACAGAGGTAAAAATTGTTCGTTCACCTGGGTTGCTGGGTTACGCTCATACAAACAAGGGGCCCTCCTAGCCAATGGGATGCCAGGAAGATGCTAAGCAATAGCCAATGGCAGAGCAGCTCGGACGCACTGCTTTCAAACCGAGATACAGAGCCGACAAGTATGTTTACGTTCGGTAAACTCTGGGAGCTGCGAAAACTGTATTTTTGCCTTTCGCATACTGAAATTTCTTTGGTAACAAGAGGCAATATTTTCCCATTGAGGCGTTTTGTAACCTGAAAATTTCATATGTAGACACGTTCGTAAGAAGAGGTACCACTGTACTACTCAACACAAAAAGAGATGAAGTTAAATAACCCGATAGTTAAGCAGCCATTATTCCTCGTCTGTTTTCTCTCAGACACTGCCTTGCTGTGCTTCAGCTTCTTGTGTGTCTTACTATTCTGTATCCTCTGCAATTAAACCCAGACTGAATTAAGTTTGAGTTTTTTTAATGACTCTCATGCTTACTGTTTTCGGCTGCATATTTTATAATCTTCAGTTTAAACTCTGCAGTATAGATTTTTTTTGGTTGCATTTTGTGTTTTTTCAGTTTTTATGGCTTATGCTTGTAATTTTTGTGTAGATGATGCCCTGTTGTTGTCATAGAGAGACATATATTTTTGATATATACATCCCGGAAACAGTCAAACTACTAAAAAATGCCTCTTACTGTGTTAAGAGGCATTATGCCTCTTAGCATGTTTTGCGTAGCTAATCAGATGGCGCTGTGGGCGGGACAATCCTGAAAACAGAGAAGCACAGCTGCCTCTGAGTCAAAATAACTAGTTTTAAATCCCATTTTGTAATCCCATCCCACAAAAAAAAGGCTGATGCTGAGTATACGTCAAAATACCAACTATCAGGGCCACCCAGTGGTGTAGTGGTTAGTGCAGGCGGCCCATGTGGTTGCGGGTTCGACTCCCGGCCTGTGCAACCCTTTGCTGGGTGATCTCCCCATTTCTCTCTCTGCCCCCCTTCCTGTCTATCTTCACTGTCAATAAAGACCAGTAGTGCCAAAAAAATCTCAAAAATTATAGGAAGAAAATACCAAATATTGGTGCCAATAATCGGTTGATCACTAGTCTAGTGTCCAGGAGCATACCTCCTTTTTGGCTTGGTAGTGCTGTCATCTACCATATAGGAAGGCCCAGGTTTGAATCCTGGTTGCCGTCAGGAAAGGACATCTGGCCTAAAACTTATGCCAAGCTTCCAATGCATATCACTCTGCTGTGACGACAGGGAGCAGTTGAAAGTGTCCTGCAGGACATCATCATCCATTGTCCATTGCAGGAGAATGTGGTTTGGAAATTGTCTTTGTGGGTTCCAGTATGTAAGAAAGCCATCCTATCTGGCCTCAAAAAATTCCAACTGGTTGCTCTACTTCCATATTTCAAGAAGCTGAAAAACAAATCCCTCTACATGAAGTGCAAAGAGGTCAAAGTTGTTGAACACAAAAGATGCTTAAGTGTAGATCTTAACAACAGCCCTGACTGAAAGAGCATTTGAAATCACCATTTCATTGTTCGACTCAACTTGTGTTGCAGGTGTGCACACGTCACTCTTCACATTGGTATTAACTGTTGATATTAACATGCAACTACTAGCATCTTGCGCTTCCTGTTTATATTCTCTATAATGTATTTATGATATTAAAATCACCAGGACATAAATCTTATTGCCTGACAGTTTTTTTATTCTTTACTCTTTACTATTCTTATCGTAATTTTTTTTGTAATTATATTGTTATTTTTGCCTTTTGCACTACTTATTGATGTTACTTTCTGTCGTTAAAAGGCAATTTCCTACACAAAATATATTTCTTTCTTTCCTTCCACAATTTCTCTAAGCATTGCAGACTGATTTAGGGATCAACTTGCATACTTACTCAGTATGGTTGATTAGTAACACCTAGCTGCTTCTTCACTTAGATCGTATTAGTCTTTCACACACTGCTTCTGTATTTCGGCTTTGTATGTGTCAAATAAATTTTGCGAGTGCAATATTGCATTCATTGTTTAATTGTATTTACCTCATTTTCAACAATGTAAGGAATTAAATGTAGAACTATATTACCATTTGATTTAAAAATAGAGAAAAAAATCGTGGAAACATCACGGGAAGTTGAGCACGGCCCGGCCCCTTTTAAGAAGGTGGCCTTATGGGTAATGGTGTAGCCTTATGGGTAATGGAGTGTGTGTGTCTTGGGACGGCAGAATGAAAACAGGGTTAGATGAAAAGTGGAGTGAGTATAAACAGCAGCCCAGCGTGTAGATTCACATTCTCTGTTAACCTGACAGGAGCCGAACAATACAACCTGTGTGATGTTACAAGTTCCTGCAGTGCCAGAATAAAGTGCCCATTCCATGCAGAGAAAACCGGACTGTTTCTTTATTTGTTGTTAGCATGTTAGCCACTAATTACGAGCCAAAATAGCACAATAGCAGCGGTTTCTTTACTACGGTTAAGACACCAGAGGCTGTGAAGGTAACAGAAGGACCACAGCTGAGCCTTTGTCTTGTTTCGCTGCAGTGTCTCGCTACTTTTTTGCAATTTAAACATATTTTAAACACATTATTTGGGCACGGGGGGCTCCGGCTCCCATTCACGGATTTTGATTTTCGCTGGGGGGCGCCGGTCCACATTAACCACGAAAAATAAGGGATCACTGTACTACAGTATTTAATTGCCACCATTGGTGTGTTTTTTTTGTTTCATTTCTCTCTTTTTCTCTCTCTCTCTTTGTGTGTGTGTTTGCTTGGGTAAAGAGAGAACATATTCATTTCACAGACTAATTATTCACCATCTGGTTCAACTCTTCTTGATTACACAGGAGTTTTGTTACAAGACACACATACACATTCAGTTGTATTTCTATTACTTCAAAAGGCATGGCAATGGCTTATATTTATTTCTTGGTTTTCTTCTTACCATAACCACTATTTTTCTAAATGTAATCCTTATCTTAAACTAAACCTAACCATTCCACTGCAAAAGTAATTCTTCACACTAAAATGTTGGGGACTTTGTTTGACCTCACAAATGAGGTGGGTGTCCACAATGTGACTTTTTAAATAGATTTATGAGTAAGGCACTATTAAGATTTCCCGTTTTTGTGTTTTCCAACCACATTTAAAAACAAGTAAACTATTTTTTTTTTTTTTTTTTTAGAGCTGTTAGTTGAATCAGTTTCTCCTTTCTTGATATGACAAATGTCCTTCACATACTTGCAGGATGGGATGAAACTGCAAAGCTGTTTTGTAATGCACAAAAGTAAATCATATCTCACAACAACATGGTGCAGATGTTTTCTGAGTCATCTATAGTCATGTCAAAAATATTCAAGAGTCATTCTTTTAATTCACTTTGGAGAATTCTTTTTCATTTAAAATTATTTGAGTTTCTGTCATAGTTCACTTTGAAGTTTATTATTTCATGTCAAATTGTGTTAGCACATGTAGCTGAGTCTGTCTTTAATAGCTCATCCTGTCTTCTTTGTCTTTAATCCCCAATCACGTGCTCCACGCTACATGCACAAGAAAACCTCATTGATTAACATCATTCCTGGATGGAATCAGAAGGTGATAAATTCCTCAGTCAGTCTATAATTGCTGCACTCAAAAAGATTCGGTCACAAAGCTGTTATCAATGTTGTATAAGGATCAATTGCTGTTAAAGAAGTGGTAGAAGATATATTCTGGAGATAAATGAGAAGTGAAGATTACTGAGCTGGCTCCTTGTCTTTGTCTTTTGGCTCAGAAACATTCCCAGTTTATAAAGTAGAGAGTGCTACCTGAAGACACATTGACAGAAACATGACACTGGATTCTTGAGAATGTGTGCGTTTGTGAGTGTGTTTCCACTGTACTGTGTATTCATTGGATTTGTTGAAGATTTTGTCTGTCTACATTCTTTGTCGTACAAAACTGTTATGCAAAACTTTCTAAAGTTTTGTATCTTGGGAAATAGTTGTCCTTAGCAAATACACCATGGCATTATGCATTTAACAAAAAACGATCCAAAATGTAGAAGCAGTTTGTGAAAAATGAAGTAAATCCAATTATTTAAAAGCTTTAGCAGAAATTACTCGATAAAATCATATTTTGTATTACATTTTGAGTTTATGTTTTGTAAGAATTTAGTATATATTACTTTACCAGTAATATACGCTGTGTTCTAGTGAGACAATCAATCAACAGTAAACAAGTGCACTGACCACGACGGAGGTGCAAAGTGAACCAAGTTGTATACAAGATCAGAGAGGCTGTTTACTCACATCACAGAATGAGAGGATGCTGGAAAATGACAGTGTTCAATACGAAACAATCATTTTTAACAATCATATAAACCTTGAGATAACATTTCTAGATGCCTATGTGTAAAACTTAAGGCACTTGATGGAGCCGGTCTGGTAAACAGGAGCGATGGCCCTTAACACATCACATTCCAGAGGAAAAGTCATGGACGCTGTTCTCAAATGTAATTTTTTCACAACACTCTCCACATTTTTTGTTGCACTCCAATTTTCATTGTGCATATGACAAGCTTATCTAGACCACAACAGTATAGCATGCAGCTCCCCACCCAAGGGGCACAGCCCACAACTGCGAGCCACAAAGGGGATAAATGAAGCACAGTCTACTACT
The DNA here is from genome assembly GCA_018398805.1 of Hirundichthys speculiger. Taxonomy (NCBI): domain Eukaryota; kingdom Metazoa; phylum Chordata; class Actinopteri; order Beloniformes; family Exocoetidae; genus Hirundichthys; species Hirundichthys speculiger. The sequence goes on along the minus strand of JAGFBZ010000080.1, from coordinate 1,667,004 downwards.
GTGACCCCTCCAGTGGCCAAACACCTGTCCCCACTATGCCCATGATTGGTTGGATCAGATTGAATTGGTTGATTGATTGAAGGTTGATTAGTTTAATTTGGTTTGCCAGATTGTCCCAAAAATAAGAGGACAGCAAAAGACCCCTGAAGGCTAACTACTCTACACTACGGCCAAAAAAAAACACAATAATGGGAAAAAAAGACCACAATACTATCTAATCAAAGAAGCATTCAATTCTCAGAAGGTGCATCACCCCAGCTGATGTCCGGGAAGGAATCAGATCTCTGATTATGCAAAAAAGATGTTATCATTGCCTTTAGCATCATGTGGCATAAACATGGAATCACACATGAAAATAAAAGGAAAAACAAAATCAAAACAACCATGATTGGTGTAAATACTTCCAAAAACACAGAAGACCAGGAGCCTGAGGTCAGCCATGTCCACAGATCAAATCCCCGGGGCTCCGCTGAGTCCCTGTGACGCTGTGTCTGCAGCAGCAAATTTAGATGTGAGACCACGTGAGTCATGTTGTCAGTAATATCTGGAATATAGGTACAGCAGGTTTTCCCAATGATGTGACACGCCCCCTTGCGCGGCTAGGATCAGGTCTAAGACCAGGCGATTTTGCAGTCCCACGTTTCACAGGGCCGTGACCTCCACCGTGACATCCTGAAAACTGTCTGAGGCTAAGGATGTGAGGTTCTCCAAATCAAACGCCAAATCGTCAACCTGATGGGCTAAATTTATATAGTACCCTACCAGGTAAATAGACCACAAAAAAACTTTGCCCTTGCCGAGACGCAATCAACATGCAATGGGACCTCATACTTGGAAACAGGGAGGGTGGAATAGTTATGGGGATAATTAACATGATGATGAGCCAGCGAATCATAAATACACACATGTAGGAGAAGCTTAGCAAGATAACACGTCCCACACCGACCACGAGGTAAAAATTGATAAACGTGCTTACCACAGACCCATACATGACACTGCAAGCTTCCAAATCTGTCCGAACTAGGGAACCAAACCTGAGGATTATGAGTAACACCCAAATTATCAACCAGAGTGAGAAGCTCAGAGAAATTCAAATATGAAAAGTAAGGAATCACTTCTTGATGAAGACAACCCTTGCTATCGTCTCGGTTTCGAACTCCGCACGTGGCATTTCTAGTGAGACCACAAACACTATTCCCAAGGAACCGCCCACAGAAGAAGATGACCAAGAGAAACAAACAGGAGCTTCATAAAGCGTTAGATTTGCAGTAAACAAAGGTGCAAAGAACTCTGATCTTTGAACTGACCAGCGACGTTTGAATACCGTATTATACAACCAGAATAATCAGAGATGGACACATTGCACTTATTCAACACGCTTGAAATGTTCGCAACTCTCAGATGACCCTCTGTGTCTCGAGTCACCCTCTTAATCCCCACAATGAACGCCATTAACACCCCCAAGGTCTCCGCTCCCGTGTGAGGCAAAGAAGTACAAGGAACCAAGCTACCAGCAAACCGAGGCAAGGCTGAGCAAACATAATACCATATTTATCACTCTCAATCCACGAACTGACGCCACCATCGCCCAGTACGACCCATTGTTATGATAATCCGGACCCTTAGAAGGCTGGCCCAGACTTGCGAAAGAACCATTTACATCCCGTGCAGATCGTGGCTGAGGAGGCTCCTGGCACATGAAAATGAGACCAAAAACACGAAACAATGATAACATGAATGAAATTACCATCCATTACACATTCAACCCATGACCCCTGAAACACCCCCTCCTCCAACGTGGAAGGCCTGAGTTCCAATGAGGATCCCACTGTTGGTGGTACCGGAGCTCACTGGCCGCCATATTCCTCTCAATCAGCAGCCATGGATGACGTGTATGTGATGTAACAGTCTTTATTTTGAAAACAACAGTCTCTGTATGTATTTTCTTTTCAAGTTCAGATGTGTGTATGTGTATGTGCACAGAGGAGCAAACAGGTGGCAGATGCCTGAGGGACCAAGGGACAGCCTAGGGCCAAGCAAACTGGAATCTGCATCAGGACCTCTTTTGCAGTGACTGGCGTGAACCCAAGTCACATGCTCCACTATTTTAACAGCAGTGTGGGTCGTCAGCAGAATCTGGAACGGACTGTTCCACCACTTCACCTTCCAGTGCTTCCGATGCAGGTCTCGCACCAGAACCCAATCGCCCGACCGTATACTGTATAGAGGCCCACTGACTGGTAGAGGCTGGGCAGATTTCACCTGTGAGTTGATCTGGGTCAGCACAGAATGCAAATTCTTGCAATATAACAGCACAGAATTCTCACACAACTCAGCTGATCGAAGGATACACTTGTCCGGTGTGTTCACTCTCATCGGCGGTGGTCTCCCAAAGAGGAGCTTGAATGGACTCAGGTTAGCCCTTGATCGCACAGGCATCCTCATGTACATCGCACTATGGGCAGGGGCCTCATCCATGACAACCCTGTTTCTGCCCAACACTTTGTCAATTTAGATTTTAAGGTACCATTCTCCCTCTCAATAGCACCCCCACTGGAGGGATGGTAGGCACAGAGTCTCCTGAGGTCAAACCCCAGAAACGTCCCTACCTGCACCAGGGCTTTGTTAATGAAATGAGTGGAGATTTTGGATGGAATACCTCACCGAGGCAAGATCTACGTCAGCAAAGCTTTCGCCACCGTGGAGCTGTCATCCTTAGAAGAGGAGAAAACCTAAACTCACTTCGAAAATATGTCAACCTTGACCAAACAATATTTCCTCCCTTTATAAGGGGATAGCTCAATAAAATCAAGTATAATGTAATAGAATGGCCTATCAGGCTGCGGATGAGCAGCCAACGGCATCCTCACACCTCCTCCCACGTTGTGGGCCGCGCAGGTTGCAAAGGACTGGCAGAACTTCTATGCATAGGAGGAAAACCCCTTAGTAAACCAGTGCTTAGTCAGGGTCGACAGTGTGACTCCCTGGGACGCATGGTCCAACCCAGGGTTTAGCCTAGCAAAATGGAAGAAGAAATGTTTAGGCAAACATGGCCTCAAATCACCTGCACGCCACGCGCCATCAACCAGACTACAGCCGTTCCGCCGCCACAACCGTTTCTCATCCGGTGAGGAGAATGACACAGCTACACAGCTATAGAGCTGGGAAGGAGGATGGCCTCCAGGAGGGCATCCACCTTATCTGCATTCAGGACAGGTTTACCATCTGACTTCAAAAACTTCCTGCACTTTCAAATTGCACCAAAATTATGACAGACTCCAAACCCATTCCTGCTATCTGTGTAAACCGTGATGCTCTTCCCCTTTGCCAGTCTGCATGCTTCAGTCAAAGCTACCAGTTCAGCTGCCTGAGCCAAACAGTGATGCAGAAGGGAGCCTGACACCCGAACCCCATCATCTGACACAACCGCGAACCCTACCATGTTCCTCCTGTACGCTCATCCCTGAACGCCGAGCTGTCCACATACAGAACCAAGTCAGGGTTCATCAGAGGCAATTCCTGGAGATCTGGTCGGAGGGTGCAAACCTTGTTAATCTCACAGCCACATAGTCATGAGGCTCCCCATTGAAGAGTGACTCGATTTAACACGTTTGCAATGCTTCACAGTTATGTTTGGTAAATCAAGGAAAACTGTTTGGTACCAAACCCACCTAGCAGCAGACAAATGTGCCGTTTTCTGGTCCAACAGGATCATGGACACCACATGTGGCACCAAAAGTGTCAGGTCAGCATAATCTACCAGATCACGTGAGGCGTACAAAGCTTTCTCAGTGGCAGCCACAGCTCACAAACAACGAGAAAGTCCAGCCGCAACTGGATCCAGCTTACCAGAGAAGTAAGCCACAGGCCTCAACACCCCGCCATGTTACTGCAAAAAAACAGATGTCATGAACAACAACCCCCCCTCCCTCACCCCCAGGTACAGTCTGCAGGGCCTGCTTCAGCCTCTGAAAGTTCTCCTCTGCCTCGGGTGTCCAGCTGACCTTATTGTGCGCAGACAACCTTTGTCCATGGATGAGGGAGATCAAAGGAGCTTCAAGCTTTGTATAGCCAAGAATAAACATTCACAGTAAGAACACAGAAAAGACATCACCTGTTTCTTTGTGAGAGGTCTAGGAATTCGCTTTATGGCCACCGCGTGTTTTGGTGACAAAGTTTTTCTATCAGCTGAAATAGAAGGTAACAAAAAATTTTACCTGATGTTTCACAAATTGCAGCTTAGACTGGCTGGCTTTATGGTCCTCCTTTGCCAGATGCTGGAGAAGACCCACCATGTCGGCCTCACACTGCTGCTGTGTGGGACAAGCCAGCAACACAACATCTGTGTATTGCAGCAGGGCTGTCCCAAGGGACAGCACCAAAGGTTCAAGGCTGCGCCTCAGAGCAGCGTTGTAGATCGTCGTTGATTCACAGTAACCTTGACACAGATGAGTGAATGTCCAAGGCTCACCTTTGAAGTTGAAAGCAAACCAAAACTGGCTCTCAGGATGGACAGAAACACTTAAAAAGCATTTGCCAAATCGACCACAGAAAACCACTTTGCTGAGCTAGGAATCTGTGACACTATAGTGTATGGATTTGGAACTGATGGCACATGTGCTTGTACAGCTTTATTAACGGCCTGCAGGTCCTGCATGAAATGCCACTCCGTCGACTGACCATTTTCACGACTCTTTTCGGTGTTTGGACAGGAGAGTCAGGGCATGGGACGATCACACCTGTGGCGCGCAGAGACTCAAATACAGGTGGAATTCCCATCACCTCCTCTGCTTTCAATGGATATTGTTGCTGGCAAGGCTAAAAATCAGATTTTGGAATGATCACGACCGGATCTACATTTTTAATCAGTCCATCATCGACAGAGTCAGTCGTAAAAGAACCTACGTCAGTCCAGGTGTCACCAAAGCCCTTCAAGAGGGCCACATGCGGTTGAAGACGTCTAAATCATTTACACATCCTTGCAGGGAGGTCATCATGGATAAAAGAACAATCACAAGGTGTAAACAGCTTAGAGTATGTGCCACTGACAACGCACTAGGATGCATACACCAGTATAAATGCTGAGTTTGTCAGCTTTTCACTGGTCGCCCCCTCTTGGTACAATCTCTGCTCATTAGCAGCATCAGGCCCGAGGGACAGGTGTGATCTACAGTGCACTGAGTCACTCGCCACAAATTGAGTTTCTGTGGGTGAAACGATCTTTTCTGCAGTCTGACGCAAATGTCTATCAATTTCACCCCTAGGAAACTTCCACTGATATGCATAAAAGATTGGGTTGGCAAAGAAATGCACAAATGACTGAACCTCGTTACATCCAATTTAGTTACTTTGATGCCTTCAGGTATTGAGATGAGTGTCAGGCCAAAAGCACGACACACACACACACCATTACCCATAAGGCCACAGCATTACCCATAAGGCTACCTTCTTAAAGGGGCCAGACTGGCTCACAACATTTCTTTGCTGTGAGAGAACGCGCACAACATCATGTGATGCTTGGGTGATGTGCACGCCTGGAATTTCGTGATTTGAGGGACAAGGCCACTTGGCCTCCAAAGGGGCATTTTTTTTGAGGGCACAAAGGCCAAATGCCAGGGCAACACGGCCATAATAAAAAAAACACAATATATGCTAATAAATGGCAGTTTTTGAATTCAGAAACTTGGATATTTTTAATAGGCTACCACAACTTTTTGACTTTTATCAAAGGGAAACAGACAACAAAATAGGCAATGTCATTGACTTTTATCAGGTTATTACACATCCATAAATTTAATTTAAATCGCCATCTGATGATGGGGATGGAGAACCTGGGGTCTTCCTGGGCCCATAAGGAAAAACAGTTGGCCTCCACCTCTCTATGCTCCCTCTGTCTTTTTTGCACTGGCTGAAAAATTTTAAACAGTTTTATGATGAATCAAAGTGGCACAACTAGTTAATATATTTCATTTCATTTCATTTTATTGATTCATTCCAGACATGTCAAAACAATCTTTTAAAGCATAGACAATTTTAACACTATCATGAATCTATGTATCTGAAAATAAATATAATATATTTATAAAATATATAATAACGCATAACTCAATATACACTGACACATGTGTATAACCATAACTTAGAAACATATAGAACCTCTTGTAAATAAATCTAAATATTAAATGGACATATTCCCCCCAAAAAAAAAAAAATCTAAATGTATATCCAATGTATACATACATACCAATATGCAAAACACATATCTGGTTTAACATGAAGAGCAACAGAAAAGGGGTATTAATTCCTTCCAAATGTTATTTCCTAAATGTACCACATAAACTTAGGCTAAAATAAGAAGAATCTAACAATTAACTATTCCATGATAACCTTTTGAAGTAGGTGTCCATTTTTTGGCAGTTTTTTGCTGCATCTTCGAGCTCTTTTGCGAGTAATCTCGACTCGTTCCCATCTTGGCATTCTTCTTTCTGAGGGAAAAAAGTTTAGAGTGAATATGTTAAATAATTTAAAAAAAATTATCACGTTTTCATCGCCTACTGATTATTCAAATGCTTAAACCACCCCGGAGCGTATTTCTGTAATGATTCGTGTTAAAGAGTTCAGGTTTCACTTTCATGCACCTGAAGTCTCAGAAGTGTATCGTGTATAGAACAGGAATGTCGGAGTTTAAATTAATCTATCTCAGCATCGTCATCCTGCCTGTAAGTTGTTGTTGATTCATATGTCAATCGTGAGTTTATGATGTCTTATTGAGTCACAGATGTTTTCTTTATAATCGAATTTGATTTAATGGCATCCTGATTTTGGCGATGAAATGAAGACTATCAAGCAAAGCTTCGCTAGGACTGCACACATAGAAGAGAGACAGAGAAGTTGATTTGGCGAGAAAATGATTATTTGAAGGCTTTAGTTTATGATAAAACAGCTGATTGCAGGAGACCGTTTCCTTGGGTTGCCTTAGCAACCATAGCTTTAATTTAATTTTTTAATTTTTTAATTGTTAAGCTTTAATACAGGTAGGCCTACCGATGGGCACTACGGCGCAAACTTGATGATAGCCGAAGGAAGGGGAGAGGGCAGGGCACCAAGGCCACAGTGGCCGTAAGCAACCAATTTTTGGAAGGGCATCACGGCCAAGATGAAGGGCTATGACGGCCATGGCTGCCGTGGCCGCCGCGAAATTCCTGCCCTGGTGATGTGTCTTGGTGTTTTGATTTTTTATTATATTATATATTTCTGAAAAATCCACGAATAACTAAAACCGCAGAACTTAAAGCGCAAATTGGCAAACTGTAGTTCCTCACACAGCAAATACTTTCCTTTAGAATAGAAGTTGGCAAGTACATGACTGCTTTTTCGAAGCTGAACAGTCTCAATATTTTGCGTTCTTTGTCTTGTCAGGGTGGGAGGGCATGTTTCAAACTCGATTTACTCGTAGTCTTTTCATAGACATAGGGGCAAAAAAACCATTTCAGTCATTGCAAAATAGTACTCTCGTGATCTTTAACATCATGCAAAACTAGGAATTACTTATAATAATGAAGATGAAGCACAGGTCAAAACCTAGCAACACAAGTTAACTCTTGTGCATCTTCACTTAACTGCAATTTGTCATTCATGGGGAAAATGTACACTCAACAATTACTGTAATATTACAGAGTAAAATTTTTTCTTGTGCTTAAATCTTTCAACTTCAATCCTAATCCAAATGACCAAATACTGACTTATTATCAACAATAGTAATTTTAAAAAAGTCTCCCTATAATGATTACCTACCAAATGAATGGCCAATGGACCTTGTCAGAAATAAGCTTCTTTTTTCATTTAGGTCAGTAGTCAGGGCATAAAATTAGAATTTTTACCAAGTCGCCCCTGGCTACCAGGTTTTTGAAGTTGGTAGCCAGCTAGCAATTTTGGTCGCCAGTATTTTTCGTCGCCCCATACGTCAGGGGTTAATATGGCACCAGCAGCATTGTCATATATGAAAAACTCCTATTATCGTCTACTATCACTACATTTCAGAAGCATTTACAAGCATGAAAGCGCATTTTATTCTGTTTCCATGATGCTTACTATGAAAACTAATATTATTTCTTTTTTATTAACACCAGAACCGCCAAGTAGGTCATTTTTACATCCTAGCATTTTCAAATGTTTGTATTTCTGTTAAAATAAAACCCCTACATCTGTAAGTTCATGACTTTTTCTAAAATGGATTTATTAATCATTCATTGAATTCTGGTGAGTGTGTGATCAAAAGAAAAATGAATATGACCATTTATACCTGGAACCGCAGAGGGGGTCATTTTCACCCCCTCATATAAACGCTGTATACAGCTGTCATTTTTTGCGCCACGCCCCTCCGCACCCCACTGCCTGTTGCTTGGTAACGCTCAAACTTTGTGGCGTTATCGGACTTTGACAGTTATTGTCATCACTAAATCTTTCAAGCCAACAGCAAAATTTAAGACATGAATCCAACAAAAACAACAGTCTGGCTGTCTCTGTGAGGGAGAGTCAGAAAGAGCGGATATAACGGTAGATGTGAGTGAGGAGGAATCGGTGAGGGGGAGGGACCGATGACCCGTCATTTTTACCAGGTGATACGACATCAACTGAGGATGAGGAGGCGAATTTATGAAAAAGACCCCGGCTTCTATAAGTGAGGGGTCACCGCCACATACATTCAGTCCTCAGACACAGTGGAGGCTCGTGGAAATACTCTGACAGGTAAATTCAGAAGTCAAGCGTTTTAGTTTCCTCTGGTTCTAATCATTTGGTATTTTAGTGAGGCTACAACTCTGACTGATCTAATCATAAATATTTACATTGATCAGAGCTCAACCTGTATGTCAGCTACATGAGGCGGCCGAGGACGGAACCGTTTGGAGACCCATAAAGCTGGGACTGCGGACCGGGAGAGCCCAGTCCACAAATGTCCCGGTGGAGAGAGGTGGTCCAACTGCATACGCGCGCCGCAACATTTAGGACCCTATGAATGCGTTCATGTACTTGATGGACCAGGTGATACAGCACACCTGTGACTGTACGGTGGCGGAGCCGCGCCGGTGGAGAGGAGGGCTGGGAATGGAGTCATGTGTGCGTGAGGGGGAGCGCGCAGCGTTAATCCGTTTTTCCAAAATCATTAAAATATCTGTGATTGACATCTGAAATCTGTTGTTTTGTATTGTAAATAGTCTGTCATTCGATTGCTGTTGTTGTCATGTTTGTGTTAACATACATCTCCTACAGTTTGTTGATGAATGTACCGATGTATTTATTTGTGTGGCTTAGAGAGAGAGAGCGCGCGCAGCGTTCTACCACGTAGAAAAAAGCAAAAATATACATTTTAAACACTTATTTTGACAAGTGTCCATCATTATTATTTAAGAAATATTCAGGAATGAGCCACTTCACAACTATTAGAAATGACATGTTAGCATCACTGACGCTGTTGCAGTGATGGGGTGAAAATGACCGCCCTCTGTGGTTCCAGGAAGTTTGGAATCTTGGCGGTTCTAGTGTTAACTATTCTGTTGTGTATTTTTATGAGGTTATTTACCAAAAGGATCCATTTTGCTGTGGAGTAGATTCAGTGATGGACAAAACTGAAGATGGACGAATGCAAAAGTCCACCTGTCCATCGCTGGGTTAGGCGCATGTGTAGTTATGACTTCCGGCAAACGACGTGCACCCAAAACAGGGCCACTTTCCGATATATAATATATATCTAATAATAAACTTTGTTTCTAAAGTTCTAAATAAACTTTGTTTCTAAGTTATTTAGATATGTTTGCCTTGGTGACACATAACAAATGTGTAGAAATCATAAAAAAAAAATAAAAAATTCCTAAATTGATGGTGGATTTTGTGTCCCTCGCCACTGGCGACAAGGCAGAAAAAAACGGTAGAAATCGTTAAATTTGGGTCGCATATGGCGACCAGTTGGTCGCGATTTTATGCCCTGGTAGTCTTTAACTGTATCTCATTTCAGCTGTGTACCGCAAGGGATATGCATATTGTGCCCCTTTGTCTTTTCATTATATAAGCTTCCTGTGATCTATTTTGTTTAAACTTGACATCTCTTTTCAATGCTATGTAGATGAGCTACAAATCTATTTGTCCTAAAACTAGTAAAAGGTAACAGCTAATCTCCCATTCAAGCTCTCCTAAAATGTTTTAAAGAGAGGAAGATAAGCTTCCTAAGTTTTGAAAATCCAATCTTTTCTGTAGCTGTGACAGTGCAATTGACTTATTTGTTTCTCACAGTCACGCAGGTGCAAGGAACCTTGATGTGATGTTTTGGTGGTGCCTTCAAGTTTGACAGATTGATTAACTCTGTAGTCAAGGATCTGATCTTTTTACTTCCTTTAGAAAGACTTTGTGAAGGTAATCTTTGCTGTCTCTACTTCTGATTTAGATTATTGTAATTCCATGTATGTTGATTTAGGTCCTCAGCACTTCATCGACAGCAGACTGTGCAAAATGCAGTAACCCACCTTCTAATGGGATATTTTCATTTTCTGATGAGTCAGTCATGAACATGAACATGAAACATGCTAACTGAGAATTTTATCTTAACTTTAGAAAGAACTTGCAGAGGCATCCATTCTTGAGAAGACTGGTGAATATATTGAATGTCTCCACTCGTGAGTAGTTGTACTCACTGTAAAATAGTGGACTCCAAATAGATTAGGAATGGCTTAATAATTTTCGAGATTGATGAGGAGCAACAATTGTTTCTTTAAGATCATTATTGAAGCCTTTCTAACGTGGCTCTCTTTAAAAACACATATAGCCATTCAAGGTCATCTGTCTGGCAAAACATCTGCTTTTGTAAAGGTGGTCATGATGATGAATAATTCAGGTTTATTTGATTAGCAACTTTTTACCCTCTGAATTTTTATTTTATTTTTTTTAACAACTGTCTGCATATACACTGCCTGGCCCCCAAAAAAAGTTGCCACCAAAAAAAAAAAGTCTACAGTATTTTTTGAGTTTATTGAAGTGTTGTGCTTTGTAACTAACTGTTTATTTCAAGTATTATGTTATTCAGCACTGAAATTGTTTGGAACTTGTTCTGAGAAGAAAATAAATAAATCATTTTAGAGAAATGAATTGTCACTTTATACACAAAACACATAAAAACTGTACCGAATCCGTACCGAAACCGTGACGCAAAAACCGAGGTACGGACCGTACCATGAGACACCTGTACCGTTGCACCCCTAATATCTAGGTAGTCAGCTGACCTCATTCTTTGAGCACATACTGTTGCTGAACCTGGACCTGACCAACTGCAGCAACCCCAGATCATAACACTGCCCCCACAGGCTTGTACAGTAGGCACTAGGCATGATGGGTGCATTACTTCATCTGCCTCTCTTCTTACCCTGATGCTCCCATCACTCTGGAACAGGGTGAATCTGGACTCATCAGACCACATGACCTTCTTCCATTGCTCCAGAGTCCAATCGTTATGCTCCCTAGCAAATTAAAGCCTTTTTTTCGGGTAAGCCTCACTGATTAGTGGTTTTCTTAAGGCTACACAGCTGTTCAGTCCCAATCCCTTGAGTTCCCTTCACATTGTGCGTGTGGAAATGCTCTTACCTTCACTATTAAACATAGCCCTGAGTTCTACTGTTGTTTTTCTTCGATTTTTTCTCACCAAATTTTTAAGTGATCGCTGATCACGATCATTGAAGGATTTTTTCCGTCAACATTTCCTTCTCTAAGACGATGGGTCCCCACTATCCTTCCAGTTTTTAACAATGTGTTAGACCGTTTTTTTACCCAATTTTGGTAGTTTCTGCAATCTCCTTAGATATTTTTGCTGCTTGATGCATGCCAATGATTTGACCCTTCTCAAACAGACAACTCATTGCACCAGTTGGGGTTAAATAACTTGTTGCCGGCTGAAAGCTAATCGCACATGGAGTAATTATCCAATAGGAGGCTTGTACCTGTTTGCTTAGTTAAATCCTGGTGGCGACGTTTTGTTTGGCCAGGCATTGTATATTGATGGTTAATGCCAGAACCTGGCAAAACCTGGATATATACACAATTTAATCTTGCAGCAGGTGTCAGTTTTCTTGTGCAGAGGAGTGATAGTGGGTGTGTCCTCACCAGTTCTCTTTGACAGTTGAATCTAACAGGCTTTATTAACTCCTAAAACCTTGATTCTGTCAGGACTTAAATCACTAACAGGGGAGTACAAAAGGACAGATAAAGACAGATAAAGACACTAAACAAGAAGACATAAAACAGACAGTGATGATGTGTTATGTGTAATAGGTGTGGTGTAGTATATGTGAGTTGTGTGGTGTGGTGCATAAAGATGAGTGTTTGGTGGTTTGAGTTATAATAGTGTTTGTGATAGTATTTTTCTCCAGTATTCTCCCCAGAGATAAAGCAGTCCAGCAGACAGACACAGAACATTGAACAGTGATGTTGGCCTCCAACGCCTCTTCAGCACCAACCAGTGACCACAATTACCTCTACAGGCTGAATCACAGTTGCTGCTGGTGCGCCCCAGCCCCCAGGCCAGTCAGAATGCATGGGAGCGCCACCAGCACCGTCCCCCAGAGAAAAGGCTCCCAAGTATCCATTGTCTCCAGAACATAGAGGGGGGCCCCCCCGCCCTGACAGAACCCAGCTACTGAGAGAGCTGCCAGCCACAGAGCCCCCGACAGATCAGAAGGGTCACTGCTAAGTTAAAAGAAAGTGAATAAGTGTAGAAGCACCATGCAGTGGAATGGAGGTTCGAGGGTTCCACTAGTGCCTGGGGTTTCCTTGCCACTTTTGCCCCTTTTCCACTAGTACCTACTCGGCGCGGCTCGACTCGACTCGGCCCCGCTTTGGAGGTTTTCCACTAGGTCATAGTACCGGCTCGGCCCTCCTTTTTTCGTACCCATTTGGCTGGGGTTCTATCCGGGCTGAGTCGGGCCGAGAATACAACGTCACCACGCCGCGGGCCATTGATTGGCCAGAGAGCAACGCGACTCCTCCACACCCGCCATATTCAAAACTCAGCAACAACAAACTCAACAGCGATTTTACTTTACCTGTAATTGTCTACTTCACAAAACGAAGAATGGCCGGCAAGTCTACTCCATGGTCGAATGACGAACGACGTCCTCCATTGTTATGGTCGCAAATGTGACCAGAGTTGCCGCATATAAAACACGTCACTGCGTTTCAGGCCACCTTACCATGAAGGCCCCGCCCACATCGAGGTGGTACTGAACTACAGTGGAAAAACCACTGAGACCGAGTCGAGTCGAGCCGGGTCTAGTCGAGCCGCGCCGAGTAGGTACTAATGGAAAAGGGGCATTAAAGTTCCACGGTTTTAGTTATTCACGGATTTTTCAGAAATATATAATATAAGAGAAAATCAAGAAAAAATCGCGGAGACATCACATGATGTGCACGTTCTCTCACAGCAAAGAAATGTGAGCCAGCCTGGCCCCTTTAAGAAGGTAGCCTTATGGGTAATGGTGTGTGTGGGTCATGGGATGGCAGAACAAATATGGGGTTAGTGGAGTGAGCATAAACAGCAGCCCAGTGTGTATAGATTTGCATTATCTGTTAACCAACAGGAGCCGAACAATACAAGCTGTGTGATATTACAAGTTCCGTGCAGTGCCAGAATAAAGTGCCCGTTCCATGCAGAGAAAACCAGACTTTTTCTTTTGTTGTTGTTAGCGTGTTACCCGCTAATTACGAGCCAAAAATAGCACAATACCAGCGGTTTCTTTACTACTGTTCGGAGACCAGAGGCTGTGAAGGTAATAGAAAGACCACAGTTGAGCCTTTGTCTTGTTCCGCTGCAGTGCCTTGGTACTTTTTTGTGGTTTTTAAACATATTTAAAACACATTATTTAGGCTCGGGGGGCTCCGGCTCCCGTTTGCGGATTTTGATTTTCGCGGGGGTCCCCACTAACCGCGAAAAATAAGGGATCACTGTTGTAGCCAACTTGGGAGTAAATATACTGCACTGTTAGAAAAAATTCGAATTTATTATATGAATGTATGAAGCCATTCATGATGCTGGAAAAACGTCAGTAAAGCCAAGGGGTGATGTCCTTATTTTTAAACAATTGTCCATCAATGTATACTTTATCTAGAGAGATAACTGCTCTCTTACCATCCTGTATCATCTGTTCGAGAATCAGGAAAAAGTTGTTTTCGTCTGCGGATGATCTCCTGGGGGTATTGGTCGTTGAGGCCAAAGTCACTTTTTTAAGGCTGTTTTCCTTGTCGCTGGACCAGTTCCTTCTGTTTGAAATGCTTCGAGTTTGGTGACAATTGGTCTGCGTCAGGTGGTGTTGGGTTACCAGGGTCCCAGATGGTGGACACGGTGAAAGGTGATGGTGCTGACTGTTTCGGCGGGGAGTTTGAGGTGTTTGATCATGAAGTCCTTTATTGATTTTTCCAGGTCATCTGCAGGAGGTTCTGGAATACCAAAGGAGATCAGGTTGTCTCTCATACTGCTTGCTTGTAAATCCAGAATGGTTTCTTTCATTTTGTTCTCCGCAGTAACAGAGACGAGCTGGTCGTTAATGAATGAGAGCTGGGTGGTTAGGTTGTTCACTGAGTGTTGTAGTGATTTGTTTTCCTTTGAGAGTGTCTTTATCTGTTGTTGGCTGTATTCCAGACTGTGGTGAAGTTGTTGAAACTCTTTATGCAAAACATCTATGAGTGCTACTCTGGCGTCAAGTGAACTGAGTTTCTGGGCTATGAACAAAGAATGCAGTAAGGTCGGGCTTACTTTTTCACTTCCTGCAAACTGGCTTAGTTTTTGTTAAATAAATAATGGCACAGTGTCACATGCCATGTTCTGTCTGAGGTTGTATTTAACTAATTTTAGGAGGAAGTAAGAACTACATGGATTTTATTGTGTCCTGGATAAGAAATAAAAAACTACATGCATACTCCAAACATCTGCTTATTTTCACAGTAAAACTAATAACACCCTTTAAAATAATGTTAAGCTAATTACTGCTTGTCTATTAGTACATTATGAGATAATATGCTGACACATAAGAACAAGTATAAAGTACTGTTTGCAAACACAGCATTCAAACTTGTCCAGTCCTCCTTAGTTCAAGAAATGGAATTAGGCAAGATGCATCCTCGTTATTTTGGGAAAACCTTGTCTGTTTTGCAGTTATTGTTCATATCAGAGAAATGTTTAAATGTATTAATACATTTGACAATGGATATTATGAACATGATGCAGAGAAAGTGTTTCAACAGACTTCAACGACATCCTGGCAACCGATGCATAATACAAATTCCCATGAATCACAAATTACATGAATTGATTTTATTTACAGAATTTGATGGTAGGTCTTTCAAATAACAGAGCAGTCAACTAGTTTTTTGGAGAATACAAAAAGTAGTGGAGACCATATGTTTGCCCCTTCTATTTTGAATAAGAATTATGCTGTTACTCATTTTGCACCACTGATCAGGCCCCTCGACCAGAGATGCTAAATGTATACTGACTTATGTTACGACATAGTCTGTATTCCGTGCCAGTCTTTCAGTCTGATTTATTATGACCACCATTCAAAAGAGTAATGAGACATAAATGTTTATTGTTTGAGCTGATGTTTGTATGTGTCATCTCCAGATCAAACTAACTTAGATAATTGGAAAAACATGACTTAGCCCTGGGCAGCACCTGCAGCAAAGCAGATGCTGTGTTGGTCTGACATGGTGAGAAGAGAGCTGAGCTGAAATGCAAAACTCTCAATTTACCAGTTGATCTGCATTTCAACCCGCTCTTATGGTCATGAACTTGGGTAGTGGCTAAAAGAATGAGACTGTGAATACAAACTACAGAAATTAGCTTTCTTTGAAAGGTGGCTTTGGTAACTGTTAGGGATATGGTGCTAGGCTCAATCATTTGGAAAGGGCTCAGAGTAGAGTCACTGGTAGTGGTCTTCACGGGTCCACATTCATGGACCTGTCAATATTCGACCCAAAACAGACCTGAGCCAAGCTATTTTCATAAGTCCGGGTTCCAAACCCAAATGGACCCACAATATTTGGACCCGGAACCGACCCGACCCGACCCAAGTCTTTAGTTTCCGACCAGATCCGAGATATCCGAATAGAACCGAGACAATACAGCTCATGGTTGCTCATGTTAAAAGTTGTCTAGCGTTGAATAAGACTTGATTTTCTTACCTCAACGTTATCATCTTCTACCCAGTTCAGTTGCTGCATAGGCTATGTGATGTAAACAACAATAAATCCATGTCATTATTTTTTCTGTGGACATATATGCTATTTGTAGCAACTGATAATGCTAATGCTAATACACTGGTCAGGACATGTCGTGAACATATTTATACTGATATGAACTGGGTGATGTGTTAGGAACAAAAGGATGCCACATCATTTGATGGAATTGAAACTTATCAACCTACAGAGGGCTGAATTCAAAGACACCCCAAAAATTACAGTGAAAAAATGATGTGGCAGGCTAGTCCATTTTGCTGAAATTTCATTGCAGCAACTCAAAATGGTATTCAGTAATGTGTATGGCACCCACATGCGTGTATGCATGCCTGACAACGTCGGGGCATGCTCCTAATGAGACGATGGATGGTGTCCTGGGGTATCTCCTCCCAGATCTGGACCAGGGCATCACTGAGCTCCTGGACAGTCTGAGGTGCAACCTGGCGGCGTCAGATGGATCGAAACATGATGTCCCAGGGGTGTTCTGTTGGATTTAGGTCAGGCGAGCATGGGGGCCAATCAATGGTATCAATTCCTTGCATACTCTGCATACTCTCGCCACATGAGGCCGGGCATTGTCGTGCACCAGGAGGAACCCAGGACCCACTGCACCAGCATAGGGTCTGACAATGGGTGCAAGGATTTCATCCTGATACCTAATGGCAGTCAGGGTGCCGTTGTCTAGCCTGTATAGGTCTGTGCGTCCCTTCATGGATATGCCTCCCCAGACCATCACTGACCCACCACCAAACCAGTCACGCTGAACGATGTTACAGGCAGCATAACGTTCTCCACGGCTTCTCCAGACCCTTTCACGTCTGTCACATGTGCTCAGGGTGAACCTGCTCTCATCTGTGAAAAGAGCAGGGCGCCAGTGGTGGACCAATTCCGGTGTTCTGTGGCAAATGCCAATCGAGCTCCACGGTGCCGGGCAGTGAGCACAGGACCCACTAGAGGACGTCTGGCCCTCAGGCCACCCTCATGAAGTCTGTTTCTGATTGTTTGGTCAGAGACATTCACACCAGTGGCCTGCTGGAGGTCATTTTGTAGGGCTCTGGCAGTGCTCCTCCTGCTCCTCCTTGCACAAAGGAGCAGATACCAGTCCTGCTGATGGGTTTTAGACCTTCTACGGCCCTGTCCAGCTCTCCTGGAATCTCCTCCATGCTCTTGAGATTGTGCTGGGAGACACAGCAAACCTTCTGGCAATGGCATGTATTGATGTGCCATCCTGGAGGAGCTGGACTGCCTGTGCAACCTCTGTAGGGTCCAGGTATCACCTCATGCTAACAGTAGTGACAGTGACCCTAGCCAAACGCAAAACTGGTGAAAAAGAGTCAGAAAAGGAGGGGAGGAGGGGAAAAAAATGTCAGTGGCCTCCACCTGTAAAACCATTCCTGTTTTGATGGTCGCCTCGTTGTTGCCCCTCTAGTGCACCTGTTGTTAATTTCATTGACACCAAAGCAGCTGAAACTGATTAACAACCCCCTCTGCTACTTACCTGACCAAATCAATATCCCAGAAGTTTAATTGACTTGATGCTATTCTCTGATTACAAAGTGTTCCTTTAATTTTATATATATATATAAGTGATATATAGTAAGTGAACAAACCCTCAAGAGACACCACGGAAAAAACATTTAACAGGGATGAAAAGAAAGAGGGAGAGAGACAGAGATAATGACAAATGAAAGTCAGCAGAAAGTTAAGATTAGGAAATATGATGCTGATCTTGGCTTCACTGTGGTTATGGCTACTTCCTAAAAAAGATCATTAAAATCATTAAAATGTTTAACAATACAGCAAAATGTTACCTCTGTGTGATTTTTTTCTGTGATTGTACAATAAAAAGTTGTTTTTTGAATAATCTTATTTCTTCATCATATTTTTATTTTCTCTAAATGATATTTGAAAAATAGGGGTCATCTTATAATAAGAGTCGTCCTATATATGGGCCAATACGGTACTTGGTATTAGATCGAAACAGAAATTGCTGATATTACCCATCCGTACCCATAATTTGGACCAATATAACAGCACACCTAATAGGGAGCTCACAAACTGTACATGCACTCTTACTCCTGGTGCAGTACAATCTCCACCTTCACTAAAACAGTTAGTAAAAGAAAATGCACAACTGTTTCAAAAAAGTTTCCTAAATTTCACAAAAAGTTTCCTAAATTATCTGAAGTTGCATGGATAACCTATAATAGTAATGTACTGACAGCCTGATCACAGGTTACCATAAATGTATACATTTAATAGATATATTTAATCATAAAACATTTATTTCAGTCTGTTTCAATATCTGAAAGAGATATGTCATTCTGATAGTTTTGTACATATCTTTTTTGACAGTATTAAATAAATTATCATCTCTAACATTTTCTTAAGAATTCATCAATTATCACATTTTCAAATCATGTCACATTTGTATTAATACCACATCTGTAGCATTAATCTATTATCTGATCTTTTTTTTTTTAATTATTATTATTTCTTTTTACAATATTTGAAAAGAAGACATCTGTGATCCTTTTTTTTTTTTTTTTTTCGGTCTATCAAGGTCTGCTAGTGGGAAAGCCTGACATTGTATGCTGTTTACCAGTGTACTGTAATCTGGGGAATAACTTTACACTGCAACTCTCAGTGAGTCTTGTTGATGTGCATAAGATGAGCATACTCTGTGTTTGTTCTTGAAGTCCATGTCAGAAGAGGTTGATCCACAGAGGTACATTTAACCAAAAAGGCAGGTAATTTTCATAGCTGCTGTGCATACCTTCATGCCTTTCTGTGTCTTCTTGTCTTTGATCAGTGCTTTCAATTATCATCATTGCTTCAGGAATGATAATAAGGATTTCAGCAAATCTCCATCAGATAAGGGTTTTCTTGCTCTTTGTTAAAAAATGTGCAGTTTTAAATGACACTTAAATTGGTTTTTGTGATTTTCTTTCACTGGCCTTGTGAAAATAACCTCTTCTTTGCACAGAACTGCCCTTAGCTAATGGACTTTTTCTGTCTGTAATGCACTGCCTGGTGGGTAATTTTCTTGCAAGCTTTTGTGGCATGTAGCTCTCATAGCTGTGCTGTTTTGCTGTCACCACTATTTCCAGAATATGACCTGTGAACAATTAATTCGGTCCATGTTGGTGATCAGCAGCCTGATGTAGCCTATTAATGTTACATATACACCAAAAGGTTGAGTAGCCATTTTCCATGCTCACATTCTGATCGACTAAAAGTGAAATGAACGTGGCAATGTATGGTGGTATTCCATGCACGTTTCATGGCTGGCATATGCACATTTCTAAGGTTTTGTCCATTGGCTATAGTTGGAGTTGATGCAGTAAAGTTCCAAACATCATTTCTTAAAGTATTTGTACCCCACATGTGAAAGTATAGTGCTATTTCCATATATACTGTGAATCAAAATGATTGTATTGTTGTTTGTGAGATATTTGCGAGAGATTGCAAGATTCTGAGTTTTCCTTCTCTGATTAAGGGGTTTGGTTCTCAGATTTTGGACTGTGACTCTTAATATTTAAACTGCTGAAATTATGCTATATAAAGGATATAGCTATTATTTTCAATTATTTAATAACTTACTTAATGTAGCCACATAAGTGTTAAGGTAACAATTTCTCAATAAACCCGTTATTCAGAGCACGTAAAGTCATGCGCAACATAACGCAGCCTATAGCCTATGACAATGGCAGCTTTGACAGAATCAAAAGGGAAAAAGTTTTTAGGGACCACAAAGTTGTCCCAATGATGACACATGTCACATGTTTTAGATTTCCAAGAACTGCCCACTTGGAGCTCTGTTCTGAGATGGGTCTGACTTTGGAAAGAGAGTTTCATGGTCTGGGTCAGCCATGACACACAGTCTTTAATTTGTGTAAAGTTGGCGTCACTCCCTGTGTCTAGTCTACTTTGTTTCCTGTTTTATTTTGAAGATCTGTCTTGTCTTTGTGCTGTTCAGCTTTTCTTCCTTCCCTGTGTCATCCTCATCGCTTGCACCTGCCTCTCGTTTGTCCCTTAGTGTATTTAGGTCCTGTCTTTCCTCTTTCTGTTGCTGGTCCGTCTGCTTGATTCCCTGCGTGCATTCCTGTGTGTACAGTAATCCCCCACACTTCGCGGTCTCAGCAATTGCGGTCTCAGTACATCGTGGAAGTTTCTAAAATATTCATAGAAAAAAAATATTAGAAAAAAAATTTGAAAAAAATTTAAATGAAGCTTGTGAGGCTGAAGCAAAACCCATCACATCAAGAACGAGTCTCGGGAAGCAACAAGAGCCGACAGGGGGAGGCCCCATGAACAAATAGGCCTGTGATTGGGTGCTATGATGGACATTACTGTGCCGTCGGTTGTCTGTACGCTGATTGGCTGACACGCGTCCCCGCATCCCATCTCTTGCTCTTGTCAGCTACGCACAGAGGAGAGATCGTCAAAGTGAGTGTACGTTCCGTAGATTTTGTGTACGCACGTACATGTATACTGTATGTACATATACATGTACATGTACATCCACATCTCGGTTTTCACCGTTCACCGGGGGGTCACAGCCCCCATTAACCACGAAGTGTTGGGGATTACTGCATATCTGTTGCCAGGGATGCACGATAACTGTTTTTTAAAACCGATACAGATAACCGATAACTTTCAGCTCCTAAAGGCCGATACCGATAACCGACTATTGGCAAGCCTCTCAAACATTTTCGTAAAGCTATCAAACAAACCTATTTGATATCTCACATTAACTTAAATAAGGTGCATTACTGACTGATATAAAAAAAAAAAGGCACCTTGAACTGATGGAAATACATGCATCAAAATTACTAACTGAAAAAATTTCCTTAATGACAAGTTTGACTTGTCTGTGTAAATAAACTGAAAAAGTGCACTCCATAGTGACAAAAAATTACATTTAAAGGATTTTGGCTTGTGATTCCATTCAAATGAATGCCTTTAATTAAAGTAATGAGGTTTGGTAGTTTTGGGAGTTTTTTTTTAATCTCATGGAAGCTTTAAATGAGAGAGATGATGGTGAGGAGCGGAGAGGAGAGGGAAGGGGAGGGGAGCGGAGGGGAGACTTGCTGCTGGCTTGCTAAGGTTAGCTCACGTTAGCAAGATTTCAAAACTCCATGGAAGCGATGGTTATGTTTCAGGTGGCTGATAGGGTTTGACGTATTAAAGCTTGTGCTATTTTTCCCTCCTTCACTTGGAGCATTTGTCACAAATAATCAGCTAATTATCTTCTTCTGAAACTTTAACGAAGTTCCATACAATCGCCGCCATGTTTTTTTTTAAAGTCAGCGCACTTTGCCGCAATGCTGCATTCAAGGCATAACGCAAATTCCTCCATTTCCTCATTTGCTAGTCGTTCTTTCGGCCTTATCTATTTATTCTATTTTGTAACGTTGGGGCATGCTCCTAATGAGACGACGGATGGCGTCCTGGAGTACCTCCTCCCAGATCTGGACCAGGGCATCACTGAGCTCCTGGACAGTCTGAGGTGCAACCTGGCGGCGTCGGATGGATCGAAACATAATGTCCCAGAGGTGTTCTATTGGATTTAGGTCAGGAGAGCATGGGGGCCAATCAATGGTATCAATTCCTTCATCCTCCAGGAACTGCCTGCATACTCTGGCCACATGAAGCCGGGCATTGTCGTGCACCAGGAGGAACCCAGGACCCACTGCACCAGCATAGGGTCTGACAATGGGTGCAAGGATTTCATCCCGATACCTAATGGCAGTCAGGGTGTCGTTGTCTAACCTGTATATGTCTGTGCATCCCTCCATGGATATGCCTCCCCAGACCATCACCCACCACCAAACCGGTCATGCTGAACGATGTAACAGGAAGCATAACATTCTCCACGGCTTCTCCAGACCCTTTCACGTCTGTCACATGTGCTCAGGGTAAACCTGCTCTCATCTGTGAAAAGCACAGGGCGCCAGTGGCGGACTTGCCAATTCTGGTGTTCTGTGGCAAATGCAATTAAGCTCCACGGTGCCGGGCAGTGAGCACAGGCCCACTAGAGGACGTCGGGCCCCTCAGGCCACCCTCATGAAGTCTGTTTCTGATTGTTTGGTCAGAGACATTCACACCAGTGGCCTGCTGGAGGTCATTTTGTAGGGCTCTGGCAGTGCTCCTCCTGTTCCTCCTTGCACAAAGGAGCAGATACCGGTCCTGCTGATGGGTTGTAGACCTTCTACGGCCCTGTTCAGCTCTCCTGGAGTAACTGCCTGTCGCCTGAAATCTCCTCCATGCTCTTGAGATTGTGCTGGGAGACACAGCAAACCTTCTGGCAATTGCATGTATTGATGTGCCATCCTGGAGGAGTTGGACTGCCTGTGCAACCTCTGTTGGGTCCAGGTATCGCCTCATGCTAACAGTAGTGACAGTGACCCTAGCCAAATGCAAAACTGGTGAAAAAGAGTCAGAAAAGATGAGGAGGGGAAAAAAATGTCAGTGGCCTCCACTTGTAAAATTTTCGGTGTTTTTTGGTTTTTAATTTTTGAGAATACTGTTTTAAGCATTTTATGCAATTTTAACCCCAAGACAGAATATAAAGTAATAAAATATAGATAATTTTTACAATTATAACTGTAAACATTGTTTTTATACTTTTAAACATATTGTGTCCAACAAAACATTGTTTTTTTTTTTGACAAAAATAAATCAAGTTTTTTCTATGTAATAAATAACGAAGAAAAAAAAATTATTCAAATAGGTAAAATCCATTTAAAGTGCAAAAAAGAAATTTCAACAGCAGTAAACTAATCATTTTAGTTTGTTTAATTTGTTCTATTATCAGACAGTTTGTCACAATGTAACTGATATTTTTCAGGTATCATGACAAACTGTGTGTCTGATTACAGAAAAAACTATATTTACTATAGCTGATGTAGATACTATAAAATCCAAAGCACTGAACACTGGTTGTGTGTCAGTGTGTGTGCCCGTGTGTTTTTTTATTTTCTTTAGGTGTTCCAGCTATTGCAGACATCACCGTTTAAATACATAATTGTCAGCCTCTTTGTGTTTAGCTCAATGAGTGACTCGCCTTTTTACGTTTGTGCTTTTCACTCAATAAACGATTCTCGTTAGAAGACCACGGGGCAGACCCAGGACACGCTGGAGAGATTATGGGCCCGATCTTGCGCCAAACCTCCTAAAGCTGCTATTAAGGGATAACAGGTAGCAGGACGGGCATTCCCCCACAAAGAATGCAATCTTCCACCTCCCGAAACCCGCGATATTACCTGCGCTTTTCTAGTTGAGAAATGCTTTCCTGGAAGCTCACTGCGCCAAGACGCACAGCTGCTGAGAGCGGCTGTGCTGATGTGCTTTTCAAAATACTGCAGAATGGATCATTGGATGAGCATTGAGCCAGAGGAACAGGTATGATGACATCTACTTTCTACCTCTGAGCGCATCTTGGGTGTTCCGAGCGCAAGGAGAGGGTCAGAGGGAGGCGCACAGTACAGGAAACTCCACAACAGTGTTCTGTGATCTCCTTGTTTCCTCCACAGCAAACATCTGAATGAGATCATGCCACAGCTGTACAGACATCATCTGCCCTTAAGAGAATAAAAACGTATGCAAGTAATACAGTGATGCATAATCGAGAGGTAGAGCCGTTTGTGCAGTCCACATGTGACTGGGTGGACACGCAATGATGCGATTTGGGCGCGCTCTTTTACGCGCCGACATGCCAGTTGCGCTTTCCACAAACTCGGTATCTTGCGGTACCAGTATCTCGCGGTACCAGTATCTCGCGGGTTTAAGACAGAGGGTAGCGGGTGGTCTGACCACCCGCTACCCTCTATCCTAAACCCCGCGATCGCAAGATACCCAAATTTGTAGAAAGCGCAAGAGACACGCCCATTGCCGCGCCTACAATGTGAGTAAGGGAGTCGGCATAATGGGTAGCGGCTTTAGTGAGCAGAAGATTGCATTAGCGGTTGGTGGAGGTTCCTAAATCAGCAATTTGTGGGTAGTGGGTAGCGGCTAGCGGGAGGTTTAAGATGGGGCCCTATATCTCTTATCTGGCCTGGTGGCAGTGGCCAGGGGGAGGGACGTCTGGGCCTCTCTGCTGAAGCTGCGGCCCCTGCGAGTTGACTCCAGACCAAGCAGGAGCTAATGGATGGATGGAAGTGATCCTCGCGCGTATATTTTAGTGTCCATTCAGTCGTGTGCTGGCAAAACTTGCAGAATTTTGAATCTCCAGACACATAATAATCTGGGAGAAGCTGCTCTGCCCTGTACCTGGGAGTAAGACGCTCGTTCCTTTGCTTCTTTGCCAGTTTCTCAGGTGGCCGCTTTGACGTGTTTTTTTTTTTTTTTGTTAATGAGGAAAGCGGGGACAGGCATAGACATAATAAATACTAGACGCCACCTGGGGTGCTGCGCAGCAAGAAATACGGCCGCCATCTTGGCCCAGTCGTCCTACTCGTATGGTCGTACTCTGTGCTCGTACTCTGTGGTCGTGTTGTTTTTGTTTTTCGAAGATGCCGGAGCATTGTGCTGCATATTCATGTGCCAACAGGCGGACGGTAGAGAGCAGGGCTCGGGGGATAACCTTTCACAGGTAAGATTAAAACTTTTTGTATTCGTAGTTTATGAATATAATGCTATTGTATTGTGTTTACCAGCATGTCTACCCGCGAAGTAGCTGACTGCTTCAAAACAAAGTGACGCTATACTTAAGTTTGTGAAGCTTGGTGAACAACCTACAAATTTAACTGAGAAACGTAGAAAACAAAAACAAGGACTTAGATTACAATGGACACAAGAATGTTATGGTAGAAATATTGCCGTTGTAACATTGACAAGCTATTTTTTAGACTAGTGACACAGGCTGTAATATTCTCTCATGCCTCATTCCCATCCCACAGTAAATACAGTCAAGATTACATCTGACTGAACAGTAATTTGCAAACATGCTTATTTATTATTACAGCAACTTTGGTTTATTATCAATAGATTTGCATAGGTTGGAAAAACTTATGTTTAGGACAGGTTTGAAGAAACATTAATGAAGAAAATGGGAAGAAGAAAGTGAACTCCTTTTTAAAAAGATTTGTGGTGATTTCCTGTGTCTTTTTGAAGGTTTCCTAAAGAAAAAGGTTTAAGGGAGAAGTGGGAAGTGGCTTTGAGGAGGGAAAAATTCACGGCAAGTGATTCCTCAGTGCATCTTAAGGATACGGATTTTGACAGGACAGGACAGATTGTGCGCCTCAAAGATGGCGTCATTCCCTCCGTCTTTAACTTCCCAGATCACCTCCAGAGAGTAGGTGTAACACAAAAACATTCATGAAGTGAATGTTTAATTCCATCAGAGGATCAGGTATGCTTGAAGTTCTTTTAATCAATTGAATTCAGAAAATATACTTAACAAATATTTAGAATGTCTTGTGAGTAATGTGTGTATTGTGTGTCTGTTTTACATACAAGGTGACTGGAATAATAATCCATCTGCAAACCAGTTCCAGGCCATTTTCCGCCTGCTTGATGGTGCGATGTGGTGTCTCACCCAGTGACACTGGCATTGTAGCAGCCTATAATATTTACATGATTTCTAAACATATGCACAGACCTATTGCTTGGTAGGTGTTCATCCAGTTTTCTGTTAGTAGTTTTCTCTGCTTTCTAATATATATATATATATTTCTATATATATTATCTTTTAAGTTTTTTCAGTATCATAACACAATCCACTACACAATACCCGTCACACTTCACAACTCAGCACACACCCTCACTGTCATATCTCTTTAATTGTCTTGTCTTTAAATGTCTCACTACTGGTGTTTTTTAGTCCTCTCTGATGGAATCAGATCAGGATTTAAGATGTTGATAAAGATGTCTAAGCTTCCCTCAGAAATGAAAACTGTTATTGAAACCTGGCAAAGATCCTACATCTCCAAGTTATTGTATCTCTTATTAATACAAACACAAAAATCATCAGTAAGGCACTAGCACTGTGGATAGATAAAAATAACTCCACTTTTTCACTCAGACCAAACTGGCTTCATTAAAGGAAGCCATTCCTCTAATAACTTACACAGGCTATTCAATTAATCACACACCATAAGTGAACACACCAACAGCCATATTTTCATTGGATGCTGAAAAAGCATTTGAAAAAGTGAATTAGGAATTTCTGTTTCAAACACTCAAAATTTTTGACCCTTTACTCATTTAAAAGCATTCTTTACACATCACCAATGGCAGCAGTCATCACAAATGGATTAGCATCACAGCTCTTCAATTTACATTGGGGCACAAGGCAAAGATGCCCACTTTCCCTATCTTTTTTGCTATTTTTAACCCAACCCAAACAGCACTCTTCTCACTTCATAAAGGCAATCTAAATGTTTAATCGAAAAATTAATTCTAAATCTAAAAGTTAAATCTAAATGTTATGCCTAAATGTTAAATCTAAACCTAAATGTTAATTCTAAATGTTATACCTAAATGTTAAATCTAAATGTTCTGGGTGTAACTAACTATTTAGCTAATATGCAAATTCAAGATGCTGGCAACCGGAAGTACAAAATAAAAGCTTGAGGAGGTCAATGTCTGTTTATAGTGTCAAATAACAACAACAAAAAAACAAAAAACAAACAAACAAAAAAAGATCTTTTTAGGAGAAATTGACTTTTGGACTTGGATTGCAGTGATAATAATAATCCAAAAATAAATATAAACCTATATTTTATGAGTACCTTGAGTTTTTAGTGTCACTTTTTTTGCAGGACTTATAACCTGAAGCTACTACAGTCAGTCACAAGGGGGCACACTTTGAATAAACTACTCAGTGCAGTCTAATGTTGGTGACACATGCCGTACTAACATGGCCGAGTCCGCATTAGCCCAAAACATTGAGAGAGCTGTTTTTTCTCTTTTTTTTTTTTTTTTTACAATAGTTATGATTGTAATGTATAAGCATGACCAACTTTACAAAAGGTCCCCCATATAAATATGCCTGATTTTTTTCGGCCTAAAGAGGGAAAAAAAGAAAAGAAAAAAAATCAAAAGCAAATATGGGTTCTACAGTATGTCTTTCTGACCATTCTGTCTCCCCAATTCATAGTAACAAGAGAGTGATATTCACAATTATTTGTTAAGGAGAAATTGAATCCCAAAGTGCGAATTCTGTTGCTGCCAATATTTACTGTATTTTCCATAGATAAGTTGTACGATTGGGTACATACAATTGAATTGTACACAACCCTGAAAATAGAGAACTTTGAAAATCACTGCTTTTCTACTACGACACACAGAACAAAGCCAGTCCATCTAAATTCAAACCATGTGCATGAAATATGATAATTCTGTAAAGAGAACTGCTTGTACTGTTGCAGTACAGTTGTGTTGTCATTATGAATACGTGTGGTTTAAAGGTCTAACTGGAAAGCGTTCATTTTGTAACAGGGACAGACTTTCTGTGTGAATTTAGAAAAAGGAAAACCACAATTGTGAAAGACAGACAGTACCTGATTGTTTCTTTAAATATATGTTAGAGGCAATCAGCTAGGCTTGTCAGTCATATATGCAGAAAACATTCATGCACTACTGGCAAGAATCATTTATTGTGACACTATCCATTCAGCACACATGCTTTGCTGTTTCTAAAGTCAATCATGAGTTAAATGGTCCTCAGGAATAGATTTGTAAGGTCAGTAAACTGCTGTAAATCTGCAAGACATTTTGTTGTATTTTGACTGTGTTTATTGTTTCCTCTTCTTCATCTGTTAGTGATCTGTTTTATGTATCTCACGTGTCTCTCAGGCTAATCAGTACTGTCTATTGGCACAGAGAAACACATTTTGCCCTAACCTTTGTTTAGCAGGATTTATATGCATCCTCCTCCTATTAGTCCTAGATTCACACTGGGGGTTTTCCTGTATACATATTGCATAGCTTGTTATAAGTGTCTCAACTACTGTACTGTAATTGCCAACAATGTCTTCCATATGCAGCAATTGTATTCTACCATTGCGGTTTTCTCACCAGGATAATCAGCTCGAGAGTCTGAGATGTTTTAGACTTGCACTCATGAAAATGAGCATCATGACAACTATGCCTTGTCCTTGTTTCTTTGCACAAATATTGCTGCCCACATGTGGGATCCATTTCCAAGAAACATTTGGTTGCCAGGGCAACCCTGCCCCTCTTAAAGGAGACATGTCCAAATTTTCACGCTTTAGGGCATGTATTCTGATGTCTGAAGTGAAAACACAGTCAAATATCCCTTTCATTTTATTTGTTGCCACTTACTTTTAAAACAGTCTCATTTAGTCAACTATTTAGATTTTCAGTGTATTAATGCAACATGCTTGCAGCTCAGAGTCAAAAGATCTCATCATTTTCTTCTCCACCCACTGCTGGACCTTGACCCTCTGAGGCTTGGCTTAATTTTTTTCAAACAAGGAAACTTCATAAGGAAGTGTTGTTGTTAGAGCCATTTGAATACAACATCAACCCCAGCCTCAGAGGGTTAAGGAAGCTAGTGGACACTGCATACTGCAGACTGCATAATGCACATTCAAAGCAGCATGCATTATGTACTGCCTACTGGTACGATTGTTGTTGATAGTGTTCCACTGTAAAAGTGATTATGTTGCAGCATAACTGGAAGCTGGCCCCATGACCGCTGTGACCAGATTTTGCTTTTGTGGTCCATTGCATTATGGGATAGTGTGTGCTCTATCCATCCCATTTTTGAGATGATGCTGACCCTCGCCAACAAAGTAGAACATTTGACATTGGCTCTCCTGTTGGCTATGACAGCTATGACAGCTAGCCATAGCTGTCATGGCTAGTATGACAGCTAGCCATAGCTGTCATCATTTTAGCTACTTAGCACTCTGCATCACATTGACTTCTGAGCAATGAATAATAACCTAACAGATCATGTTCATATTTTAAAGAGAATATGTTTTCTTGTGGTTGTGTGTTGTGGTAATTGTACTAACGGACCATGTCCGGCTGTGGGCTGGTCTGAAGCCATCTGAGGATGAAGCTTGGTTTAGCTTAGCTTAGCCATGCTAAAAATGAATATAAAGTAATTTGAATTATCATCATAGATTAGCAGAAGCTAATTCAGTCAAACTAAAATGGCTTACTGATGGACATGTTCCAGCAAGCTTCTCAGCGGTTCTGGTTTCACCTTTTTACAACATGGCGCAGCACAATTTGTGCAAAAAGAGGCTTCAAAAGCTCACTTTACACACCTATTGGTTGTGTGACTGGAGGGTTCATCCATAGTTTTAACAGTCATTGAGGTACACTAGTCAGTTGGATATCTTTTTTTTTTCCTGGAAGTATTACAATATCTGTATTTTTCGTATCCTGCACATTATGCAATTGCTCACATGATGTAAGTCTAACCAGACCCGTGCAAACACCATCTCAGCTGGGGGCGCTGAATTAGGATGTCTGGCTGATCAAATAAAGTCACAGTCATATACTTAGAGAGCACAAAAATCATTGAGGGTTAACTAACTGTACATGCACTTTCACTCATGATGCCATTCCTCACTGACAACAAAACTGTTAGCAGTTTGAAAAAAACTACAACTTGTGAAATCAATAACAAAGTGCGGTACCAATAGATTATAGACTAATAATGATAAACAATGATCTCACAACAAATACACTGCCTAGAGCAGTGCTTGTCAATTATTTTCTGCTGTGCCCCCCAGGAAACCCCCCTCCTACCGCCACTATAAATAGTATAATTTGTCTATAAAATTGTTATAAGTACACCTCTGCATAACACTGTATCCTAATTAACATTGACTCATTATCTCCGTCTCTCTCTCTGCCTTTCTTTTCATTTCTATTAAATATTTGTCTGTGTCTGTCTTGAGGGTTTGTTCACTTCATATCTCCTGCTCTGTGCTGTATGCGTGCATGTCAGTGCAAAAAAAATCTGTCACAATACTTAATAAAAAAAGCTCAGAGTCCCCCTCCCCCGGCATCACACCGTGCCCCCTGAAGGGGTTACGCGCCACTATTTGAGAAGGACTGGCCGAGAGCATGCTGGGAAACTACACCTGACATGCTACAATATCAAAGAGTAGCCAATGAACTAGCAACTCATTGGCTGCTAGATTTTAGGTGCCTTTTGTGATGCCTTTTATTCCAGCAGGGTGCTGCAGAACGATGCTCTGCATACTACTTTTGGGCAAAATCAGTGTGCATGTTTTTAATCAGTGTTTTATCAATTTAGATCAACACATTAGTCACTAAAAGATTATGTCCAGAAGTGAGGTCAGTATCAACTGTCTATGGGTGAAGTTCAGATAAGTGAAAAGTAAGTATTTGAGAAATGATTTCTTTCTTGTTTACATGTTCTCTTTATTTATTACACTTAGCTTTTGTTGGCACGAGCACTAGTTAATGCTTGTTAGTGTTAACACATTAGCATTTCAGATAATGAAATGGATGGAACTTCTAAAACAGTGTTTCTCAGTTTCAGCATTGGGGGGCCACTAAACAGCATGCTTTAGATGAATGTTTCCCTGCTCCAGCACACTAAAGTGAAATGAATAAGTCAATTAACAGTCTTGTGTATCTTTTGACAGAGATCCTTTCATTTCACTCAGGTGTTGTCTTCGGTATTCCACTGGAAGTACTGGAGGAGGTCACGGGGTCTGAGTCTCTTTGCTTAGGCTGCTGCCCTCACAATCCGAACTTCGATAAGTGAAAATTAATAGATGGATGGATAAAAATATTCTAGGTCTTTTTTTAAATGTACTCAAAAGAGTGTTCTGAAAAGTGCTGGTACATCTGCTAAAGCCTTCATTGTGTTGCAGCCATTACTTTTGTCAAATCCAATAAAGTGACTTTGAAAGAGACCTGACTGTGGGCTGGAGTGGACGTGGAAAACATATTAGAAGGCAACTCTTCTATAAGTAAACTTTATTTATACAGTAAGTAAGTAAGTAAGTAAGTAAGTAAGTAAGTAAGTCAACTTTATTTATACAGCGCCCTTCACAGACCATGGTCACAGAGCGCTTCACAATTAAAATAGAAATAAAAAACACAGTAAAAGATACATACAAATTTAAGATTAAAAGGCCAAGACAACACATTTATGATCATAACAGCCCCAAGACAATTAGGCAAAAGCCTGCACAAATAAAAAGGTCTTTAGTTGCCTTTTGAAGGAGTCAACAGACTCCGTGGAACGCAGAGAGAGCGGAAGATCGTTCCAAAGCCTGGGAGCAATGGCCTGGAAGGATCAGTCTCCTCTGGTCCGGAAGCGAGTACGAGGAACCATCAGCAGATTCTGATCCACAGACCTCAGAGCCCGAGCTGGGGTGTAGGGCTGGATCAGATCGCTGATGTAAGGTGGAGCCTGACCATGCAAAGCTCTGAAAGTTAAAACCAGAATTTTAAAATTGATCCTAAAGGAAACTGGCAGCCAATGAAGAGCTTTGAGAATAAGGGTTATGTGTGACCTCCTATTAGAGCGGGTCAGAATTCTTGCTGCGGAATTTTGCACAAGCTGCAGGCGAGACAGCTCCTTCTTGTTTAGACAAGAGAACAAACTGCTGCAATAGTCCAAACGCGAAGACACAAATGCGTGAATAACCAGCTCCAAATCATTTTGCGACAACATTTTCCTGAGTTTAGAAATATTCCTCAGATGAAAGAAGCAATTCCTTGTCAGCTGTTTGCAGTGTTGCACTAATGACATGTCTTTGTCAAACACAACACCCAGGTTTCTTCGGCTCGGCCCAAGTCACCCAAATACTGGTTAATTCCAGTTTTGTCCACGTTTAGCTGCAAGGTGTTCACACTTAGCCATTGATTAATCTCCACCAAGCAATGAACTAAGGAGTTTAGCCTGTGAAGCTCAGTAGGCTTAAAAGAGCAGTACAGCTGAATATCATCTGCAAACATGTGGTAGGAGACATCAGGAAATCTCTGGATGATTTTTCCCAAGGGGATCAAGTACAACAAAAATAATAAAGGACCCAAAACAGAACCTTGGGGGACTCCACACAAAAGATCTGCTGACCCAGACCTTATTTGGTTAGCTGTGACACTAAAGCTACGCCCAGAGAGGTATGACGAGAACCAATGAAGAACTGAACCTGACAGTCCTACTTCATCCCTCAGCCTTCTCAACAGGATTTGGTGGTCGACGGTGTCAAAGGCTGAGGACAGATCTAAGAGAACTAGAACAGTGCATTTTCCCGAATCAGCAGAAATCATAATGTCACTGGACACTTTCAGCAAGGCTGTCTCCGTAGAGTGATGTATATATAGATTGAGATGTTGAGAGTGGAGTAAAAAATGCTCCTGAGTAAGTTTTGTTATTCTTATAGACAAAGCCATTACTTCCTGTGGCATAGCTAAACACTCAAAGAGTAAACAAATCACTGCTCAAGAGACCTGGGGTCTGTTTCAAAAATTGTTGAATATGGAGTAAGAAAGTTGTGAAATAAGACATCTGTCAAAAAAATTGTGTATGTGCACAAGCTAGCACTCATGCATATTCATCTAAAGTTGTGCACAAAAAAAAAAGAAAAGTAAATTAAAAAATATATATTTTGAGTTACACTTCTTGAGTTACACTTTTTCTCCTTCATACTTTACCATATTAAAACAATTTTTTCTTCTTCATACTGTTGATATTCTTATCTGTAGATGATGAGATTTGCAAAGTCTTTGCAAATTGACACTAGAGGAACATTGTTTTTTAACTATTCAACAATCTTTGCACTCTTTCACAGATTGGAGATCCTTATCTTTACTTTTGGGAGACTGTCTCTCTGAGACATCCCTTTTATAGCTAATCATGTTACAGACCTGATATCAGAAAACTTAATTTAGTTGCTAGTTGTTCTCCCAGTTGAATCTTTTAAAAGTTCTTGCTTTTTCAGTCATTTGTTCCCCCCCGTGCCAACTTTTTTTAGACCTGTACCAGGCATCAAATTTGAAACAAGCTCAGTTAGTGGATAAAAGTGTAAAATTTCCCAGTTTAAACATTTGTTATGTTATCTATGTTCTGTTGTGAATAAAATAGTGGCTCATGTGATTTGAAAGTCTTAGTTTTTATTTTATTCAAATTTGGAAAATATCCCAACTCTTCCAGAATCCGGGTTGTAATCATTGTTCCACCTAGCAAAATAAAAACAAAACAAAACAAAAATCTTATCTATCTATGCACATATACATTTCGTCAAATGAAAAAAAACAATTTGGGATTTTGAGCCTTTTTTCCCCTCTTTCTTTCAGTTTTCTCAAAAGAATTTGTGCCAACAACCAATTTAGACAGCTGGCACAGACCGGCGGGAAAACACTTCAAGTTCTCACATCAAGCTGCTGTTTTCACTGGCTCCCTCACATGTTGAGCAATTCTGGAGTTTGATGGACAAAGCTTGGTTGCCATTGCTTTTTCATTCCAAAAACATTCCTAGCTTTGGCTTGGCTTTTAAGTTGATGTTAAACATGGATGTCATTTTTTATTTCATTAGCCGTTGCCTTGCATGCAGATACACTCTTGAACCTATGTTGTGTCTTATCTACAATGATCTGATCCCAGTGTTTTGCATTTCATTTCTTATTGGTGCAGTATTTGGCTCAGCCATTTTTTTTGTCAATTTCTCAATGTATTAATATTCTGCATTGTTTATGTTTGCCAAAGTGTTTTGAGTTTAACTGTGTCCAAGAGGCCCTTGCATTAAAACAGTCTTACTACTTTATCATTAGCTCTCTCATGGAGCAGTGAGAGGATATCCAGGATTCTAAAAAGTTGCTTTTATTGGCTTTTATTCCTGGGAGCTCTTCAGATGCATGGATGCATCCTTCACCAAGATTTACATGTATACAGTTGTTTGTCTACCCACACTAAAAAAAGTGTGGAGTATTATTTACTTGGGAAAACCTAGGAAAGTTTTGGCGGACAATGAAGCGCATGCATCCTGTATAGGTTAAGTACATTACGATGCACATGTGTGGATTTAAAATATATTTAATATATTAAAACTTACTTGGTATTTCTAAGTTCATGTGCAATGATATGAAACCTTTCAATGTTATGTGAAAACATCTAATAAAACTTAATCCTCCCACACAGTTTATTTATTACATGAATTACGTATTTAGTAGGGCTGGGCAATGATCAAAATTTTTAATCGCGATTAATCACATGATTTCCCTGATTAATCACGATTATCGCATTGTATACGCAAAATCAAATAATGAATTCAAAAGTATAAAGTGTAAAGTTCACTTTTATTTAAACGTTCTGCTGCCATATGAACTAAAGTGCCATAACATTTGTTGTTCAAACACTTTTAACATCAGCACTTGTCAGTAACACATATTTAGTATAAATCTCATGTTAAAAAATGTCAAATAAAATAAAGCTTATTGCCACTGCCAAGGCATTAATGTCATCCTATTTTTTTTATGAAAAATAAAAAAAGTCTACCAACAAAATCCTGAGCTACAATCATAACATTAAAACAGTCAATTTCTGAAGTAACAGCAGAAACTTTTAACGAAAAGTTTAACCTTGTTTCTGTCGAAAATCCTCTGTCTGGGCTAATTTTTTAATTGAACTCAAAAATTAAAATGAACTTTTTTATAAAAAATGTCCATGTAAAAGTTCTGTAATGGCGGCCTTATCAAATTTCTGTCTATCATTAGTTCTTTTTCTATTTTCAATTGTCCAATCGTTGAAAAATTTAAAATTGTATTGGCCCGAATTGACATTTTTTTATTTGAGGGTGTTTTTAATTTTTTTTAATCTAGAAACACAGGACAAAAAAAAGGGAAAACAGTTTTTTTTTTTTTTTTTCAGACAGAATTGTTAATATTGCTACCTGAGTTGCTACCCGAACTGTAAAGTACACGGATTTTACCGCTCTCCATGTCCGTTTTAGCTTTTTCACATGTTTACCTGCCAATTCTCTTCTGGTTCCGCGGCAGCCAGTAACAGACTTTTCAAAACAAAAGCATGTGAGCAACATGTGTTTATGTGCGATAAAATAAATGTCGGCGTTAATAAATGAATGCGTTAATGCGATAATAACACGTTAACTTGCCCAGCCCTAGTATTTAGATTTACTTGAATAATTCCAGTTCTCACTCATACTTATAATTAGAAGAATAAAACTTGTGACAGTTAACCTAATAAATATTACTACATCACAAAATCATTTTTTTCAGTGCAGCTGGACTACTCTCTTGTCAAACTTTTGTTAACCGCATTGAATATGTGATTTTCTTTGACTTATATTTCTGTGTTCACTACAATATTTCTATTTTGTTTGTTCTTTTCTCTAATAGGAGGTAATACCAAAGCAGCAGACAGCTTTTCCAGAAAGCAGTACAGCTGAAACAGAAACTTAGTAAGTCCAAAACTATTTAAGGTTGCATGAACTACTTATTGTTTTGCATTGCATGATGTATGTGTTTTACATACAATATTATATTTGTGTCCTTATATTGACTCATAGGCCCCGATCGTACACTTCCCACTAGCCGCTACCCACTAGCCACTAGCCACTACCTGCAAATTGCGGGATTAGGAACCTTCGCTAACCGCTAATGCAATCGTCCGCTCCCTAAAGCCGCTACCCATTATGCTGACTCCCTTACTCACATTGTAGGTGTGGCAATGCCCTTTCCGTAAACTCGGTATCTTGCAATCGCGCCAACTTGCGGGTTGCGGGTAGTGGGTGGTTAGAACACCCGCTACCCGCAACCCGCAAGTTGGCGCGTACATGAATGTCCAAATGGCATCAATGTGCGTCCACCGTGTCACATGTGGATGTGCACATACTGCTCTACCTCTCAAATTAACTCTTGTATAAAAAGCGTACTTTGGCCTCAGTTAAGCCCCTGAGAAAATGGCAGAGATCATCTTAAACGGACTTGCTTGCCAGTTAAACCAGAGACGACCAGAGTGTGTTTACTGGGAGCGCACCGACTATCTGGGACTTTCAGGTTGCCGATAGGAATAAGAGGGGGAGGAGGAAAGAAGAGGAGGAAGCCCTACAGCAGAGTCCCAGACGA
Organism: Hirundichthys speculiger; assembly: GCA_018398805.1. Classification (NCBI taxonomy): domain Eukaryota; kingdom Metazoa; phylum Chordata; class Actinopteri; order Beloniformes; family Exocoetidae; genus Hirundichthys; species Hirundichthys speculiger. The sequence goes on along the minus strand of JAGFBZ010000080.1, from coordinate 1,630,680 downwards.
GCTGCGCACAAGAGCTGCTCTGATCTGGATGAAAAAATGCTTCATAGCGGTTTGTGGGTAGCGGTTTGCGGGTAGCGGTTTGTGGGTAGCGCAACCTGCTCTGAAAGGCAATGGCTACTGACACACTGATTGGTGTAACAGGTGGAACGCCTTAACCACTCCTATGCATAATGTAGCAGGTAGCACAGGTGGGATAGCGGGTTTAGCAAGGTGGAAGATTACATTCTTTGTCGGGGAACGCCCCTTCTGCTACCCGCTATTTCAGGCCCATAATGTACATCGTTGCTGCATGGAACGAAAGGTATCAGAATATGAGAAGAAAGTGTCTCACTGTATGTAAAACTTAAGGATTAGTAACTGGGTGACTGTTATAAATTTGAGAAAAAAATCTGTAAGATTTAAAATATTTTCATAAATGTTCTAACCCAATTTATGTTAACAGTAATTCACACAGTGTGTCTTAAACAAACGAAATCGAAAATAATGCATACATTAGAACAGTCCTCCACACTCAGATGCTGAGTGTTGCATGTTTTAGTGCTGTTGTTTTTAATGTGTGAATTTCTTTGGTGTATGGGCTACTTACCCACAAGCATCTAAACACTCATATATCATGATCCACTTCTCTTATATGAGAAATGGATCATGATTGCCAAAGGGAAATTTGCAAAGGTAACAAACAAATAAATAGTCTAAACTATTATTCGATAAGTGGACAAATTAACAGTTCATTTTAAGCAAATAAACAATATTGACAAAGGATTGATACCTTTAACCTCAAGTCACAAACTCAATTAACAGATCTTATCATTAAGGGTTTGTACTTTATTTTATGAAAGATCTGCAGCTCCCATGAGGGAACTACTGCATGAGAATCCATCGCTAGTGATGTACTGTAAAACAATAAGCATGTTTTAGCTCAGTAGCCTTGTAAGAAAAGATAATGCCAAAAACTGTATGTAGAGCAGTTCTTCTCAATTATTTCCTGCTGCACCCCCCCCAGAAAGAAGAATCCCCCCCCCCCATCCACCTTCCACCGGGACTATAAATAGTATCATTTGTCTATAAAAATGTTATAAGTCCACCTCTCCGTAACACTATCCCTATTAACATTAAGTGAAACAAAAAAAAAAGAAAGAAATATAGATCAACTTATAACGAAGAATAACTTTTTAAAAATTGTTTTTTAGTCTGTAAAGATTGAATGTGCATCAGTCCCACCATAGTCACTGTGAAGCCAAGTCCTACATCAGCATCGTCATATTTCCTTGTCTTAACTTTCTGCTAACTTTTGTTTGTCTCATTATCTCCGTCTCTCTCCCTCATTCTTTTCATCCCTGTTTAATGTTTTTCCATGGTGTCTCTTGAGTGTTTGTTGACTTCATATCTCCTGTTCTGTGCTGAGTGCGTGCATATCTGTGCAAAAAGAAAAAAAAAAAACAAAAAAAACGACACAATATAGCAAATACTCCCTAAACACACTGTGACAATGAGAGCGCCACTGCCCCCTACTGTAGTATATGTGCAATTACAATTTATTCCAGTACAGCAAAAACAAACAACAACAACAACAACAACAACAACAAAAAACAACAACAACAAACAAAAAAAAAAACATGTTTCCTGGGGTCACACACGCCCCCACTGGCATCGCACAGCGCCCTCCCCCAAGGGGTCGCGCCCCACTAATTGAGAAGGACTGATGTAGAGAGACATATCTCAGATTTTTGAAACTTGACTTCTTAAAATATGGATGTTGAACTTTTACAGCATCTTATGAGCATAACATACACTCTTAATTAGAGATTGTTCAAATCAGTTCAATTATACTTTATTAAACATTAATCAACAGTTCTACTGTGGTGCCAGTCATGGAAATAATATGCTTTTGGTCTCAATACAAAAATACTTCTAAAAGACAAATTGTATCAAAATGTTAAGAAGTTCAAATACACGTTTTTTCAACCTGGGGATTTACTAGATCTTTACTAGATCCTTTCAATTATATATTAGCCAGGAGGTATGAACGAACAAGAAAGTATATCACTGGTTTTAACATTTACAACTAGGCAAATAATCAAACAAAAATAATCGAGAGAGGATTCATGCCCCCCTGTATAATTTTATATCAGGAATGCAAGCTGTGCATTCCTGAAGCAAACATGAGCAACATGAGCAGTTTGTGCTGTTCAGAAAGAGCTGCAGGTATGTTTTTGAAGCTTGTCTTGTATTTTATCAGCAGGCAACTTCACACAGAGTCTGCACTGCTCCACACTCTCCACTTTACAGTTGAAACTGGTGAAATTCAGAAACCTTCTAGAAGAATGTTGCTGGTCTTAAGACTGTACACAATTGTAACTGTCTGTGAGTCCAACCCAATCCACTAGGAGGCAGTGGTATAGTTCTAGTGATGTGCTGAAATTATTAATGTAGATAAACTTACAGCAATAATTTGTTTTTAGATGTGACACACCTTCTAAAACTGCATATTACATACTTATTTTAATTATTGTAATTGATATGTAAAAAATAATCTGATATTTTGCTATTGGTAACCATACAGGATAGTTCTCCTCTTATTCTGAGAAACAAATGGCATGCAGATTGAATGTAAATAACATATCTGACAAAAATGATAGGAGCATCTACTTTTAGATCAATGATGTTTCCTTCTTCCCCCAGGTAAAAATTTCTCACACAGTTGCAGGCCACTTTGTTATCAAGAGTGCTTCAACTGACTTTCACAATTATGTATGCAGAAAATTTTCTTGCTTGTTATTTGAGATTTCCTTAATATAAATTTCTACAAACTCTTTCTTTTCAGTATACATGGGCCTATGTAATAATTAAATCATCACCAAAGTGTATTAAGGAATTCATTTTTCAGTAAGTATAGGATTATCAGTAAAATCAGTATTTTCCTTATGAATAGAATGAAATATAGTTTTAGACATAAAATTTCCACCACATACCTTTTATTTATATTATACAATAACATCAATTCATAAATTGTTCCAAATTAATCAGAACAAAGAAAGGCCTAGCTGGACCATACATTCACCAGATTCTTTAGCCACTGCAAATACAATAATAATCGTGATAACTAGGATTGAAATTAAGATTTATTTAATCTGAGCTTCGCTGTTAAAGCTTTAATATTTAGAGACTAATGAGCAGAAATTTCAACAACGCTACAACCACTATTACTATATTACAAGGCTTGTCTGCTGCTGCATTACCTATTTGTGTTGAGGTTTTTTACTCTCAGCACTAGCAGAAATGTGGCAGAGCTCTAGTGGGGTCTTTAAAAGGGTTGTACTTTTAAAGGGAGAGCTTCACCACCTCTCTCTTTCTTAATGGATCATTACCCCAGTGTGTGCAGTGATTTATGAGCAGAGTTACAAATGCTGGAAGCAGTTCCTGTCTGAGCCCTGTCATCCACCCACTGATTGCCTCTATTTGTCCATGTGTTTTTGTATTTGTGTATGTGTGTGTAACATGGGTGTGACAAAATGATAATCCAGTGCAAATTTGCAGTCTTTCTGGGTGCCTGGCTGTTTTGCTGTCATCATATGTGTGAGACCTGTGGCAGGCCTGGTTTAGAATTTCACTCCTGGTAACACGATACAGCAGTGCCTAACTCTGCTGGGTACTGATGAATTGTACTTTAAATGGACCATTGTGATCTCTAAGTCAAAGTAGGTTCAACATCACCTCAGAAATGTCACCACTCTCACTGTATGTTACTTCAGACGTGTTCTTGAAGTTGTCGATGCAACATGAGCTTTTTTTTTTTTTTGGGGGGGGGGGGATTAGCCCTATCCTGTTGTTCTTGGGCGAGGCTGAACATGTTCTTTGAACAGGTCCGTATTGTCCTCTAGCAATGATGAATCTCTGCCAAGATCAGCTCTCATTCACTGACAGACAATCTTAGAAACTATTATGCTTCTGCACATCTCTCTCCAGGTGCACATGCTTGCATGTTTCTAGCTATTTTGTAAAGAGAATATAGTGTTTGTGGAATTATGAGTCATCACTGGATAAACTTGCCTGTGTAGATGTGCTGTTGTAAACAGTTTGCATTGGATACTAGGGAAAATGCATCCCTGAGATTAATTTTGGATATCAAAGTCTGGGTGAATGCACTGCATGCCCTTCTAGGTCAGTGCATGCAGCGATGTGTGTCGTCTAATAAGGATGAAAATGGCAGGTGTTCAGAGAGCTTGTGTCAAAGAATTTCTCCATAAATATCTCTCTGTCTCCCCTGTGTGTGTGAGAGTGTTCATGGATGTAGGTGTGTGTGTGTATGTGTGCGTACGTGCATGTAGGGGTGCGTGTGTGTTTGTGTGTGTGTGTGCGCTCTTTGTGGACCACCCAAAGCCTCTGAGTTCATAACAATAACAGGTCCACTTCGTTCCAGTGATATGCTGCACACTGATAGACGCTATTAGTCCTCATCACAGTAACAGCAGCCCCTCTGTTTGGTTGACTTGTTACAGCTGTATAGATCGTTATTCTCTTCCTCAGTGCTTTTATCTACATTTACAGAGTCCCAAGTTTACACTCACAGTCCTGTGTGTAGTGTCAGAAGTTTGGTATTCCTGAAGGACACCAACATAGCTTAGCTTGTCAGTTCATCTTCCAGAAGATTTTCCATTTTGATGTAGCAACTATTTTTTTCCCCTAAAGCCTCTACTTACACTGTAGTGTTTTGAAATTATCTCACTGTTGGAGGCTGTGTTTCTACTTTTGCCTCTTTATTATTGCATAAACAAATTCCTCTGGTTAGACAGTATTTTCATTTTTGTGATTCTTTTTTTGTGACTTTGTTCTCTTCCTGGTGAGTGAAAATATACTGTGGTAATTAATATTGTAATATGTGTGGGGGTAGACTCTTTTCCAGGCATCAGTGAAAGCCGTTTTAAATTGAGGTCTAAGTGAGGTTTCATCTGGAAACACTGAGGAGAGGTCTGGTACAGTACGTCCCTGTCAGTCCCTGGCCAGTTAAAGAGGGGAAATAATATTTGTTTTTTGGAGAGTGGAAGGCTTTGCCAACAGCCAGAACAATTCTTATTTGCCTAGATAACTGTTAAAATATAAATATATATATATATATATATATATACATATATATATATATATATATATATATATATATATATATCATATATATATATATATATATATATATATATATATATATTTAACACAGCAGTGCCTCGCTCCCTCTGAGTCTTGAATGACCGGCAGTGAATATTATGTTCAAGTGACGTCGGCATAATCAGAAAAATGATTTCTCAGAAAGGAAAATCAAGAATACCCCCTCATGCCAGAAAACAACTTGTTAACTCGGTCATCATTTTGGTAGTTGCTGACTTTAATTGATATTTGCAGTATTTTCCCATATGTTACACATAAAAAATAGAAAAAAATAGATAAGGCCGAAAGAACGACGAGCAAACGAGGGAACATGGAATTTACGTTACACCTTGAATGCAGCATTGCGGAACAGTGCGCTGATAAAAACAAACATGGCGGCGATGGTGTAGAACTTCATTAAAGTTTCAGAGGAAGATAGTTCGCTGGTTATTTATGACAAATGCTCCAAGTGAAGGAAGGAAAAATAGCACAAGCTTTAATATGTCGAACCCGATCAGCCTCCTGAAACATAACCGTCTCTTCCGTGGAGTTTTGAAATCGCGCTAACGTGAGCTAACATGAGCTAACGTGAGCAAGCCAGCAGCAAGTCTCCCCTCCGCTCCGCTCTCCTCTCCTCTCCGCTCCTCTCTGCTCATAATACTTATTTCCTCCACTGTATATATATATATATATGTATGTATATATTAGGGATGGGCATTTGGTCGAGATTTATTCATCGATCGTCGGGAGAATTAATGATTAATAATTGATTAATCATTAACATTTTTATATTGAAAACTATCACAATTATTCTCGATATCAGCGTGACGTTTGTTTTCCCCTTTGGCCTGGTTGCTATGGCCCGTGCATGCCCAGATGTGTTCAGTGGCCCGGATGTTCGTGGTCGACAATAACGTGACATTTTTTGTTTCTTTTCTTTAAAAAAACAATAATAATAAAACAAAGATATCGAGGAGACTACTTAACAAGGACAATTTATATCAAGGCGCCAGTATTACAGGCTTTTTGTTTCTTAAAAAGATGCGCTTGTTGTGTGCTCGATGTGCGCTGGTCCGTGCTAACACTGAGTTGAGGCTAGGCTAGGCTAGGCTGATGATGAACCGCCTCCACCGTCCTTTACAAGGCTTGGATGCCCGTTGTTCAAGTGATACATCATTGTCATTGTCGATTAATTGTATTTGTAATTTGCATTGCAGTGATTGCAGTACACTTGCTCATTTTCTAAACGAAAATGGTCCCACGCCACACTTCGCCGCGACCGCTTCATGATTAGGCGAGGATCTACAGTAGCTCGCATGTAACAACTGAGGCAAGCCAGGGTAGAGTGATGGTGAAATGTTGCCCCCTGTTGCCAAATTTCTATAGGTGGCACAGCGAAATGCATCGCATTGTTTGAGGACGTGCACTGATAACCTACATTCGGATTGTTTAAATTGTTTCATCGACGAAAATGAATGTCTTCGACCAAATTCTTAATGATCAATCATCGATTAATCGATGAATTATGCCAATCCCTAATATATATATATATATATATATATATATATATATATATGTATGCACCTTAGTGCAGTGGCTGCTTGGTGAGAAACATCACAAGTTTTAAACTGCACTTCACCTCCAGCTCAAAGAAAGTTGTGCTTTGTCTGAGTTTGTCCATGAATCTGGCAAGACAACCCAACATGTGCAATATATGGAGCCAAATAAACTATATTGTAGCCTCAGCAAGGTGACTTATTGTACAGTACAGTTTAAGCTACAGAACCAAGTGTACTAATGTATTCAATCAAAAGGAAATTACTTCACTAAGCTCTTTATGCTACAGATGAATGATTTTAGATTACTTTTTAAATTGGTTCCTTAGCACCACTTATGGGTCTGTTTATCTGCGAGGGGACATTGGTGTTGTTAAATGACAGTGGAGAACTCATCTGTGTTAAATAAAGTGTTGCATCCTATTCAGGCCCATGGTTCCCAGTCCCTAAGTCTGTCTAGACAAGGTAAATACAAGACTTTATCGACCTGTTGACTGGCAATTACAGATGATTGATTTTGGGAGATATGTCAGACCAGGTCAGTTAAAATGATTGGTGGCCAATGGTATTCTCTGTGTGTTTAATGTGTTTTGTGGGGGAATGTGCTGTGTGATATGTAGCAGTAGCATCATCACTTTATAGCTGACATAAAGCACTCTTAGTAAGTTAAATAAGAGGGTTTCACCTGCACAGGCTTTTATAAAATGATCAACACAAATAACGTTACTAAATATTTATTGGGATGTTGACAGTGGGACTTTTCAGCCATCTATCACTGTACTCTGGGGTTATGGGAAGCGTTTTCCCACAGTCAACAATAACATCCATAATTCAGCTGATGAATCACACTGGTTTGAAGGCAGATAACAAAGCTTCCCAGGAAAGTGACTGCTGGGTTTGATTTTTTCAAGATCATTACATCACTTGATGTGATTGCATTATAACTTTGCATCAAACTGGGGATGGGGATTGGAATTATTCTCATGATTTTTTATGTGTTTTGTTAATGCTAAACCTTATTCATGAATTTTTGCACAATCCTGCATATAACATATTCAGAGTATTTTGCATTTGTTTGTATTTTTGTATGAAAAAAAAAAATCATAAATAACCAAAATGATTTTTTCACAGGCAAGAAAGAGAATGTGAATGTGATAAATGGAACCACTTGTATTTCCTGTCTAAGAGAGAGGGATTTAATTGCCTCTGAAAAGAATTTGTCCTTGGCTGATTAAATCAAGATGCTGACACACAAGATGGTGGTTTGCAATATGGTGTTTATTTTGTACTGTATTTTCTGTGTGCACCACGTCACCGACCCTAAAGGAAGTGGTTGAATGAAAATTAAAGCCCCTTAAGTGCGAAGCAGTTTGCAGTGAAAGTGTCCCTTTTTTTGGTTTGTTAATATTCTTTATCTCTTCTTGAGAAAGAGTCCTACAAAACTAGATAAAGAGAGTTTAAACAACTGAGACAAAATATTGTGAGTGAAGATTCATCTACAAAGGAAAATGATCTAATACTTACCTGTACCAACCTCTAGATCCCTTTTTTCATGGACAATGTGCTGGATGGCTGTTTAGAAAACTGCCTTGTGCAGAACATGGCTCTATCAATATTTAGATTATACAACACATGTTGGGGGAAGTGGGTCATGAGATAGATGAGGGAGAATTCTGGTGACTAAGGAAATAATGTTCATCAGACTGGAAAGTTTTGCCGAAAAAAAAATAAAAGCCCTCTCGAGTCTGGACTCAATCAATCCGTAGGCAGACAGACTGTGTACAAATACTGGAAAATCAAGACCATGGCATGGCCTACAAAGTCACAATTGAATCCAGGGCAACTAAAGCTACCAAAGGTCTCTTGAATGATTTTAATGGTCTTGAGTCCACTATGAGGAGGAGAAAAGGAGAAAAATGCTTTTGCTCTGTGAGAAGTTCAATGCTTATCATAACCAATTTGCTAAAGATCACACAGAGAAGCTGGAAGGTGTTTTGTGCACAGAAAATATAAAATCATAACATACCAATGTATTCAAATGACAAGCATCATTATTGGAAATAGGATAAAACTGCATTCTCGTGTAACAACCACATTTCAACAATGTAACATGGTGGTGTAGGTATCATGCTTTTTCTTTTTTTGGTACTGCATGTGCTACATATGAACCAAATAGCTTGTCATTATTGATTGACCAATGCATTTTTAATTACCTTTATTTGTTTATTTCTAAAGGAAAGTAATCGGATATTAATTTGTCTTCTTAATCAAAACAGAAATTAAAAATGGTTAAAGATAAATAAAGCCTGTGTATTTGAAAGGCCAAGACAAAGACTTAATCAGATTATGAAAAAGTCTGGGGTGAACGGTTTATGTTTGGAAATCTGTCAGCATCATTGAGTTAAAGCTGTTCTGTACAAAGGAGTGTGATAAAATTTCTTCAAAGTAATGTGCAGGAATAATAAAGTTACTAGTAGGCAGTGACATAGAAAATGAAACATAAATGTTCCCATATTTTAGCAACTCTCATACATAATATTCTATGGGTGAATTCCAATTCCTCCCTTAAACCTCAATCTCAACCCTCAATCTCAAAAATGCGCGCTCCCGCTAAGTGCAAGTGCTGTCCCGATTCTAAGAACGTCAAATTGAGGGACAAGTTTGAGGGCCGTATCTCCACCACCCTTGGCACCACCCTTGGAAGTAAGGGCTACCCAGAAGGCACTGGGTAATTTAGTCAAGACATATTCGAAAAGGATGGCGCCAAAAAAAGATAGCTACAAATGTAAGTATCTTCGTAGTTATTAAATATATAAATCTTACAAAACCATCTTATTGACTTTGTTTGAGACTTTTTTCATGGATTACATCCTTGTTGCGTAACATTTATTATTTTACTTTACGATGTTTGCTGCCGGACCGGCGGTCCCGGCCGGCTTCACGTTACTTGTATACCTTGTTGTGTAGCAATGGAGGACTGAATAATGTATCCTCTATTGTGTTATTTGCTAATATTATTTGGAGAATAAACAGCGCTCTTTTCAATGTTATCCCTGTGTCATTTCAGGGAATACAGAGACGACACGGGCTCTGATACATTTCAGTCTGAAGACGTAACTGCACTCGAGGGGTGTCCCAATTCTAAGTCACACGATAGCTCTTACACTTACTTTCGAGGGTTAAGATTGAGGGCCAAAAATTGAGGGTTAAGGGCGAGGGTTGAGATTGAGGGTTAAAGGTGGGGTAGGTGTTCTTTTTTTGCAGCACTTTTTACAATATTGCCTGAAAACCTCTTCACATTCCCATTGCACCCACTGAAATAAAATGTTTGCAAAAAAAACCAAATGTTTTGGTCCGGTCTAGAGGGTATAATTAGAGAATAACTCTGACCAATCAATGTACTGATCATCTTCACATTTATTGGCTGCCTAATACGTCCATCAAATATCAATGCACTCCCACCCACCCCTCCCTCCCTCCCTGAGGTTCATGTAGCCTTGAATCATGTGAAGGCGTGGTTTCAAGGGGTGGCTGAAGAGGAGGAGGCGGAGCCTTTGAGAGGAGGGAGGGAGTGTATATTTTCAAAATCTCACTTGAGTCGGATTGCTGGAACCACTTTTTTCAAAGAACACCTACCCCACCTTTAAGGGAGGAATTGGAATTCAAGCTGTTTCTTTTTTTAATGTATGACAATGTTGATTTTTGTGTCATTTATTTTATTTAGGTTCCCCTTGTCTATTTTTAGGGCAAATTATGTTTTAGGTCATTCATTTGCAGAAATATAGATAATTCTAATAGAAGTCACAGTAGAAGCAAAAGCAAAACTTTGCCATCCTAAACCACATTGCCACATCCTAATAAGTTTTGCAACTACTGAATAAACATCCTTCAGATGTAAGCTGTGTATGTGTCTCTACAGTCATGTTTCCAACAAAACAAGATCTTTCCAAGTCTGCTGGAAAGACCGATCAGAGTTCAGGATCAGCTTCAGAAAAATCTCCTTTCCTGAATCTTTTCCCCGGGTGTTAAGTGTGCCAGCCTCGCTCACTCTGACTGATGAGAAGAGGAAGTGAAAGCTTAATGAAGAAAACAGTGTGCATGAAAGGAAGTTTGGGAAATTTCTGGAACAGTTTATCTGGAATAGTAGTCTCAGCCCATTAAGGCCAGATGCAACATACAGTAAGTGTATATCTCCCTTTTAGATTTGAAGTAGTGTTTCTGTGCCTCACTGACTCTGAGCTCTACATGAAGCTTGTTTTTATCATAATAAAAATCAGAGTGAAGTCAATAATTTACGCTAAATGTCAAAGTTTTGACTTCTTAAATTGTTTTTGCTATTTACATTTACTTAAGAAGCTTGGAAATATAGGTTTCAGAGAAAAATGACAATTAAGAAAACCCTCACTTTTTATGAGGCTGTGTTCAAACAATAGAAAACCTTTTTTTGAGCAATGCCTTAGGTCTGAATGGGTAAATTTAGCATATGTGTTTGGGCCCGTCGAGCCTGGAACAACTGCATGGTGTAAAAAAGTCAAACCACATGCTTGTCTCATGTCAATGGAAATTTATCTGACAGTCATATTCAGAGGGTACAGTGATGGCAAAGGAAGGAGTTTGGTCGATTCACATACCTTCACTTTATGCTAAAGCAGCTGCTCCTATTAAACTTCACTGCATAGATCTTTGCTTTTAAGACATTTATTATTATTATTGTTTTTTCTGTGCTGCATGAAACTGACAATACTTTGGTATTCAGTACAACAGTCAGTTAGGTGTTTTTTGTCCACAAGGGGGTAGACATTCGGCATATCAAGTGAACAACTTTACTGGCCTTTGGTCAATTTCAGAAAGTGACTAAGGACACATAAAGCCAACCTGACTCAGTATCAGCTGGCTTGTCTTTGTGTTGAGTTTTAAATTCTCTTAAGCATGAGAACTAACATACAGTGTAATAAAATAGAGATGTACGGTCATATCTGTACCACAAGATGTACTTCAGCTCATATTAGTGTGACATGAAGGACATAATAAAAATTCAAATGTTTAAAAAATAAGATAAGAATGGGCAATTTTAATGATCATTTTAAAACAGATGAAAAATGCCTTAAAACAGATGTAAAAAAAAAATCAACAGAAAAGGAAAATGGGATTAGGTTGGATTTCTACAATGTTGTTTACTTGAGCAGGCTAACAGTTGTAAGTGTCAAATCCCTTTTTCTTTGCTTCGTTAATTTTCTTCATGCAAGCATAGTGTCTGTTCAGACATCATAACCTTTAATACTGTTGGCGGGGAGGGAAAATGTTCATATTACTTTGTTACTTGTAAATGTTGTTGTGTTTCCATTAACATGTTTTAATTGGTAAATATTAGTACCACTAAGTAAACTTATATCAGTTATTGATTAGTCCTAGCAGTAGGGGATACTTTTTGTGCAATTTTGCAGTAGTATTTATGGCTGAATTCTGCCAGCATCATGTCTGTTTTAATAGGAGCCATGGTAACAATTACACACACATGCAATCACACAAACAGCAGAAACAATTTAATGAGCCTTGTGTACTCACTTTACAAGACCTGTCAATAGTCTCAGAAAACTTTTCAGTGTCTCTTCCAGATTAGGACATTGTTTTTGCACCAGTTGCACATCTTTTAAGAATCTATCAAAACTGGGCTCCATGTTGTCTTTATATCTCAAAAGGTTTTGTAGGAGCTCCAGGAGGTCAATCTGGTATTGTGCCAAATGGTTTAAAACTAGACCTGCCTTTTCTTTTTAAATGTATCTGCAGTTTTATGAAGACCCTAATTCACCCTAATGCCCACACTTCTCCAGCATTTTTAGAGGCATTGTATTACTTCTTTTTCCTTTGTAATTCCTGTAGTTATTCCTCTATCAAGACTGCACCACACCAACACAGTCACATTGCATTCCCAAACATTTTTGCCTTGTTTCTTTAGTTACATTTCTTCTGTTGTCCCCCTACTGTCAGCCTATTATCAAACTATCCAACTTTAAATCTTAAGGGGAATTTGAAGCTTGCATTTGTGGTATTGTACTATATGCAAAATAAAATTTAAATTCAAACTTTCAGAATGTAAAAGGTAGAGAAGATTCCTAGAAAGTTTGCTTGAGTGAATTTTGAAACTAAGCAAAATGCTCAGCCTCTTCCTTCTAACTTTCATCAAAAAATTACACCTCCAGAATCATATTTCTCAAACACATGAGGACATAAACATATGCTACCAGCTAACTACTGTGGGCTACAAGTCTGATGCAGTATAAAGGCTAACTGCAAGTCAGGAGTTTACAGGATTTTCCTTATATTTTGTCCAAATGACAAGGCATAAGAACAGTGTAAGAGCAGTTACCTGTCCAAAAGAAATATGGCCACCATGGCATCACTCTTCATTCCCTTTCTGTTTCCTTAAAAGTTTCCATCAAGTAAGAGCCACACCAGGCTCATTTAATTCATTGCAGCATTTTTTGTTTGCTTGTTTGCTATGCCAGTGCAATTTGCTGTTGATGTTACCCATGACAACTAATAGATGAATCCTGGTTGAGTGGAGATACATTTATGTGAAGTGGTCCAAATTTTTCATCATCTTAGTAAAATTCCTTGTTTGTTTTTTTCCCCCCTTAAACTCTGCCTCAGTCTCCATAATTACTTATTCAACCTTGAAGGCATTCTGTACAATTAGCAAAAAAAAAAAGTAAAAAAAACAAAAAAAAAAAACAGTACAGTGGCTATGGGAACAGACAACTGGTGTATACTTTATTTTCTCTATTAAAATTTAGGACTTGCAATAATATCAGTGAAAAACTAATATTTCATGTTTATGTATTTCCAATTCTGCTATCCAGTGTCATTCTTAATATGAGTGACTCACTCTGAACTTTCTGTCATGACATGGTTTCATCAAGCTTCGTATAAATCACTTAAGACTAATTGCTCACTTTAGAAACAGACTGTGGAATTTAAACTATCAAGTCACTACATTTGGTGATTCCATATCCATGACGAAAGTGTCATTATAGTTGATGAAAGACACGTAGCTGTGGATCATACTTGCTCAAATTTGCACTATCACTCAGCCTAATCCATCTTCATTTGTGTTTGAACTTGCTGAACTCCATTTTAAGATTTAAGCTCAACTGGTTCAAGCATAAGAGGCTGGATGGGTGCCATTCTTATTTTCCTCAGTTTTTCCATTCATTTTCTCCATTATAAGCTGCTTTTATAACATGATATCTGTTCGGTAGGAAAATCCTTTTTCAGCTTTACATCTGCATATAGACCCCTTACTACTTGTCAAATATGACAAGTAGTAGTGTTTATTTTTAGAGTTAGAAGCTGTGCCATGCTTATGTGTCCCTGACAGAATTTGGTTTGCAAGTCAATACTAGATCAACATAAATTAATTGTTCAGTTGGCACATGAAGGATTCCCTTTTTAAAAGGCTGCAGGTTTCATTTTTTCGCTCATGCCTTACCCTGAGTTTTTAAAGTCCCCTTATCTGCAGCTGCTATGAGGGTCACAAGTGAATGCTGGGTGTTGGTTGACCTTGACCAGGGTGTGTTAAACCAAAGATGATATTATATGAGAGCTAAGGGGATGTAGTGATATGGTGTGTGTGTGGTGGTGGTGGGCTGTCATCCATTCTCTTAATTAAAAAAAAAGACCGGTTGTGTTAGTTACTGACCATCTGCAGACAAAGTTCTAGACATTTGAGTGTGGACTGTGGTGTGTAGATCGGCTCCTATGTTTGTTTTGGAGTGTTAAAGGAACAATACCTCCTTTATTCTCCTACAGATGGAATTTGGAGTCAGGTTTGTGCTTCAGGAAGATCCAATCATTCCATTGTTATCTAGGGGAGCCATGGTGATGTAGTTGTCCTTGAAGACTGAAGGGGGACTGGAAGGATCTGGATGAGAACACATTCATTTCATAATTATAGTAATCTGGACAGCTGCGTTTTTAACAAATATTCTTGAAACTATATGACAGTGCTTTTCTGTAAGATGCAGAATTAGCCTCTTGGAGATCAATTTCTACCAGGGTGAAAAATATTCATGCCATAATGCAGAAGATGGGTGGGTAAGTGAGTGTGGTATGTTTGACACCTGTCAGAAAATGGAATAACTATAGACCTTACTAAGACAAATATTTTTCATATAAAGTCTACAGGCAGCCCACAGCTCTTTGTCGCTTACCAGTGAAGTAAATGTGGGATTAGAGTCCCCTGTTATGGGTGTTAAGCAATGAAGGAATGGAAAATGACATTTAACTCAGCATTGCTTGCTTCCCTTTCCATCTGGCTTAAATTTTGATGAATATAAATGTCAATGTTTTCCATTAAATTGAAATGCTGTTTCATTTTTCTGCAATTTATTCAGTTCTTTTCTTTACTCTGGGGGCAGAACTTGTGTTAAGGCTGTCTGTCACTTTCACTGTCTGGCTGGTGAAGGAGGCAGCTGGTGAGAGCAGGGAGTTTTGGGGTAATGGTAGAGAAGAGTAAGACAGGAGTGAGACAACTCACTGAAGCTGAATCTTACTTTTTCACAGATGTGGGTTTGGTTTCCAATCTTTTACTCTGACATCATCAGTTAATGAAAATAAATGGACATCAACTGTAAAGTTTATTTTGTTATAGCTGAGAATTTTGCGGGGGCGACCCGACTACGGACCAAGCAGATGGATGGATGGATGCTTGCAATCTATCACCTCATGGCAGCTGTTAATCGTAGTCTGTAAAACACTGGCAATAATGGGGTGAAGGTAAATCCATGGTTGTCATTAAAGTCTCAAATAGTATTTTCTGCCGCTCTCACCTTGTAACAAATGAATTCCCTTGTCATTAATAAAAGGTCAAGGGTCCTCACCGTTGGGTGGCACATTTACTGTATACACTCAGCACACACAACATTTGATTGTTTTCTTTCTGCTGCATGATATAGATCCAGACAGAGCCTGCTTTTATTTGTGGTTTATTGCTGGAAATGATCACATGGTGAAGTAAAAGCCAAAGGTTTAATTATTAATTATCACTTTTAGTGGGGTTACACCTGTTGGGATAAGTGGAGTGGAAGATCATAGTGCATGGCAGTCAAGAACCCTGTTGACAAACATCGGCATGAGGCAGTCCCAGTGAATTTAGAGCGCCTATGCATATGTACAAACCGGGAGGTGTTTTCTTGCAATTCTCTCCCACTGCAATTGGGTTAAGCATGTCCAGCAATATCAAAAGTGAACACTCAGTACTGTGCAAAATCAAAAGTCACAGGCCATACACAATGGGAATACTGAGCACAAAACATGAGATAAGGTAGTTACACTGCATCAGCAAGGTATCTCCCAGGTGAAGATTTCAAAGCAATATAAGTGTCAGTATGTGATGTTAAAGGTATTTTAATGTACAAAGAAACAAGCATGTTGAAAAACCGATACTTGGTTGTTCAAGGAAACGTGGTGTAGTATGTCCTTAAAACTATTGTGTGTACAAGTGCACGGACTGTAGAAGAACTGATGCTGTTTTCAAGGCAAATGGTACCAAATATTGATTTTATTTCAACTTTTCTTCTGTTCACTTACTTTTCATTTTCTATTTGAATAAAGATAAACAGTTGAATTTAATGTTTTGGAAAGCATTCCTACTAAACAATTTATTTACACCAAGACTTTTGAACAGTACTGTGTTTGAAAATATATTTTTAGTCAGCTATGGGTCAGAGACGAGAGAAGTGGCTTGGAACTTAAACATTGTCAGTTTGTTTCCCTGACTGGCAGGAAAAAAATCTGGGCTGAGAATCCTGAAAGGGCAGTGAATGGCGAGTGCTGTGTCACTCCAATGTTCACCACAGCAGCCCTGCGGACACTGTGCCTCTGGGTCTCGGTGTGTACTCATTTCCCATACTTTGTGTCCTTAATTGCTCTTTGTCTTCACGACCTAGATGAGCTAAAAGTAGAAGGGAAAGAAATGGAATCCTAATCAAAAGGACTCTTCTTTTTCAAGATATTATTTGATTGTCCTTGTTGAACTTGTGTTTTTGTGTGTGCATGTTTGATTATTTTCACAGATGCTGCTCGATGGTGACAGCTTGTTTAAGCCTCACAAGTATGTTTCTATTTGGTTTGGATGTTTTTCAATTCTGTCATAACTGTCACAAATTTTACATTTGTATCTGTTATCAAACAACAGAGATAAGAGGGGGGGAAAGGAACTGATATCCACAATTTGGTACATAATACCAATATCACTGACATTCTGACAAAAAAAAAAAAGGCCAATTAACATTTTTGGTATTCTGCCAACATTTCTATGGCTGAAGGTGATAGTCATTCAGAATGTGCTGTTGTGTTCGGACAGTAAAGCCAGCATGGGTAGAAAGATTGATGGTGCAAGCAGAAGCCAACTGTTTTTTTTACTTCAAACTTGGAGGAATAGGGGGTGAGTAGTAGCCAGACACATGATGTGTGCAAATGCTCTACAATTATATTAGTAGGAAATGCCTTGTGTTGTGCTTTCCTCTTGAGACTGTGACATATGGGTCTATGTGTTTGTAGTTAGGTAAGAGAGCATGATATTGGGCTTTTATTGACATATCTAAACAGACGCAACATAAATGTTTCACCGGTCAAAGGATGTTTATCTGTCAAACATCCAGGTACCATTCCTTTAAAACTATAACATCCATTTCAATAACATCAATCTTTTTACAGTATTGTTTTGAATATTGGAGCTCTGCACATGGAAGCTATTACTCTGAGAGCTATGGAGAGCTTGTCTACAGAGAAAAGGGGGTGGGATATGTGTGTGAGCGAGTGTGTGTTATTATGCCAAGGACCTATATTTCCCCGAAGCCCTGTTCTCCCCCCTGGTGGAGAGGAAAGTCTAACTTTCTTTTGCGGTTAACCAAGAATAGTGTGAAACCTGCCCCCCCCCCCCCCCTTAAAAAAAAAAAAAAAAAAAAAAAAAAAAAAACATTACAGTTATGCATTACAGCCTATGGAAGATGTTCGAAAATGAGAAAAACTTATTTGAATCATTACTGCCAAGGTAACTGTGTTTCTCAAAGGAGTGGAATCCATTTCTTTGTGGCACTTTCCCTGCACGCCAGCTTTCCATTTCTTTAAGAGACTTCACTGACATCCAGCTTTGCTATGTTGGATTGTCAACTGTATCTTGTCTCACAATTAAGAAGCATCTGTGCTTTTCCTCGCCCATTAAGAGATGATCCACCTAGTTCTGACCAGCTGCTGGTTGAGATTTAGCAAGACTATATAACAAGGGAGAGCCAGAGGAAACCCATCTGGACTCCATCAGGACTAGGTAAACAGCCAGATCCTACAAGGATCAGCAGAGCCAGATTTCTGCTCCCACCCACCATCACAAAATGACTCTAGAAATGGCTGAAGATTCAAAATGATATGCACATTGTCATGAACTGAAACCGAAATATAAATCTGTTTGCTACCTCCTGCAAAACTTTCAGCCTTGAAGTGTACTTGTGTGGTTGACACGGGGTTCTAAATCATCTTCAAGGCAGGTCAGTGGCGTTTTAGGTGTTCCATTAAAACTGTCATTTTCCTGGCCTTTAACTTAATCTCCCCACCATGTCTACATAGTAGACAGCAAGTGCTATCACAACTCTTACTCAGAATAAAAAAGTACTCTTTGAAAACAGGAAAATCGATCCACGGTGGGAGAGAGACACAAGAAAGAAAACTTCTGTTCCATTTTTTTCATCATAGATTTCTGCATATATACATGATTTAAGAATTTATTGAAGTATACTAAATATGAGATTCAGATTTTGTGGTCTTCCTGCAGTTTTGTGACACATCACAAAAGACGTTTTATTTCACACAAACATTTAACACCATGTGAAATGTATGTTTTGACAGATGATTTAGGGACGCTTTCTTGGAATTTCTGGGTCCACCTGAATATGCAGATTAAATTTAGATTTGATCTTATGTAAGAAAGACGCTGAAGAAGAGTACAGCAAAGCAGCAAGTTTCCACATGTGTTCGGATCATACCCCATATTTGCCTCAGTACCAACATCACAACATATTTCTTTCTTCTTGTATATAACATTAGAATCACCCCTTATATTCCAGCCACAATATTCACTGTTGTAAAGATGATCTCACATTTTATTTTCCCATACTGTTTGTTCTCATTGTTCCACTAGCACTCTGTGACTCAAAGTGTTTTATTGACCTGAGATGTTTTATTTTTTTCTGTCTTTCTAACATAGATTAACTGTCCTGGCCTTGCACTCATTGCACATTTAATGTTTTGTTCTTTGTGGTGATCAGGAAAGAGACCCAGTGGTCATAAAGAAGCTAACTGATCTGTGTCCTGTCTCTGAACAGATTTATAGTAATAATCATGTTGTAGTCAGTCATGGCCAGGGCAACTACATGTGGAAATAAAGAATGTTAATAATGATAATAGACCTCCTTTATGAGCACTGACATTCAGCCGAGACTTTTGTCGAATGGTAGAAACCCCAGTGGTCCACATTGCTGACATCTGCGATACTCCACAGATGGAGGTGGAGAATAGTGTTTTTTTCTTTTTTTTTTGTTTTTTGCCTTTTTATACTACATTTTTTGCACACTTGCAGCTGCTGCTCTTACATTGTGAATTTCCCTAATTGTGTGATTAATAAAGGGAATTGAATTGAACTGAACTGAATTTGAATTGGATTGTGGAGTATAAACTCTCTGAACTACCACCTGTATATTTGAAAATCTGCCTGAAAACAGTTGGTCTTATTGGCAGCATGAAGCCAAGCTGACACCTGCTTGTTCTTCTGCTATGCAGACCTTCAGTTAGACTTCTTTAGGCATATTAACTAAATTATATTCCAACACAGGATTCAGGAAACAACAGTAAATACTAATAATTTACTGTAGAGAAATGCTTGGTCTGCTGAATATCTTTCCTGTGCCTTTAATATTTGTATGTTTCACACTATTTTAGATTGGCTTACATAGTCTATATATAAAAGAAGGACCTTGATAACGTGACATTACCGCCTGGTTAGTGGATTGGCCTTTTGATACATTAAATGAAACATGTTGCCTTTGCCACTGTGGGCTTTTGCAGCTTGATATTACATGCAAAGAATGAACCTGAATGAGAACCAGAAGACAAAACTGAAAGAACAACTGAAGGAAGAAATTGGCTTTTGGAACCAAAACTGTTTGTTTAATAAACTGTAAATATGTTTACTTTTGCAGCCAAGTTGAACATTTTAACATGGGAATATACTCCATTTTGAAACTGCATTTTTTTCACTTTTTGCTTAATTTGCCAGCCTATTAGGTGGCCACTTATTAGTATAAACCAATACAAAACAGTACAACTATACCATAAGAATTCTACAATTCTCCAGATAATTATCTCCTTTAAACTTTGCTTTTTTAAAGCTATAAACTGCAATGCACAGTGTGTGATGTATTTGCAGGATGTAAATCAGTAAGAGAAAGAAACAATGGAAAAATGAGCACCATCAAAATTTTGTGATTTATGCATGAAAATGGTTTAACTGTCATCGTATGGTTTGGGTAATGTAAACAGCAGACTTTTTTTTAATTTTCTTTTGCTCATTTATGTTTGCTTAAAGGTGGAGTAGGTGTTCTTTTTTTGCAGCACTTTTTACAATATTGCCTGAAAACCTTTTCACATTCCCATTGCACCCACTGAAATAAAATGTTTGCAAAAAAACAAAACATTTTGGTCCGGTCTAGAGGGTATAATCAGAGAATAACTGAAAAAAAAAACAATCAAAATAGTGATCATCATTACTTTCATTGGCTGCCTAATATGTCCATCAAATATCAATGCACTCCCACCCACCCCTCCCTCCCTCCCTGTGGTTCATGTAGTCGTGAATCATGTGAAGGCGTGGTTTCGAGAGGGGTGAGCTGAAGAGGAGGAAGCGGAGCCTTTGGGAGGAGGGAGGGAGTGTATATTTTCAAAATCTCACTTGAGTTGGATTGCTGGAACCGTTTTTTCAAAGAGCACCTACTCCACCTTTAAAAGGCAAAGGTTTTTGCTTGTTCCAAACCCTAAATCCTTATTCTCCGTCTCAACAGATAAATGGATCTATATCATTCATTGTGATGCTCTGCTGATAGTATTGACTCGTCCTGCCTAAATTTATAAAAAAGAGAGGGTACAGAGTATAGTTACAGTTCAGTTCAGTTACAGTTTCAGTTACAGAGTTCAGTAAATTAAGTCTTTCAGATCTGCCATCTTTTTCATTCGAACACTAGTCTTTATATTAAGACAGGAATGAAAAGAGAATTCTGACAATTTAGATAATGTACATTTCAAAGGTGAATAGTGCAGATTAGGCAACAGAGACAGTGTCTGTGAGAAAGTGGTTGTCTGGCCTTGGACGCATATGTCTGTGTGTTTTTAATTTTTCTGTACTGTGGGGATTCTATTCCCTTTTAGTAGGGAGTGCATTATGTCACTTATGAATACCATCTGTCTGTCTTCCCTGTGTGCATGGGGAACGTTTATTAAATCATGTCTGTTAAAAATGAAGACTGCACCACATGGAAGTTTATCATCATTTGAAATTGACCAAAACTGAGTCAGTGTCACTCCTCTAAAGGCATGTGAAATCTCACTCCAGCTGTGAGCCAGTCTATATCTAATGCAAACTACACATATAGTGCTAGATGTTTCTGGTTAGGTGCGGTTATAGGTGTCACAACCATTATATTTGAGGGGGATGGGTCCCCCCTTTTCAGAATTGTTCATTTGGACATCCCCACATTTAGCATGTAAACATTATGGTCCACCCAGCGCTGTTTCAGTTGTTTCACCAAATAATCCATTCAGTTTTATCTATAAGAGAATATTCATCCCATTGAAAGTCAACTCCAGGTTTTCCTGGTGACCTACAACAATTCACTGCATGCAAGCATAAGCAAAGGTAGTTTAGAACTTGGTTGATAAACCATCTCTGGCATAAAGTAAATTATATTCTTTAGTTATGTAACCCTGGAATTCCTATTACGTTAAAATACTGTTACGTTAAAATAGTTACATTCAACGAATTCAGTGAAAAATTAGTAGGAAGCTTTACTTTGTTTAATTTTAATTCCAGGAGCATAGACTGGAAGGCTTTATTTTTGTTATTTTTTTGGCTGATTATCAATTGATTGATATATCTGTGCCTTCCCCAGACACAATGGTCATAAGGGAAGTCTTTAAAAAGCCGTGGAAAGTAAGTCACAATTTCTCCACAGGATGTTTTTTTTTTCTGCTATGGAAAGGTTAGCACAGTTAGCTGGTTAGTCTTTGAATCAAATGTTTATTTGCAGGTAAAAGTAGGTGTCTTAACAACTTGTTAAAATGCACCAGAATGCAGGAAATAGTATCTACCTCATTAAAAAATCTCCAAAAATTAGTCTTTTTTCAATAATTATTTTGTAAGAGTATTAAAGCCTTTATTACACACCAAGAACTAAGAGGGATTTAATCTCCAGCAGGTCAGGAATATAGCATTGATGATTTATATTGCACCAGTTTTGAAGAATTACGCCCTGAAGTAGGTTACTCTTCTGTCTACAGCATGTGAAAAGTGCTGGAATTCCACCCCATAATTTGAGAATGTTAGTAATTTCAAGTGCACCGCAAGAGTATGTCCCCTGCCACATTCCTGTGCCACCCAGACTCCAAATTTCTGTAAACTAAACCAAAGCTACTCTATGGCAATAGAAGGGTGTCAGTTTGGACAGGAAATAATTTATTTGAACGTGAGTAGAGTTTCAACCCTGGTCCTCGAGAGCCACAACCCTGCATGACTTAGATGTTTCCCTGCTTCAGCGCACCTGATTCACATGAATGGGTCATTAACAGACTTGTGCAAACCTGGATGACAAGCTGATGATCATCCATTCATGTGAATCAGGTGCGCTGAAGCATGGAAACATCTAAGCCATGCAGGGTTGCGACTCTCGAGGACCAGGGTTAAACACGACTGAGTTAGAGGGATGAAAGACACCTTTCCCCTTACCTTTTCAGAGAAACACAT
Organism: Hirundichthys speculiger; assembly: GCA_018398805.1. NCBI lineage: Eukaryota > Metazoa > Chordata > Actinopteri > Beloniformes > Exocoetidae > Hirundichthys > Hirundichthys speculiger. Next base: position 1,607,922 of record JAGFBZ010000080.1, on the reverse strand, counting down.
ACATAGCCTTATTTCCTTGTCAAGCAAAAAAGTCAGAATTGAGTGACTAGAAATTAAAACATTAGAAAGTATATTAATCTATCTATTAATTTCCAATTGTAAGAGTACATTACACCCTTATCCTTACATCAAAGAATGTATAGATGCATTGGGACTGATAATTGACTTTGGTGTTCGATAGGGGCCACACAAATAAGTTCAAAAGGCACTGAAATGATTCGGTGCTGTGGTGGTCCAGAGGTTGAAATACCTACTGTGACTATCAGTACCCGGTGAAGTGCTAAATGTTTTCAAATCAATAAAAACACAAGGTTTCCCAAATTTATGCACCTGCTTATTTTTGTTAAAATAATTATTACGCACTTTCTGTAAATCCAATAAACTTAATTTCACTTCTCAAATATTACTGTGTTCATCTGCTATATGATATATTTAACTGAAATTGCTGTTCCAAACAACCAGTGATTTACAAAAGAAAATCTTAAAAATTGTCACGGGTGTCCGAACTGTTGCACACCACTGTAAATTATCCTGATATGCTGATGATTTGTTGCTTTATGTCTCAAATCCATTGAGTTCAGTCCCTAAAGACCTGAGTATTTTGAATAATTTCAGCTCTTTTTCAGGTTATAAACTGAATTTGGATAAAAGTGAGTGCTTTCCCGTAAATTCAGCTGCATGTGATCTCCAACAGTCTGATTTACCTTTTAAACCTAAGTTAAATGGATTTAGGTATCTTGGTATAAACGTAACATGCTCATTATCTGGCCTAGCATCAGCTAATTTCTCCCCCCTCATTGCAAAAGTTACTTCTAATATGCAGCAATGGCGTAATCTTCTTCTTTCCCTCTTGGGTAGGATTAATGCCGTAAAGATGAATATTTTACCTAAATTCCTTTACTTATTTCAGTCAATTCCTCTTTTTCTACCAAAATATTTTTTTGATTCATTGAACAAAATTATTAGCGATTTAGCTATCTGGGATGGGAAACCACCTAGAGTTCGTAAGTCTTTGCTGCACAGATGCAGACTCAGTGGGGGAGTTGCTCTGCCCAATTTTCAGTCATATTATTGGGCAGCTCATATACAAAAAAATGTGCTATTGGTTGAAATCATTTAGCTCTCCCTGGTACAGAATGGAATTATTATCTTCCAGGGGGTCTTCTATTCCTGCTCTTATTTTTGTCCTCGATGCCCGCAAATCCGGCACTATATACAGATAATCAAGTGGTCCTCAACACAGTTTGTCTGGTTTCAATTTAGACGTTGCCACAATTTTTTGATTGCCTCTACTTGGAGCCCTGTGGCCAAGAATCATCTGTTTCTTCCCTCTATTTCAGATTCCGGGTTTTCAATTTGGCATGACAAGGACAATGATCCAATTAATAATCTATACACTTCTGGACAGTTTGAAAGCTTTACCAATTTATCTTCAAATTATAATTTACCAGGGTCCCATTTATTTCGATATTTTCAAATTTGGAATTTCGTTTCTAAATTTTTTCCTTATTTCCCCTCTGTACCTTCAGTACAGACCTGGGAAAGTGTTATTTCATATAGTCCGCACAAAAACTAACTTTATTTTAACAATAAGCACGATTCCACTGACAAGATTAAAAATTTGTGGGAGAGAGAATTGGGAAACAAGTCGATCAAGAGACCTGGGGCAAAGCTTTGAGCCTTATTAGGACATCATCTTCCTGTGCCCACCTCAGCTTGATTCAGTTTAAAGTAGTATTCAGGGTTCATTACTCTAAAGGTCGACTTGCTCGTATTTACCCAGGACTTGCTGATATCTATGATAACTGTGAGTGCTCTTCTTGTTATCTGGGCCACCTGTTTTATCAATGTCCTTGCTTACATGATTTTTTGGTTAAATTATTTAAAACTATTTCTATGCTCTTTAAAATTGATCTGAAGCCCTCTCCTTTCATTCAAGGGATTACTTTCATATTTGGGATTATTAATTCTTGAGATGTTGTGCGCTTTAACTCTTTAATATCAAGGCGTAGATTACTGTTACATTGGAAATCTACCGGAAGTCCCTCAATTTCTATGTCGCATAAGGATGTATTTGCCCACCTAGAGGTGCCTGTTAGTGCCTGGCATTCATTCAGGTGTTTGTGTACTTTTTTTTTTTTTTTTTTGCAATTTTGTTTTTGTGTGGGTATGTATTTGCATTATGGTGTTTAGAGTAATAGTTAATTTGAGTGAGCTGTTTTTTTAATTAATTAATTCTTATCTTGCAATAATTGTGTATCCATTTTTTTTTTTTATTTTCTTTTTGCGTTCCTGTGTTGGAGGGGTTTTAAAAAAAAGGGAAAAATTTCAGTGACTTGTAATTTTCTTTTAGTGCTGCTTGTTACACTTTTTTTTAATTTTATTTTATTATGTTTATAAAGATGTATGTACCATTGTAACTTTTGCTATTGGTCTCAATAAAAAAAAAGAAAGAAAAAAAAAAATGCTTAATCTCTCACCTGTGAAAAAATCAGTCAGTGTGCAGCTGCACAATGAATGTGAAATTCAAATCAGAAGTTTGGCTTCACTAAGGTGATTTTAGATACCTATGGAAAGCATGTTATGTCCAATCCTCCTTCAGATGATACCAGAAGACATGGGCCTTGATCAGGGGAAATTCTAGGGTCAGAGCTTTAGGGGTGCTGAGCACCCAATGAGCCTCACCACAACCCACAAGTAACGTTAGTGAGAAGAGGACGATACCATTAGGCGGGGTCATTTTCATTTTCATTCTTAAAATATAAACTTAAACCACAAACTATGGATTAAATTTTGGACATTATCTAAGCCTGTCAAATGCGAACTAAAATTTTAGAATAACAACATTTCTTACTCCAGGTTTTTGGGGTGCTGAATTTCAATTTAGGGGTGCTGAAGCACCCCTAAAAAAGGGCTAGCCTTGCCCATGGCCTTGATTATAGCCGCCAACGTGGTGATGATGATGAATGGAAGGTGCCAGAGATTCTCAAGTTTGCAGAAGCAAGTTGAAAGCCGAGAACGAGCGCTGCAAATGGTGAGATGCTACAATCAGAAAGAGAGCCAACCTACACCAAAACAGTACATTGAAGGTTTCTTCAGTGATACAAAATACAGAAAACCCACTATGACATCTGCAGCTGCACTGCACACCGCAAACCAGAGGGCACAGACGTGTCTGTTTTGTGAAAGTAGTGATCACAGAGCTGAATCATGCCCACACTATGAGGTGGCAACACAAAAAGAAAAGTTAAAGCAGATGCTTTGTGTGCTTGGGTCTCAAACACATTGCCAGGTTCTGCAAGACAAGAGGGGTGTCATGTGCATCATGTTGCGGCAGGCATCACATATCCATTTGTAAAGTAAAGAGACCACCCCATCGGCAGTACCAGAAGAAAAAAAACAGACACTGTTATCTCTTCTGTAATTCCCCAAGCAGAGACAAAGTCCAACAATAAGAAAACACTGTTGCTGCAAACTGCCAAGGCTTACGCAGTAGGGCCGAATGGTCAAAAGATGGTCCGTCGCCTATTGGATGGAGGCAGCCAGTGGAGTTTTGTGCATGAGAATTTGGGGAAGTCACTGAAATTACCTGTCATTGGTCAAGGGACATGTAACCTCCATACCTTTGGCTCCTCCTCTCCAACACTGGTCAAACGCAACGTGGTGAGGTTTTGCTTGAGATTGTTTTGGATAAGCAGCAAAGTGTTGCAATAGAGGCAGTTGTGACTCCCCAGGTGTGCACAGCTGTAATGAAGGTTCCTGGTGATCACATCCAGAAAGAGATGAAGAGAAAAAGGTCTGCCACTCGCAGATTTTCCTGTTGATGGAATCACCTGAAATGACAGTGCTAATTGGCTCCGATTACTTCTGGCAGATTGTAACAGGCCAAGTAGAGAGAATGACAGAAAGCCTGGTAGCCTTGGAGAGCACACTCGGATGGGCAGTGCAGGGCCCACTTACAATGTCCAGTATGACAGAGACCAGCTGTATGCATATCAGATCACGGAAGACAACACAGAAATCAACAAATACAGCTCCGTACATTCTTGGAGGTTGAATCACTGGACGTCACAAGTGAAAATGAAGGGAAACCAGATGATCATATAGCTTTGCAGCAGTTTGAGGAAACCAGTATTTTCAAGGGTGAGCGTTACCAAGTGGAGTTGCCATGGTGACAAAACCACCCTGCACTTAATTACAACTATAATATAGCAAGGAAAAGGTTAGAAGGTTTAAGGAGAAAATTCAAGAAAGACATCACATTCTACAGCAGATATAATGAGGTGGTGGAGGACTGTTTAAAACAGGAGATGGCTGAGGACGTGCCAAAGGATGATATATCACCACCAGTTCGTGAGACATACAACCTACCTCACCATGCTGTTCTGAGAGAGGATAAGGTGACAACTAACTCACGGGTTGTGTTTGATGCTTCGTCACACGCAAATGGAAGCCCATTTCAAAATGACTGCTTTTTGACTAGACCAAATCTAAATTCAGATCTGATGAGTGTTCTCATTAGATTTAGACTGCATGAAGTTGCATACATGGTCAACATTAATAAGGTATTTCTTCATGTTTCACTCTCACCAAAAGATAGAGATGCTGTAATATTTCTCTGGTTCACAGGCTTACCAACAGAAGAGAAAGATGAGAAGTTGAGAGTGTTGCACATGACCAGAGTTGTATTTAGAGCTTCCTCAAATTCATTCTTGTTGGCAGCCACGATGAGAAAACATCTCAGACAGTATGAGGCTGAACATCCTCAAGCAGTAGAGGTGATCAGAACTTCACTTTATGTGGATGACTTAAGTGCAAGTTCCAGAGAAGTCTCAAAAGCCTACTCACTGACCATAACGGCTAAGAATATCATGGCAGCAGCATGCATGGATCTTTGTAAATGGATGAAACACTCTCCAGAGCTGATGGAAAAATGGCAAGAGAGCTTGTTCAACTGCACAACAGAGCCAAAAACATCAGGATCAGTATTGAAAGTTCTGGGATTAGTGTGGAGACCAGAAACAGCTGATTTTCTCTTTGACCACAGAGGTTTGCTTACCATTTTAAAGAAAATTGACAATAGAAAGAGAAGTGTACTGCAAGTTTTGGCACGTATATATTTGATCCTCTAGGATTCATGACCCCTTTCACCACTAGAATTAAGTGTCTTTTCCAAGAGATGTGGAAGAGAAGGCTCAGTTGGGATGAGGACTTGCCACCTGATTTGACAACAAAATGGCAGCAGTGGTATTCTGAACGGGCAGCACGGTGGCTTGGTGGTTAGCACTGTTGTCTCATAGCAAGAAGGTTCCTGGTTTGAACCTCGGCAGGGGCCTTTCTGTGTGGAGGTTGCATGTTCTCCCCTGCTTGCTTGGGTTTCCTCTGGGTACTCCGGCTTCCTCCCACAGTCCAAAGACATGCATGTCAGGTTATTTGGTGGTTCTAAATTGCCCGTAGGAGTGATTGTGAGTGTGTGTGGTTGTTCGTCTACATGTAGCCCTGCGATGGACTGGCGACCTGTCCAGGGTCTATTCCTGCCTTTCACCCGAAGAGAGCTGAGATAGGCTCTAGCAGATCCCTATGATCTTGCATAAGATTAAGCGGGCATAGATGATGGATGGATGGATGAATGGTATTCTGAACTCCCTCAGCTTCACCAGTTATCCATCCCACGTTGGTACAGAGCAAGTTTGGACCCACAGCTTAGCAACATATTAAAGCTACATGTGTTCTGCGATGCGAGTGAAAGAGCTTATGGTGCGTAGCTGCAGGGTGAGACAAAGGACGGGGGAAACAACTATCAGCCTAGTGGCATCCAAGAGAAGAGTGGACTCCTCTAAAGAAAATGACACTACCACGTCAAGAGGTGATGGGAGCTGTAATCAGAGTCAGACTAGCAAACACACTGATAACATCACTCCAGTCAGGCAAAATGCAACTCAGGTTGTGGACAGACTCAATTATAACATTGCATTGGATACGCAGCTCAGCTCACAAGTGGAAGCAGTGGAAGCAGTTGTTGCCAACCGAGTGGTGGAAATTTAGTCCTTAACAGATCCTCAGTTATGGTCACACTGTGAGGGTAAATTAATCCAGCAGACCTTCCTAAAGTCTGGTTTATACTCGAACGTCAGGTCGTCTGCGTCACCTACACAGACGACGCAGGGATGCCCCCCCACCCGACGCAGACACTCCGGTGCACCTACCCAAAATTGTAGGTCAACACAGACAGTGTCGCAGAGAGGAGAGGAAGGAGGCCCCTGATTGGTCAATTCTACATCTGCATAGAAAAGACCGCGTCATTGAATAAATGAGGAAGTACCCACATCTGTACGATTTTCGTTCTCCACACTACAAAGACAGCACTTATTCTAGTAATTCATGGCGGGAGATTGCGATGAATATGGGTCTGGATACGGCCGAGACAGTGAGGAAGTAAGTTTAGTAAGTATACACCGCCCTTAACAGTGCAGGGGTTGAAAAAGAGAACACTGTGGTGGAATGGACCAAATACTTTGAAATTACCTGACCAAGCAGAAGAAGCTGAGGACTCAGTTAGAGAAGAAGAGCTAAACACTGAAGTCAGCCGTAGATACCAAGTCACTGTGGACCTCGTCAGTCAGGACATGGCAACCTTGAACCCAGTGTTCAGAGTAATGGCCTGGATAAAGAGATTCATCACCAATCTACTTTCAAGCACAAGGATTTGTGGAGAAATATAAGCAGAAGAGCTGTTTGATGCAGAGAAGTACTGGATCAAGCTTGTGCAACATCAGTGTTTCAGCCCTGAAATCAGTCTTTTGAAGGCTGGGAAAGACCTCAATACTGACTCAAGGATTTGAGAGTTGAATCCATTTCTGGATGAAGATTACTTGCTCAGTGTGGGAGGGAGACTCCAGCGTTGCGACTTGACGTACAGAGAAAAGTACCAATGCATTTTGCCCAATAATCACAGATATACAGGAATACTCGGTTAATACCAGCATGAGAAGATAATGCATTCTGGGGTGAGAGACACTTGGGTAGAAACCAGAGAAAGGTGTTGGGTTATAAGGGCAAGGCAAGTACTAAAAAAGTGATCTCCAGGTGCACACTTTGTAGGAGATTGAAGGCAAACCCTGGACAGCAGATTACTGCACCACAACCCAAAGACAGAATAACAGAATCACCCTCATTTGAGGTTACAGGTGTGGATTTTACAGGACCCCCCTTCATAAAAGAGCAGCATTCAATGAAAAAATCTTATGTAGCATTGTTCACCTGTGCAGTAACAAGAGCAGTACACCTCGAGCTGATCACTGATCAGTCAGCTGAAAGTTTTATAGTTAGCTTTGAAGAGGTTTATTTCAAGAAGAGGTTTATACAAGATGATCGATTCAGTGTCAAAACATTTGAACATGCACAACAGGATTTGAAAGAGCCTTTGGAGGAGCATTAAAGATCAACAGCTTCAAGAGTTCTTCTCAGGAAAGGGCATCACCTCCCCACCGTTCATTGCTGAACGAGGTGGGGAGGTTTCTGGGAGCAACTTGTACAGTAGGTAAAGGGTGTCCTCAGGAGGGTGCTGTGGAAGGCCAAAATCAATTTTGAGGAAATGTGCACCATTCTGACTGAAGCTGAAGCCATAATAAACTCAAGGGGCTGAATTATGTGCATAATGAAGCAAATTAGCCACAGCCATTTGTCAGGAGCAGATTTTAGGGGGACCCAAATGCAGCACAACGACAGGAAGTATCTTGAAAGTACTTTATTTGCAGTTTTCTTAAAAAGGCAAAAATAATCCACGAGGCAAACAAAGTCCAAAGGGAGCAGATGTAAGGCTTGTCATGGACGGGCAGAAGGTCGGGACAAAGACAAGAAGACGTGGTCAAAGGCAAGCCGGAGTCAAAACCAAGATGTCAGTCCGAGAATGAATGCTGGAGAGTAGTGCATGCTGCAAAGACAATCTGGCACTGACTGAGGGAACAGTGCAGCTTAAACGCTGGCTGGCTGACGAGCAGAGATGAGCTGCAGCTGAGGCAAAGCAGGTGTGGAAAACTGGAGCTGATGAGGAGGTGTGGCAGAGAGGTGAGAGACTCACCCACCACAGCACGAGCTGGCAGGGCAGACTGTGACATTGACACCAGCTCATTTCCTGGTGGGAAAAAAAGATTCACTTGGAAACTAGGAAGGATAGAAGAATTGTTTCCACGTTGTGATGCACTTGTGTGCTCATGTGCAGTTCGCACTGCTTCAGGGACTATATTGAAAAGTCCTGTTCAATTGTTGTATTGTTTGAAAGTTTCGATGAACAGTAGTTCATTGGGAGGGGGGCAGTGACTAATCACGTGCCTGTAAAGGTTTCTTTCATTCTTTTAAAGAACATTAAACAAGAGTCTGAAGCGTCATCTCTTTCGTTCCACACGACAAAGATATGACAGTAGTGTCAGAGACTGTTTCTTATTAGACTCATACTCTGTGTCTCAGAAATCCTTCTTTTCCACAGCCCAGTACCATGATACACACATGTACGCTCGTGTTCTTTTTTTTTTTTTTTTTTTTTTTTGACATGGGTAGCACAGAGGACTCAATTCATGACATTTTGCATGCACACATACTGTAGGTTCTTTAGACGGTGGTGCAGCTGGCTGAGCTCTTCACTCAACAATAATAAACCAATAGTGTTTTTGACGTGTTTGAAACTTACTGGAAAGCCCCCCCCCTTTTTTCTGTATTCTTCCACACTCTCTCCTCCACAAGCCCAGACCAGAGAATTGAAGGGATGATGGATCTCCATGTTCCCCAGTAGGCATCTCTTACTGGTCCTACTTTCAATAGATGTCTGTTCCCTGACATCTTCATCTTTTCATCACCACCCCATCAATCCCATGACTCTGTGACCATCCCTGCATAGACAGGCTCCATTTTGTCCTAAAACTCACCCTACTATTCCTCCTGTCTCATAGACCCCTACTGTGCATGAGGTGTGACAGCTATCTGACAGCAGGGGCCCCTAAATGACAGAAATTTTAGCCAGTCTCTTCCTAGCCCCCAATGCAACCAATTGCCATTGCATGCCATTGAAACATCAACATTCCACAATGTACCCAAATACCACATGTGTTTCCAGGTTCGAGAAACCATCCCCCTCCTCATAATGGAACCACTCTTACCTTGATTTTTTCCACACCAAGGTCCCCATGACCCAGTAATGCCTGCAGGATCAAGGCCCCCTCAGGGAATGGATGTGGATGTTATCATGACATTCCAGCTCATGTGAAAGTATGCTAATTAGTATAGCTTGAGAATGATGTTATGCCAGCTTTTTTCACTAAACCCCCTTCTTGATGGCAAGTCATACCCATGTGGCTCCTGTCTGGCCTTGAAGCTGGAAATGCATATTTTGTTGTGCAATGTCCCAAAGATTTACTGTATGACTTGGAGGAAAACAAAAATTGCAAACAGGTAGAAGTGAATGTATCCTTTCTGAATCAAGTATGACCATTATGTCTAAACCAGGGGTGTCCAAACTCGGTCCTGGAGGGCCGCTGTCCTGCATGTCTTAGATGTTTCCCTGCTTCAGCACACCTGATTCAAATGAATGGGTCATTAACAGACTTGTGCAGACCTGAATGACAAGCTGGTGGCGACCTATTCAACTGAATCAGGTGTGTTGTGCCTCGGAAACATCAAAAACATGCAGGACAGCGGCCCTCCAGGACCGAGTTTGGACACCCCTGGTCTAAACAATTTCAGAACATACTTCAGCTCTTCAGTAGTGTTTTTCAGTGTTCATTGGCTCTGCGATGTTGGTACTCAAACAGCTAACTGCTGTTATGCTGTGATAGTAACTGAGCTGGCCCTCTTTTGAACAGTTGGCTGAGGTCTCCCAGGTTTTTGTCAGAACAGCAATTGTCTTAGCTCTGACCTTAGCTAAGTGAGTAAGTGATGTATGTTAGAGATGCGCGGATGACGTATATTTTAACCCGCAACCGCTTCTTAAAATCTCTATCCGCCCGCTATCCATTTGCAGGAATGTTTTTTCACCAATTTTCAAAACCGAACCGACCCGCCATCCTTTTTAATAATATGTAAAATATTTTTCTTATTATTATTATTTGAGTGCTTCAACCGCAACCCGCCCGAATTTAATTAAAGTATTATTTTTTGACGAGTCATCCGCCCGATATGCGGATTATCCGCTCCGCCCGCGGGTGCACGGTTCAACCGCGCATCTCTAATGTATGTGTCTCACCATGTCTTTTTTTTCTCCTTCTTATCATGTCTTTCACTCCAAGGTGATGGGATTGTGAAGACCAGCCAAACCCAATGTTAATGCCCAAAATGACAACATCCTCTTGTACAGCTAGGAATGCACATACTTCTTCAGCATGTAAGCTACGTATGAAAGTCAAAATGATTTACCTACTATAAAATTGCAAAACATATATTTAATTCAGTTCAATTCAATTTTATTTGTATAGTGTCTGTTATAATGTCAATTGTCTCTAGGCGCTTTACAGAGAACCAGAACATGAACCCTGAGCAAATATCATTAACTAAGATTACAATATTAAATCCTAAACAAGGATAATGGCAAGCAGAAAACTCCCACAGTGGGAGAAAAAAAAACTTTAAGCCAAACAGTGGCAAGGAAAAATTGATAAATTTTTGTGGATTAATTTTTCAGCATCACGGTAGGAGAGGATGCTCCTAATCTTGGCAATATTTCGGAGATGAAAAAAGGCAGTCTTGCAAACCTGATTAATATGCTGCTTAAATGACATCCTGATCAAAAATGACTCCAAGGTTTTTCACGGCTGTGCTGGAAGCCAGCGTAAACCCAATGGATCCATTCCTCAGGTGTTTGGGACCAAAGACAATAACCTCTGTTTTATCCCAATTTAGAAAGCAAAAAGTTAGAGGACATCCAGGACTTAACCCTTTAAGCGCCAAAGTTGCAATATTAAGACAAGCAACATTGCTGAATAAAACAGGCTGTATCTATAAATGTGGTGCCGAATCGTGTCACTACTTTTCACCAGGAGATAGGAGACATGTGTGCCTGTAATCTGAGTAGATTTTTTGGGGGTGGTGCCATTCAAAGTTTTAGAGAAAAAGAGTTTGCAAAACACCCTCCGTCGTAGACAATAATCAAATTAGATGACAAATCTACTTCCATCCCAAATTTTGGTTCATACTGAAGATATTTCTCATTTACAGTATGCCTTTATCTCAAACCACTTTAAAGTTATAGCCTTTTGAAACCTTGATATTAAAATTGAACATTTCCCAAAATGGCCGCCACCTTCTGATGTCATAATATGCAAAATATTTTAAAAATTTTGACTCCTATGACAAACTTTGAGTCATACTGAACAATTTTCTCATTGACAGTATACCTCTATCTCAAAATGCTTTCAAGTTATAGTCTTTTGAAATCTTGATATCAAAATTTAATATTTTCTTGAAAAAACTCCGGCGCCTAAAGGGTTAATGTCATTAAGACACCGTTGAAGTTTGGACAGAAGAAATGTCATTAACATGGACGAACTGGAACCTGTCAGATAAGTATGTCTTAAACCAGCCTAATGCTGTCCCTTTAATTCCAACAGTGTGCTCCAATCTATGCAGCGAAAGGCTGTGGTCCAGCAGAACAAGTACAGATACTAATCCATTATCTGAGGCCATGAGGAGGTCGTTGGTGACTCTAAACAGCTTGGTTTCTGTGCTGTGATGAGTTCTGAACCCTAACTGAAAAACTTCAAATAGATCATTTCTATGCAGGTGTTCTCCTAACTGGCAAGCAACTATTTTTTTCCAGAATTTTAGAAATAAATGGAAGGTTGGATATTGGTCTATAGTTTGCCAAAATGTCTGGATCAAGAGATGGTTTCTTTAACAAAGGTTTTAGAACTGCAACTTTTAAAACCTGTGGTACATATCCTGATTGTAAAGATAGGTTAATCTGATCCAAAATTGACGTACCATTAAAGGACATAACATCTTTGAGCAGTCAAGTTGGGATGGGATCCAACAGACATGTAGATGGTTTAGCTTTGCTGATAGTTGAGGTCAACTCAGAGAGGCCTACAGGAGAGAAACAGTCCAGAGTCAAATCAGAAACAGAAGAAATTAGCAACGCTGCAGGGAAGTCCACAGCCATCGACAGTTGGGCTTGGCCAATCTCATCTCTAATTTTTGATTATTTTCCCACTAAAAAAGCTCATAAAGTCTTCACTGCTAAGAGTAGCAGGAATGCATGGACCAACAGAGATGTGACTTTTTGTCAGCCTGGCTACAGTGCTGAACAGAAAACTTATATTTGTTCTCTTCTATTAATGATGAATAATAAGATGTTCTAGCTCTGCACAGTGCTCTTTTGTAGTCTGTTAAACTATCTTTCCAGGCACGATGGGAGTCCACAGATTTACAGGAGTACCACCTCCTTTAAATGTTTTGTGTTTTCTGCTTCAGCATGCGAATATGCCAATTATACCAGGGAGCTGAGCTCCTATGGTTAAGAGACCCTCTTCCTCAGAGGAGCGACGGCATTCAGGGCTGAATGTAACATATCGGCGGTATTGTTGACGAGGTAGTCTACTGGAGTAAAAATTAGGTCATTGCCCTCAGCTATTCTATCATATTCCACCATAGGGAGATGGGAGAGAATGACCTCCTTAAAATTATTCACAGCATCTTCAGAAAGGCATCTGCTGTAATGACACATTTCATTTTCTGTTTTAACACCACAAATGCTGAACTGCTGAAATGCTGAATGTAATTAAATAGTGGTCTGAGAGGTGAAGACCAGATCCAGGATATAATTAAAGCAGTGAGTTGGTTCTTTCACTTTTTGTGCGACGCCCAACGGACTCTAAAATAGATGTAAAGGCTAACTTAAAGCTGTCACTAAAAACATCCATGTGAATGTTAAAGTCACCCACTATGACGACTTTGTCTGAGCTGAGCACTAAACCAGTTAAAAAATTTTGAGAACTCAGACAAAAACTCCAGATAAGCACCAGCAGGTGGCCGGTACACGACCACCAACAAGGCTGGCTTTTCTGATTTCCAGCTCGGGATAGTTAGACTAAGCGTGCGGCTTTCGAATGTATTATAATTGCTTTTAGGTTTTGATTTTACTTGTAGGCTGGAGTTGTAGACGGCTGCTACTCCTCCACCTCGACCCGTACCCCAGGGAATAATTAATATAACCTGGTGGCATAGCCTCATTTAAGCTCACATATTGTCCCTCTTGTAGCCATGTTTCTGATGAGCAGAAGACATCGAAGACTCATAAATATATTGAGAATTCTCTATATGAACCATACATATTGATGTACCTTGCATAACTGTGTGAACCTATATTGCTCAATACAGCTCTGTACATTTTTTATCATTACCTTACTCTGATGACTTGCATTGAATGGAATCAGCCAGGGATGCATAGTCCGGACAGCAGCTGCTAACAGCCAGCCTTAAGCACACCTTTAGATGATCATCAGTCATGGTGGAATGGTACTTGGACTTAATTATCTACAGTGGAACCGAATAATGCAGTCAATGAGGTTCCACATTTCCTCATGTTGGGGTACTTTTCCTCTGTAAGTAAGTTCCAGAACCATGCATGAGCTCTAGACTTTCTCAATTTCAGCTTGTAGTGTCAAAATCTCATCCTCCACTCCAGAAGAATTCAGGTAAAACAGTGTGGCAATTTTTAATGCCAGTGAAACAACCTCACCATCTTCTCAAAAAGAGTAGCACATGAATTTAGTGATTGGCTCGAGTAAAGCAAAGTCTTGAAATCGTCTCTCAATCTCTTTTTGACAATTTGTCAGATAATTGTCAGTCTGCTCTGGCAAGCTGCACACATGACTTCCCTTGCATCTCCAGCTCTGATGTGAGGTTCTGGAAGTTTGCCAAATCATGGTGCTGGACCTTTGAGGAGAGAAGTTGCTTTTTTCGTTTGAAAGCATTAACTGAGCTTATCATATTGATCACAATTTTGTCTTTTCCTTGCAGCTCTAGATTAAGGTCATTCAACACGCTGGTCAGATCAGTTAAAGAAGTCTAGCAGCCACTGGTCATCATTTAGTTGATTATATTCTGCATGTTTGGCTTCACGGGAAAAAAAAACCTTAATCTCCGGACAGAGGGCTTGAAATCTTGCAGGAATTTCCCTCGACTAAGCCATCTGACATCAGTATGTATCAGTAACTCAGAGTGTTCACTGCCAACGTTATCCAGATGTACACGGAATAGTCGTCTTTGAAGAGATCTGGCACGAATAGAACAGGCCACATGTTGCCACATCCAATATTTCTTTCATGCTGAGGATTTTTGCAAATAACACTTGTTTGTGTATTATGCAGTGGTAATTAAGGAAGTCTGGGAAAGCATCATCGTTCCCTGCACTTGGCAGTAAACCCGTTCAACCAACCAACCATTGCGGGTGCTCCATCCGTGTTGATGGACACTAATTTGCACACTGGGAGCTGGGTTTTCTCAATCAAGTTTTTAAAAAAACTGAAATATGCCCTTTCTCCTGTGTATTCTTTCATGGACAGGACTGTAAACAGCTCCTCTTTTGCTTTCATATCAGTAAGCACCATCTGAATGAAAATGCACAATTGGGCTGTATCACTCACGTCTGTAGACTTGTCCAACTGCAGAGAGACACACTCGCAGTCTGTGATGTCCGTCCAAAGTTGCTTGGTCAAATCTTCAGCCATGGCTTCACTGTGTCGTGTAACTGTTCTTGGTAGCTGGAGAGCTCTGATCAAAGACAGTAATTTTGATTTGTTTTTAAAGTCTTGGAATAATGAGTCAACTGCTTCAACAAATACCTCTTTGACCATCTTTACATCTTGGAAGGATTTCTTGTTCTTAATCAGTGCGTTTACATGGAAAGTTTAATTCCTCTTTAATTCAGAATTAAAACTGAATCCGATTTAAAATGATTAAAAATTACCATGTAAACACCTAATTCTGAATGAAAATGTCCATTCCAATTAAACTTAATTCCTAAGTAAGTGGCTGGTTTATTCTGATTTTAAATCCAAATAGAATAATTCCGCGGTTGATGTATACACTCACTCCGCTTTAAATTAATTCCGGTCTTTCTGTGCATGCTCGTTCCCTTGCCCGTCTTTTGCGATGATGCTTATTTAATAAATAGCTTGGAGGAACTGGAAATAATTAAAAGAACAGATGACAGGAAACATAAAAATTGTGAGCTTTTCAAAGTTGTAGCGGCCAGGTTAAATAAAGAAGGTTTAACAAATCCAAAAAGGATGCTAATAATGTAGTCCTCCATGTTGTTACTAATCAAGTAAGTAAATTTTCTTCCGGTAGACGTAAATACGTAAAGACGTCTGCCCCCCTATCCAATCAGAACCCTTCTTAACCTCCAGACCTTAAGCTGAATTGGATAAAGCCGATCAAACGTGATTTCCATGTAAACCTCAATTCGAAATTAATATTTCCATCTAAACTCGAAGGAAAATAGTTTAATTCTGAATTATTTATTTCGGAATAATTAATTCCGAATTAAAAAACATCATGTAACCGTGGCTAATGATTAAGTGATACATCTGGAACGAAGCTTCAGGGCTGCCTTTGCTTTTGAAGTTAATTGTGAGAGAAATTGACCACTGTCCAGACATCTGGGATTTCAATTTCTTCACCTTTCTCCTTCTAAACTTGCTTTTCGGAGGGAAGTCAGTGTTGTAGTTTTTATGAACAGTCCGAAAGTGCTACTTCACATTTCCCTTTTTTGGTATAGCAATGGCAGACTGGCAGATGAGACAAACGCACTTTGAAAATGACATCGTGAAAAAAGTCCACCTTCCATTCCAGATGGAAGTTCCATATGGAAGTTTTTGTCTTTTTACTTGGTCCAGGTCCCCCACTGATTTTTATACCCTTAAGTTTAGACAACATAAATTGGAGGCTAACTCACTAGCTTGCTAGAACACGGCGTCATGTGCGCATGCCCCATGACACCTGTGTCAGAAAAGGTCAGTTTGATCAGACCAACTGCCCTGTATGTCATTCAAGTGATACATTTCATAGTGAGGACAAATGGTAGGCGTTTTAATGCTATGTGATCTACCATCACCACCTTTGCGATCAACCTGTAGATCACGATTGACGTATTGGGCACCCCTGATCTAGGGCTATTAACCTTGAGGGATTCTTTCTTCTGCTACAAAAGAATGAGTCAGAAGTGAAATCTCACCTCCCATGTCCAGTATACACTTTATCTCAATAAAGTGGCACACTGGTTTCATATAAGGAAAACACAAATTATTGTTCCAATATAAAGACCAGTCTAAAGGAAAGTCCCTGTCAGAACATCAGCTAACTCATTGGTTATTTGAAGCCATTTCTGAGGCTTATAATGTGGCGGGGCACTGTTGCCTCAGAGCAAGAAGGTTCCTGGTTCGAATCTCGGCAGGGGCCTTTCTGTGTGGTGTTTGCATGTTCTCCCCGTGCTTGGATGGGTTTCTTCTGGGTACTCTGGCTTCCTCCCACAGTCCAAAGACATGCCTGTGTCCTGTGCTGGAGTCCTGGTTGCCATGGGCAACCTGCTGCTCTTGGTGCAGATGGCTCTCTGGGTGTGTTTCCTCCTCTGAGCCCAGCCTTATACTACATTTTAATACTCATTGCATTGTTTATGGTGGATGAAGGGAGGGTGGGGGGGGGGGGGGGGGGGTGTCTGGATAATGTAGTGGGGCTTGCGCCTCCATGCAACCTCCTTGCTCCTTTCTACCAGAGCCACGAGTTGCTATTTTGCAGAGTGCAGAGATTAGAATACAGAGGTTGACAGATGTACGATAGACCTCTGTTTTGCCAGATGCCCTAAACTCAAACAATGTGCTGTAAATCAAAAGTATTGTGTAAGACATGAGGCACACTCTTCACATGGGCTTTAAGCCCAGTGTTATGTTGGATTATACCACTGTACCAAATGCCTCTGGCTTTCTCTGAGGTATAACCCTGGCCTTTCTCCAATTCTAGCACATGCCCTTCTTACAGCAAATAACCACTTGAGTAGATTTGCAGCATACTCTAACCAGAACTACTCGTTTCCTCCACTTTCCATTGAATGCTCATGTAAGCAAAATGAAAACAGGTATTTCCATCTACTAGTGCTTTAATGTGTTGTTGTAGACAAACCCTCTCATAAATTTAATTTCTTGGCAGAACCAACTGCAACTAAAAACAGAGTTTCAGTGCCTGACAAATAGTTCAAACTTGGTGGGAGTAAGACATAATATCCAGTAGCCAGGAGGGGAGCTGGAAGGGGTTGGTGCAAGAGATTGGATGAATATATGCATGCTGCTGTGGGGTTTAACAATGATCTCTTTTTCCAAAAACTGCCATTCTAACAGGAAAATGACACCACTGGTTTTCTTGCTATAAATCAGTTCAATTGCTGGTTTGGACAGAAAAAGACTCATTTTGTGTGTTCACAACCCAATGATTTATTTGTATATGTTATTACTTCTAAGTATTTCATAGCTGAATCATAGATTTCTATGTTCTTAACTCTATTTATGATTTCTTTTACCAGAAGTACTGATTTTAAATATATAAGATCTTTTGTAGGTAAACAATATTATTCACTGTGTCTGGATTTTATTTCATTCTGACCTAAATCCCAAGGGATGTGTGGTTTAGTGTAGGTTCCTGTACTTCTGGTGGAGGGATATGTGATAGGATAGGTTGTGGTGTGGGTGGTGACAGTGAATGTGTTTCTGTGCTGACTTGTGAAATGTTTTTGTTCTTGCATAAGTGTGATTTGGCTTCCTGATGTCAAGGCTGCTGGTTTCAAGTGCAACATTGGTTTGGATTACAGCATGATCTTGATACTGATGTATCCTACAGATTTACTGTACACATAAAATGTACATCAGATTGCTGTATTTCTGTTATTAAATATTTCTGTAATTTATATATATATATATATATAGCTTGGGATGAGTCCTTTTCTGCAGATGAATGATGGTAGGTCAACTACATTTCCCTTAGATAACTGGGTGGGGAAAAGTGTACATGTAATTTATTCATTTTACTTCTTTGGCTAATATTACTTGATAAATATAATCTACCTAATAGACTATGATTACTTTGTTTTCATATAACAAATAATGCATTTGTTTCTTTCTTAGTAACTGAAAAGCCTTAATCAACTTATTTCATATTTAGTTTTTAACATGATTTTGAGTATCTTTGTATGCTTCACAGAAATACATGAATGTTAGCATTGTGATTAAGCTGTCGCAAAGAGCCATGGGCAACAACTACAGTTCAATTCAAAATTATTATCCCCCTTTGTGAAATCAAACAAAACTGCTAACTTTTCCATGGAAAGTGTTCACAGTTTGTTTCCAAAAGAACAAGGAAAAAGAAAATCTATAATAAGTACGACTGGCCAAGTTAACACATTATTATCACTCATTAATTTATTAACATTTGTTTTACCTCATGTTAATGCATGTTGCTCACGTGCTTTTGTTTTGAAAAGTCTGTTACTGGCTGCTGCGGAACTGGAAGAGAATTGGCAGGTAAAAGCTAAAACAGACATGGGGAGTGGTAAATATCCTTGTACTTTACAGTTCGGGTAGCAACTCAGGTAGCAATATTAACAATTCTCTCTGAAAAAAAAATTCTGGACTGTAACAAAACTTTCAAACCCTTTTATTCAAGACAAGCACGTTCCTCCATTTTACATCAGATCCTGCTCCTTGCCTTCGCTGTCGTGCTATTCTCTTACTGGGTACTTCAGTGCGGCTCCATCTAGCAGCACAGATGTGTAATGACAACAGAAAATCTATTCCTCGATTATAAAAAGACCCCCATTTTTGAGAATATGATTTCTAGATTAGAATATCGTCCTACATTCGGGCCAATACTGTAGTCTGATCAAGGACTTATTCAACAGCGGATGGGTATCCTGCAATGCTGGAAATGAGCGTCAGAAGATTCTGTGCTCATCATGATCTGAAGAGAAAAAGACTATAAGCTGAGTTTTCATTCAGATTTCCACAATATTGCAAATATTATAGTATGTGATTCCAGCGCCGTCATGCAACCTAAACTGCCGCACAAAGCCATTTCCGGGTCATGTAAACCGGACAATTAAATATTAAAAACAAATTCAGTCCCGTGGCCCGTTTTTTCATTTCGTATTTTTGATCCAAGTCCAAAATGGACATATAAAAAAACACAGGCATTTTTTTCTTTTTTGTGTGTGTATTAGGTAAAAAAATGAAAACAATATAAAATATCACTTTTTAATTTTTTTGATTGACAATTAAAAAATGGAAAGAACGAATGATACACAGATGATAAAGTTTACTTTATATGGACGTTTTCATTTTAAAATTCTGGCAGACGGAGGATTCAACAGAAACAAGGTTATCTGTATCCACTGCCAAGTTGAACTCCATGTTAAAAGTTTCTGCTGTTACCTCTGAAATTGCCTGTTTTATTGTTATAATTGTGGCTCAGGATTTAGTTGGTAGACTTTTTTTATTTTTTATAAAAAGCAGGATGACATTAATGCCCTGTCAGTGGCAATAAGCTTTATATTATTTGACATTTTTTAAGATGAGATTTACACAAAATATGTGTTACTGACAAGTCCTGATGTGTCCAAAGTGTTTGGACAACAAATGTTATGGCACTTTAGTTCATATGGCAGCAGAACATTAATCAGGGAAATCAGGGAAATCATGCGATAAATCACGATAAAACATTTCAATTGTTGTCCTCAAAAGTTTTTATTTAAGGTATTTTACTGATATGTTCAACTGAAACAAACAAACAAACAAACAAAAAAAAAAAAACAAATATCCCAGGGCGAGATTATTAGCCATTTGGCAAATGATAATCAATAGCCTTTGTGACTTGCAACTGAGAACAAATTCTTGTGGAAGTTTATAACTTAAATAGTACCTGTCTGTTGAGGAATCTCAGTCTATTCTTCCATTACAGATTGCTCTATCTTACGCAAATTCTGGAATTTTAAAGTGTGAACAATAACCTTGAGCTCCTTCCGTAGTTTCTTAGTGTGACTGAGATCCAGGCTCTTTCCACGACTTTAATTTTGGTGTCCTTCTAAAGAATTTGGCCATGTTTAGATGAGTGTTTTGGGTCACTGTCCTGCAGAGAGACTTGGCAGTGACCTAAAGCTACCCTGGCAGCATGTTTCTGTACATTATTCCAAAGGGTATCAGTATAATCTTTTTTTCGTTGTGTCTTACACTCAAACAAGGTTTCATGTGCCTCAAACAGAAAAGTGGCCCTGCAGCATTAGGCTCCTACCACTATGTTTAACTGAGAACTGTGCTTTTTGGGTTGAAGGCCTTTCCCTTCCTTTGCAACACACAAGCAACATCCATTATCACATTAAGGGACAGACTTCTAAGATGTATCTACGTGTTTCAGATGGGCCAACTTCATTCTTACTTTGATGTGTCACTGTGGGGGCAGTGGAGTTGTTCTTGGATCATAACATCGAAGGCCACCATGATGAAGAACTGTCACAACAGTCTTCTGTAAATCATCAAGTCCGGAAGAAGCCAGTAAAGCAACAGTCACCTTTGAAGACATTCGGATATTCTTGTTGACATAACCCAGTAATTTCCTCACCAATATTTTGGAAATGGCAAACTATGCAACCATACCACTCCAGTCCAAATGGGGGCAGCATGTCATGAGAAAGTTCATGTATCAGCTCCCGGTGTAAGACAAAAGAGTATGATGTAACTATCCCATATTTTAAAAGTGAACGAAATAGGGGCCATTCCATTTGTCAGTATTTGGGGGAAATGTTCCATAGTTTCTTGGTTGCTAATTTCTGTGACCTTGACTGTAGGCATAGACTTGTTGGTGTTTATTAATGGTGATGGGACTGCAGGTTCTGATACTTTGATTACTCACAAAGGAAAAAAAAACAGGATTTTGGGCTATTTGAAACAAGAGTAACAATAACTCATACTGGCTCAGTCATAGTGTCACAAAGTTAAGGAACCTTATTTATCCAGTTACAGCTTGGCCTGACCTTGAGATCACTTGAATTGGACTTGATTTACATCAAGGCTCTTTTTCAGGTTGACTTTCCTCACATGTACAGGTGACAGTGATTTATTATGCACATAACTGAAACCCACTCACTGAATTGTTTTGATGTGTAGACTGTGCTTCAAGCTAAACCCACAGAGCAAAATCATGCATTGGCAGTGTTTGTTGTTTCAATTGTTCTAATTTTGTATGATCGTAAGTCTGAATGTTTTTGACTACATGAAAGTAATACACAGACAGCAAAAGAGGAAAATTAAGGCAGAACAATGTTCGCTGTGTAAAAAAAATCCTAGAGTACAGCACCATAATAGGACCAAAATGGCTTTGATTAGGAAAAACTGGATTGAAAGCATTTTCAGTACCATGTATTTTAGTTATTTGAATGTTAATGTACTGAAAAAAGTGGTGTAAAAGCTGAAAATCACTTCGCTCATGGATCATAATAGCATATGTCATTGAGTCATGTAAGTCAGTAAATGCAGATTATATAAAAGAGAACAGACTCTGGCCTCTTTCACTTCTTGTCTGTTATCATTCTAAAATGTATACTGATGTGATCATTGCACCACTGAGAGGTTCTCTGGAGAGTGAGGCCCTGCTTCATACAACCATTTCTTGAAGCTGATTTGTAGATGGTGTCTGTTCTACAGATATAAAATCCAAGTTATTATTTCTTTTTTTATGTCTATTTTTGTAAATTATCAACAATGACTTGCAGATGCAGATGAAAGTGTGTATATTAGCAGACTTTCATCTGCAAATACTCTTGATACTGATGTCCTCACTGTGTGGAGGGATGCAGTATGGACACGGTGCCAGAGAGTTTGGAAGCTGACAAAGACTGTAAACATCTTCCATATAAACTACAAATGGCTCCAGAGGTTCTGTGCAAACACTAAACTTAATAGTCAAGGCTGTGATTGAACTAGAAAAGCCTGGCAATTGCTATATACAAATGAAAGAAGACAGCCTGCAACTGAGTGACCTAGTTTAGAAAGATCACAAATTCCTCTGAACTGGACCAGATTCACAAGCAGTAAGTAGGAAGCTTGTTGCCAAAAAAGTAATAACTACTAATACCTTTTCAGAACTAGGATAGATTTTTCTGACAAAATGTCTCACAATAAAACTAAAAATGTTTGTAGTCCTCATTGTTTGTAGTTGGATAAAAACAAAACAAAAAAACATCACAGAACATCTTAATCCCTGTTTTTTCTCTTATGGTTTTCTTCTTTAAGTTTTTTTTTTTCTTAAGGTTATTTTTAAGGACTTTAATTGATTTCTCTCATTAAACTTCTAATAAAGATTGGCAGTTTCACCAAGGTGAAACTCAGCAAGTTTCAGTGATCTATAATATATTATGCTTAGTCTACAGAGAACTGGATGCTAAAATGCAAGAGAGGTATATAACAATCCTATGAATGAAACTTCCATAACAGAGAATGATGAAATTATTTATAGTGGATATAAGCCAGGTTCAGGTTAATTTTGCAGATACCAAACAAACTTACATGGTAGATTATGGTTGGTTTTGTGCACATCTTTGTAAAATAGGGCCACAGGCTTGTTACTGTAATTTTCTCTCTGTCTGCCTCTCTGGGTCTGATCTGTGCCTCACATCTTCCAAATGAACAAATAATGTTGAGAAAAAAGTGTAATATGAACAATTTATCTTTCATGATGAATTGGCTCCATACAAATGAAGAAAAAAGTTATGATTATAGTTCCTTCTGGAGATAATTAAAACTTTCACTGGAAGTCAGTAAGATGAGAAACATTGTGTTGATTGTGACAACCAGCTTGACAAAAGTAAAAGTAAATCATAGACTGTGTTAACCCTTGTCTGGTTTAGACATGACTATTAATTTATGTTTGTGTGCATGTTATCTCTAGTCAATACTGGAATATTTACATTTCCACCATGCCACTGATTAATTATAATGATAGCTCATCTCAGTCAATCAACTTTGATCTGTAGAGCCCTTTACAACACACAAGGTGACCAAAATTGCTTTCCATTAAAATCCACATTAAAACAAAACAATTTAAATTCAATATAATAACAATACAATTAAAAAGGAAAAAAAATCTCACATCATTATTGTGTATTCAAAGCCAGTCTGAATAAATAGGTTTTAAGCTTGGATTTAAAAAGCCCAAAGTCAGTGATGGTGCGCATTTCAGGGGGCAGCTTATTCCAGAGTCTGGGCCCAGCGACCAAGAAGGCCCGATCACCCCAGAGTTTAGTCTTCACTCTGGGGACTTCCAGCAAGAGCTGGTTGAGGACTAGAAGGCTCTAGTGGGGTTCTGAACATGGATTACATTAAGGGGGCAAGGATCAAAAACCAACATACAATGCATTGCAATAATCAATTCTTGAGCTTATAAAAGCATGAATGGTTTTTCCAAGTCTGCATGATTTAAGAATGGTTTTACTTCTGTTAAAGCCTGTAACTGATAAAAACTGGTCCTGACCACACTGTCAATTTGCTTGTCGAATTTTAAGCTGCTATCAAAAATAACTCCAAGATTCCTCACAGAAGATTTCAGCTTAAAAGAAAGATCACCAGAGTGTACTGAATCACCAAAGAGAACATACTCTGTTTTATGTTCATTTAAGTGCAGAAAATAGTTCCCTAACCACACTGCAATGCAGTCAGTTAGGGTATGAAGAGCACCACTTTTGTTTGGGACCACAGGAAGATAAATTTGCAGGTCATCTGCATAGCAGATGACCGTTATAAATGACAGTTATAGCATCAGCATTTAGGGCTGTAGCGATACACTAATTTCGCGATACGATGCGATACATTTGGCTCACGATAAAATATCTATCAATAATTTTCTAACAATACATTTACATCATTTTCTGAAAGATTTTAACAGGACAAAGTGATTTTGGTGACATCTTGTGAGTGTTCCAATTTGTTTGAATTAACTGAACTGAAAGGTAGGTGACCGCAGAGAGGAGAGAAAGGAGGCCTCTGATTGGTCAATATTACATCCGTGTCATTGAAGAAATGAGGAAGTACCCACATCTGTGCGATTCTCGTTCTCCACACTACAAAGACAGCACATATTCTAGTAATTCATGGAGGGAGATTGCGATGAATGTGGGTCTGGATGCGGCAGAGACGGTAAGGAAGTGGAAAAACGCAAGAGATAAGTTTAGTAAGTTTAGCTAGTTCGTGATTGTCCCTCTCCGTTGTGGCGTTGAATAACATAGTGTAGACGCGCTTCAAAATTTAGCATAAATCAAAAGTAGCTGGGGCATACCAGCGACAAGATAACTGCGACACATTGCCGCGAGAGTATACACAGCCCTTAAAGCCAGCGTTTTCCACCACTGAATACGGTCTCAAATCCTGACAAATAAAGTTTGGCTCACTCTCAGTTAGCATTACCTTGTTCGGGTGGTGACGTTTCAGGTGGGCTTGCCTTGCAGGTTGGTGGTATTTCCAGAGTACTTCACGTTTGTGTGACACAGCTTGCAAACCTCCATACTTTTGTCTAAATCTTCGCTTTCCTTTTTCTTTTTAAACCCGAACTGCTCCCACACATCTGCTTTTAAGCACGCAAGCAGTGGATTTATACTTGCCGCCATTCTCCTGACTGGCTCAGCTCTAGCTGGAAGAGAAAGAAGCTGCTTCTGGATAAATGGTTAGAAACGCTCTACAGCGACACTAGCGGCTGGAGGACTTAATGGCTCTTCCTGCACTTTGCAGTAAGAGCACCCGTGCGGGACACGGGGGTTTTGAAGGGAGCTTAGAATATCGATACCCGCGGCTGCAAAATCGATACTCTCTGAGCAAATAAAATATTGATATATATCCCAGAATCGATAAAATCGCCCAGCCCTAATCAGCATGTAGTAGGGCTGGGCAATTATAACCTCATTTCATATGTAATTGAACACTTTACCTCAGTTATGATTAATGAATGATTGTTTTGAGTTTCATCTTTTTTTATTTGCCCCTCAGAGTTCACTGTCAAAGTTGCTCTGTAAATATGATCAGCTAACAAAGATGGGAAATGGGGTGTACATAAGTTTGTTATTTTAAAATAATTAAAAGGAACCATGGACAAATGAAACATTTAGGGTTATGTATTGAATGCTTTTCTAAACTACTGGAATTGAACCACATGTATTGCTTGAAATTAAAAATGCCTCATGAAAAAGGTCACATTTTAATTTAGAGTAAAAAAAAACAAAACAAAACAAGAACATAAACAATTTAAATTTCTTAGTAACAAAGTAAATTATTTGCAATCTTGTCTCATGGAATAGCAGGAAGAGGTCACATTTTAGTTTTAAAGTAAGAATCATGTTCTTAAACAGCAGAAAAGAAATAGTTTTAAAACATTTTAAACACTATGTGCAAAGTAGAAAATAACATATCTCTTGCAGACAAATTAAAATGTAAATTGTTATGTAAAAAGTAGAAAGTAATAACTTAGATCTCCTATAAACAAACATTTACAGTAATACCATGTCCAAATATATTAATAGAACTGCTGAGAGCAAAAAAGTGGCTTGAAAGATTACCTCCAATGTATCGGTAGATTGTGTAGTCATACTGTTGAAGATGCGAATCTGGCTCAAGACTGCTGTTGCATGTGATCTTCCTCTCAACCACTTTGTCCTCAGACTACTCTTTACAATAGTATTTACTCTAGGTTCTTTCAGATTACAGCCAGGATGTCAGGCATATAACAATGTTTCCTTCTGAATTAAAAATAACTGGCTCAGATGGAGAGCTATTGGCCCATATGCAAAGATACTTTTTTGCACCCTTACTGGAAAGTGTACAAGATGCTTTCTCTACCATCCCAGTGGTGGTCACTTCCCAGCATGGGAAACAGCAGGTACCTGCTTAGCTCTGCTTCTAATGTTTGCCATAGTGATACAGTGGGTGGAATTGGTGTTGCTTCACTTCCTCTGAAAAATGCTTTCTAATGACCTCCTTGATAATTTGGTTCTGATAAAGACCCAAAAAACTCCACTCTGTAATGCTTCCCCTGCAGAGTGTAGCTGCTGTCTCCATCTCTGTTTTTACTTTTTCCTGAATGGTAGAGACATTGTAAACAGAGATATATGTTGTTTTAAGTCTTGGATCAACAAAGCTGGTGATGTCCAGTACCTCTTCTGTGATGATATCGGAGAACTTAGCCATAAGGTAGTCAACAACACTGGTTTTGATTGTTCTAGTCAGCTCGATGTCATCTTCCTCCTCAGCCAGCAATTGCGAATAGAGGATGTATAGGACAGGCCTGACTATTGAAATAATCCCAGACCCGTCTCCTGACAGCGCATCTGTGAATTCCATCAGTGGAGAGAGAGCTTTGTTCACACCTTCTAAGACATCCAGATCAGATTTTTTTTTTTTTTTTATCATCAGTGAGAACCTGTGTGATAGCTTTTTTTTTGCTGAAGGACCCTTACAGTCATCATCTGCACTGATCCCCATCTGGTGGCACATGCTGTTCTCAGCTTGTGCTGTGGCAGGTTCAGCTCTTGTTGCACCTTTACGATTGCCTTTCCTTTTTTTTTTCAATAACTTTTTGTACACCATCATTGCTAGCTCCACACATTGATCTTTCATTCCATTTTCTTAGGCAAATGAATGAATATTTTTTTATTTTTTTTATTTCATTGATAGTTACAGCGGTTCTTAGTTCGAACCTCAGCAGGGGCCTTTCTGTGTGGAGTTTGCATGTTCTCCCTGCGCTTGCGTGGGTTTCCTCCGGGTACTCCGGCTTCCTCCCACAGTCCAAAGACTTGCATGTCAGGTTAATTGGTGGTTCTAAATTGTCCGTAGGAGTGATTGTGAGTGTGCATGGTTGTTTCATCTATATGTGGCCCTGGGATGGACTGGCATCCTGTCCAGGATGTACCCCTGCCTTTTGCCCAAAGAGAGCTGGGATTGGCTCCAGCAGATCCCTGTGACCCTGCACCCTGTAGAGGATTAAGCGGGTATAGATGATGGATGGATGGATGGATGATAGTTTCAGTTATATCTAAAGATTTTAGAAACTGTTTACATCAAACAAAATTAAGAGAAATCCCTCTTTATGATGAACTACTGAAAAAATAGATTTGAAAACAAATTTCAGAAACAGTTTATTTCCGTTCTAATGATGATTGAATATAGCATTTTATTACAATATATTGTGAGATAAACATTGCAATATTGTAAAGTTAAGTGCTTTGTCCCATTAATACATTTTTTCATTATTGTTTATTATTATTACTGTATTTATTGTGCTGAAAATATCTGAAGATCAATTGTAAATAGCACTTTCTCCACACAAAAGTGCTTAAAAGTGCTTAACAACATCAGCACAGAAAAATAGAAAATACAAGGCACAACAACAACACAAAATGAAAACATGAACATAATTATTTATTACACAAATAAATAAATAATTTAGTAATCATTAACAGCCCAGATATCACCATTTCAGTTAACCAATATTCCAGCATTGGCTCTGTGAAGCTGATGTGTACTTGGTAGTTACCAACTGCCAGGTGCAGCCTGTGCCCCAAGCATTGCCCATGTCCATCCATTGAGCTCTGTAGCTTTGACAACATTAGTGTCGTCTGTCGTAATGGCATTAGGTTCTCTTGTGTTAGGATACACACAGAAAGTATATTTTTCAAAGCTCCATGCAATCATCTCTGACTGTTGACAAATGGAAAATACGTAAAGTAAGGTTCAAGTACAGATCCATTGTCCTGCTTGACCAGAGATCAGTTGTGGCTGGAAAGTGCTGAGCAAATTTCAGTTCAGTGGCTACTTTTTCACATGTTAGGTACAAACATGGCGGTAGTATGTTTTTGGGGCAGTACGTGAACATGCATACAGTTGGGAAGGTAATAAAAGAAGAAAAAAATAATAATAACCAACCTGGGCTAGATTACATTCCTTATTGGTTCTAAATGACAGTTACAATTAATTTTCGATTAACTATAGGCTAAGCAACAAAGCAGAAAGAGGACTGGTTGTCGAGATGGATGGCTGAACTTCTGAAATGAAGATCACAACATTTGCAGTCTTGGCAGGAAGCCTTTGACACTTGAGAGGGTAGAGTAGCAACTGCAGCTGCACAGCCAACCATTTTGCCAGTCTCTCACTCCTGGAAACAGGTCTATTCCATTTTTTATTAAGTCAGATTTATGCTTTTTGTGAATTATTGAGTTACACAGGTTTGACATTTTGCACGATTTGACAGCAGGAGGAAACAGAGTTAGCTCTCAAAGGGGCTAACCAATAAAAATTCTACAATCAAAAACATTGCAAAAAAGAAGAGAGAGACAAAAACCTGCTCTGACGTAAGGCTTTCATTATTATGCCAGAAAACTGTCTTGATCCAACATGAGACTGTTTCTCATTTAATTAGATGTTCCATGTGTGCGTTCCAAGGCTTCATGCACAGCAGCTTCTGAGTAGGCCCAATTTTTTTTTACACACTCTCATTTCCAACACTCAATTGCTCACTTATCAAAACAGGTCTGCACAGGGTCTGTCTGTCACTAGTGTGTTGTAGAGTGCTGTATGTATGTACTCTGTTAAAGGGATATTTTGCAGAGCATAAATTTAGGCTCTTGCTGTATTGTTTACCATTTCTACTATGCAGGCTTGTATTGCAGACACTTTCCAGAAACCACGGTAAAACGGAATATAATCAGTTGTTTGGCATTTAAAGTTCAGTGCAGTTCTTCTTCTTCTTCAACGTCTTTGGGTTTGGTCACAGATACAGCAATCAGAACAGAGAGGCTCAGCCTCTTATCTCCCTACTCACCTTCTCCAGTTCATCTGTGAGTGTACCAAGCTGTTCCCAGGCGAGCCAAGAAATGTAATGTCTCCACTGTCTCCAGTTGAATCACGGAGTTACAAAAGGGCACAACTCCACCAAGGTATATTTTTCAGGAGAGCATTTTTTCTCTCCAGGACTTGGGCCGTTCTTCAACTCAAGGCAAAAAACATCACCTTAGTTAACAGTTTTATGATCTGGAGTTGGTCCTTTCTTCAATACATTTTTATAGCTCTTAACCTAATGTACAAGATAGGGAGATAACCTGGATTTCCCAAAATCATGGAGTTGGGCCCTTTTGTAATTCCATGATTTAGTTGTTAAAAACACCTCTTCAATGAAGCATCCAGGAGGCATCCTAACCAGATGCAAGCAAGAGTTTAGCTAGCATGTGGAGGCATCCTGTTTTAAACCCGTGGACTTTGGCACTGTAGCTTCTTCCCAACTACATTGTTTTGCAGACACAAGAGAGCTGAGTTATGAAGAGCTACTTACTTGCCATTGCATAACACAGATGGAAAGCCATGCAGCATCCTTGTCATGAGAAAGGCAAGAGTGGCTCCCTTTAAAACCAGACTGGATCTAATAGCAGCAGTAGTGGCAGCATGCATGGGCAGACTGTGGAGGAAGGAGCTGCAGATGCCATTGCTTGACTCAGTTTTTTGAATTGATAGCTCCTCTGTGCTAAGAAATGTCAAAAACAGGTAAGATGTGTCCTGCAGATTCAGAATGTTTGAGGCCAACAAGGTACCAAAGATTCTTAAAGCATCTCATGTAGCTCAGTGAAGATGTCAGTATCTTGTCCATTCCAGCAGATCTTCCTTCCAGGGGAGTTGGGGTGGAGTCATTCTTTAAGGATAAACAATGGATCTGTGGTCCACAATTTCTACTACTATTTTGTACTAGAGGAGCAATGGCCTACAAACCTAGACAACTCAGAAGAAAAATCAGCCAAAGATGATCCTAAGGTCAAGATGAGCATATTGGCTAATCCCAAGTTGGCTCAGTGTCTCAAATGATTGACTGTGCCTTATCCTGGAACCATCTAAAAAAAAAAGTGGTCTTAAGATTCAAAAATAGACTCTTAAATCTCTCGAACAAGTTAAAGGAGGTCAAGATGCTGCTGTCGCACTCAAGAGAGAGATCAGAAGGATATCCTGAGAAAAGAGTTGCAGAGTCTCAAAGACTCATTCAATGATTCTCTCTCTGTGGAGGATATAAGAAAAGCAGAGCTTGAAATTTTTGGATTGTACCAATAAAAATGATTTCCTGAGGAGTTTTTCCAGCCTCCTAAGGAATCAGAATGTGAAAGAGACGAGCCATATATGCAAACTAAATCCAGTACTTAAAAATGGCATCTTGAGGGTTGGTGGAAGGCTCAGTAGAGCTGCAATGCCTAAGGAGTCAAAGCATCCAGTCATATTGACCAAAGATCTACATAGCTCTGACCTCATGCTAAGACAAGTACACAAAGGAATTGGCCACAGTGGAAGAACCCACATGTTGCCATGGCTAGTTCATAAACACTGCATTACTGGGGCTGGTGTGGCTATATGCAAGATATTGGCCAAATGTCTAGTTTTCCGATGGGTTCTTGCAGTGCCAGCGAGCCAACAGCTGACAAACTTGGCACTCAACAGGATTTCTCCAGATCAACCACCATTCATCTCAGTGGGAGTTGATTGCTTTGGTCCATTTGAAGTGGGCTGGGAGAGAATAATTTGTTCAGTCAAGAAAGTCTCTACTATAAGAGTGCAAACTCTGGATGGTGACAGTTCCCACACTGTCATGTGTGAAGATGAAACTATTCTCAGTAGCAGACCAACAACAAAGGCATTCAGATATTCCAGTGACCTAGAGGCTCTTACTCCCAACCATTTTCTCTTCCTCAAAGGTCAGCCATCTTTTCCACCTGGTGTTTTCCAAATGATAACCTTTTACGCTGTACATAGATAGAAAAAAATACAGTCTAATCTGTTTTGGAAAAGATGGACAAAAGAATACTTATCACAGCTTTGGAGCACCAAAAATGGAACAGAATCAAGCACAATTTTATTTCTGGAGACATTGTGCTCATTGTGGATTACTCTGGACCCCTAACTGTTGAATTATGGGAAAAGTTGTCAAAGCTTTTCAAGGTCAAGATCAAGACTAGGACAAGCTGTCTGGACAGACTTGTCACAAAGATTTGTCTGCTTCAAGAAGCTGGAGACACCTGAAGGATTACTTGTTGACATGACTTATTTTTTCAAGGGATGTTCCTGGTGACTAATTTCCCTGTCGACTAAACGAAAATTTTAATTAAGACTAGTCGACTAGTCTAAAAAAAAGGAGAACACCGTCCCCGGGTAAACAATGTCAAATCGGCCTGAGTGTGGCTAGGACCGCTAGCATCAGCGGCCGTTGTCTCGTGCAGATTAACATCCAAATGCTTGAGTCGAATGTGGCTGCGCATTGCTCCAGTCGAGTGATTGTATGTCAGTTGTTTCTGACACAGTCTACATACTACCTTGTTTTCATTTTCTAGATTAAAGTACCGCCAAACCGCGCTGGTTTTGCGAGAGGGCATCTTCCCACCGTGCCGTTTTAAAAGTCTACTCGAGCATTGCCGCGACGAGGGGGACTGCTGTCTGACGGCTCTCTAGCCCCGACTAGTGGCGGGCGGCTGTATGACAGTTAAGTTGCCTTGTACATGAATAAAACACAAAGGGCCTGATTTACTAAGATCCTAAATAAAGAGTACTAAATTGCGTGTGCACTAAAAAAGTTTGCACGTGCTGTTGTTGTGTGTTTTGCGGGTGATCAACTAAGAATGCTTGTGCAATTGATAACAGGTGCAAACCGCAGTATTTAAATGAGGTGTTGCGTGTCTTACGGTTTGCGCCATGGAGAGTCTGGATGGAAAGCAGGATAGACGCAAGTGCAAAATGAAATTTGACGAGTTGGAGTTAGAGATATTAGTGGAAGAGGCAAATAAACACATTCATGAACTAAAGCAAAAAAATTTAAACATTACCAAAAGAAACGCAATATGGGAGAAAATCTGCGATAGAATAAATGCAGTTGGTAAGACAAAAAGAACGGCAGATGAGGTTAAAAGAAGGTGGCAAGATATAAGGCGAAGAACTAAAGAAAAAGTGGCCTTTAATAAAACTTCGGCAAAAAAGACAGGTGGAGGGCCTGCGGAAGAGATGCCTCTAACCAGCATTGAGCAGCAGGTGCAGCTCACCAAATTACTCGAGTCCGAAAGACTCTCTCTCTGCGTATTCTTTGATTTTGGCGATGTCGCCTCCTTGCCACAATAACAGCAGCCATCGGTGCGTAATGCTGGGCAGATTAGCACCTTCCTTTCGAACGTACTAAATACAGACGCAATCACAATCCCCGCAATTACTTTCAGGGTTGGTAAATCTCATTGCGTGTGGTAAATGAACCTATTTGCATTTTCCCCTCCCAGTATTTAGCGCTTTCTGGCGGGTACGCCCCATATTGATTATTCATCAGGGCAAAAGTACTAAATGAACAGCGTGTACTATTTTGCTCATTTGAGAGGCGCAGTCCTCTTTGCACGCTGTTAGTAGATCAGCTTGCACATTGGTTTGCGGGTGATGTCAAGTTTGCACACGTTTTTACGTACGCAAACCTTTAGTAAATCAGGCCCAAATTGGTTTAAACGACTAATATTTCTGGTGCCGACTAGTAAGTGGGCGGACGTTTAATCGTTTAGACAATTAATCGCGCGCATCCCTAACTTTTACATAACTTGACTTTGACCATGAGACTTGTGGCACAGACCACACTATCTAGGCTCCATAAGTTTTGGAACCTCTGACCTAGAGACACTTGAAGACACATGACACATCATTTTGTCTGTATGTTTTTTGCATTGACATATTCCATGCTGCTATTATTGTTTGGTAATTATTATGTTATATTAATTAGGGACTGGAATGTAATGCTGCCTTGAACACGTGTAGGATCAGCTTATCCATGCTATTTGTGCCAGTGACCAACACTAATACGTTGGCTGATGTGCAACAAATGCTGGTTGAAGAATGGTATGCCATCCCACAGCAGTGTGTGACCAGGCTGGTTAACAGCAGGAGGAGGACGTGCCTGGCTGTTGTGACGGAGTACCGTTCTTCCACAAGGTACTGAGGCTCTTGAAAAATTGCCATTATGTCTCGTTTCTTAAGATTTCAATCATCCACTCCACCAAACAGCACAAAATAACTGTCAACAGCAAAAAAAAAAGAAAAAGAAAAAGAAATGAAAATCTGTTTGCCATTGCCAGAGAAGATTTGGTAAATCTTTCAAGGGCACAACCCACAAATTCAACTCTGTTTGCTCAACCCACAAATGCTTTTTCCTTATAAATGTGGCGCCATTTAAAGGGGTAATGAATGAGCTTTCCAATGGTATAAGATTTTTTTGCCAAGAAGCATTGTTACAACGAGGAAATAATGTACCAAACACAAATTTTCTTACTTTCTGCACTTAGTTTACATCATTGAACACCTTATTGAACATCATTGAACTGTTATGCACACTTTTATGTTCAAACATTGTGTTTGTTTGTTCTGGAGAAACTGTGACTAGCATTGAAGTCCAACAAAAAAGCAAAGCTCAGACTTAGTTTGGAGCGGCTGTTCCTCATAATTGGTGCCCTCCAAGTAACACTGTCATTGCCTATGTGAAGGCTGAAATCCCCCAGCAGAGCAATAAAGGCTCTTTTGGAAGCACCTTCCAGCACCACAATTAAGGACTCAAAAGGTCAAATACTCTGAAATCTCATTTAGCACGTAAGTGATAATGATATCAAAAGGTGCATTAAAACTTACTACACTTGGGTCCTGAAGTATTTGGAGTATTTATGATTTTGCCTTTACACACCACCGCAATCTCTTTGAAATGAAAAAGTCAAGATGTAAACAAAGTGTAGACTTTCAGCTTTCACTTAAGAGGTTTCACAAAAATATGGCTTTTACCATGCAGGAATTGTGATAATTTTTAAGACTTCTTAAAAAATTCAAATCAAATGTGAACCCTCCTCTCCACTTATTTATTTATTTATTTTTCTTTGTCATCTCTTCAACACTTTTATCGGTCACCCCTCTGTCTCAACGGGTGCAACCCACACGGTGCACCCCAGCAGCCTGGCCCCCCAGGCTGCTGATGTGCACCATGTGTAATGCCAGGAAAGAAAACAACGGCGCTCCTCAGCATGTCCGGCACCAACAGCGACAGATAAACTGATGTTCGCGGTTCCGTCTGAATTCTGCCAATGCCCCCGACCAGTCGCCACCGAGCACCCCTTCACGAGGCCGGATTTCCAAGGCTAATGAACTTGCGGCTAAGAGGAGCTAAGTCTCCCCCGATCCAGGATCGCAGCGAATGACCAGCAGACAAAGCACAGAAAACAAATTAAAAACCCAGGGACGCCACTTGTTAAATGAGAATTTGAATATCTTCTCTGTCAAGGTGCAAAACAGAGTTTATTCTCTATTCTCTAAGTCTGCAGATTCAGGAAGGTCACTACAGAATGCTGGATCGTTCAGAATGACTAAGACAGAAAGGTGGGCAGTTCATCTCAATGACAAGTTGAAAAACACAGTAACCTTGGGATCTGTCTAGATGTAACTTAGCTACTTGATGGAGCCAGTACCAAAACAACCGGTGGCCTCAAATGAGGCAGGATTTGACGCGAAAAGTCATGGCCTTAAGTCATGACACAGCATGACACAGCAGTTTTAGCAAGTTTAGGCCTCAGAATGAATTTTAACATTACAGTGTATAAAGTGAAATCATAAAACTTGGTCATTGTCCAAATACTTTGGGATCCAAGTTTGGGTGTCCTATATTGTAGGTAAGCCCAGAATCCATTCCAAGTTCAATTCATTTCATTCCATTCCATTCCTGCACCACAAGTTCACAAAAAAGAAAGTAACTTAATCCATTCAAGAACTCAGTAAGCATTCAGTGGCAGCTGGAAAGATAAAACAAAGACACCACCAGCAGAGCCAGACTCAAGGAAGAAAGACATCTGCCTCAACTGGCTCAAGCAATAGAGAGAAAGAGACACTGGTAGCTGAGTAATAACCACATGTAGCTTTACAAAACTTCTTGTGGTCACATGGTCACAGTGACAGAACTGAAATTTAAAGCTAAATGACAGGCTAGATTGCCTGGAATGAACAGTCCTTTCTTTATGTGGCTCAGCATTACTTGTAATTGTTCTTTATAAAATCAACCCAATCTTATACATGCGTGGTGTAATATTTGAAAAAAAAAACTGTTAGAATATTGTACTAGTGTTGTAAATCCCATAACTTATCATCTAGATCTGCAAGCATTCAGCCACAGTCATAAAGGAACAATCTACAACAAGAAGAAAAAAAAAACAAAAAAGAGAAGAGCAAAGAAAAAACATGCTGTGAGTTCTCCCTAACCAGGCACAGGAATGTCTTTAATCTACACTTTTGCAGGTTTAGTCACTCAAGGTAATCAAAGACATGATAAGGTCCATTCACCTCTCAAAAACTTGTGTTCTGCAATTGAAAATCATAAACCTCTTGACCCTACCCCAATCCACCTTCTCCTCACACTACCAACAGCAGTATTAGTTTGATGGTTCTTCCTAGAATCCTCAAATAAACCCCCTCTTTTGATCTGTCCTTCAGCCACGAACAGCCTACTCAAACTCACTAACACTCTTTATGGAACAATGAACACCTTAAAAGTGGCTTCAGACACAATATAATTATTTTAAAACCACAGGTCAATCAACCCAATGATGATGCTTGCATGTTCACAAATGCAGTCAAAAGATATATAGTAGCAACAGAGATAAATCTTGTAACCAAAGACTGGAAAAGTACTTTTCAATGAAAAAGTTTCTGTGGATTATGAGGATCTCAGACCACAAAATGTCTGTCTTTATTCACCTACTAACATCCACAGATGATCCACCAGTGATAGGCTGACTCATTTTTATCACTAAAGACATATTGCATATAGAAACATTCTAGTCAGCTCACTGTCACAAAGCCATCCATAAATTCTCATGGATGTATGCGGATGTATGCATTCCGTGTCAAGTATGTGACCTCTGGAGTCCAATACTATCACTGTTGTTGTGGTAGCCACTATGTGTTAACGCCAATAGACTCCTATTCACAAGAGTTTTAGATTTTTTTCATGAGATAAACAGAGTGATGTTCATTAAATGATCTCCTTTGACTTAGAGGCCTGTTTTCCCCTTTAAAATATTTAGTAGCCCTCAAACATATATTTCTGCCCAGCTAGTGTCACTTTTCATCTCTACGCTCTTGTCCACGTATGCTCACTTTTGCCTCCACTTCTGCTTACTTCCACATTCTAAATTTAAGGCTTTGAAACAGCAGTTCACAAGGCACTGTGTAAGGTGGCAGTGGCTACATGTATCTCTTAATATCTTCTAAGAAAACACATGTTTTTAAAATGTTAATGGAAATTGACAGAATGAACAAAGGAGCGATGTACTGTATGTGATAACCAAAGACTCATGCACTGCCACATGCAAGGCATTTGCAGGTGCAGAGAGGGAGACAGCCCTAATCATAAGGGATAGGAATTATTTTTGTGATGCTCATTGTTTATTTCTTTACATAAAATATTTGTTTAACTTCTTTCATCAATTTGTTCACCTTGTGTTTGCATTTATAACATGTCAAATATGTTTCACTCAATCACTGCTTCCACCTTGGGGTGTGTCATTATCTCTTGTTGAATATTTGTTGTTAACATATATTAACATTCAGTCCAACTCTCAGCAATCACATTTATAGCAGGCCCTTACTTGTCTCACTAACTCTCATGACCACATTACAAAGAAAACAGCTTTCAAATCAGGCATCTGACAAGATAAGCAAGCATATAAAAAGAATAATCTGTGTAGAAGTCAGCATACTGTGGGTAAATGGCTTCTGCAGGGGTATAGAACGTTAGTGAACATACTACCACTGAAGACACAGAGAAAAGGATTTGTTAGAGACACAGCTCAAAAGCAGTGTCTTTGATGGTACTTTTGCAGATTTGTGCACATGCCATGGGTAACTTCATCTATTAGCAAAAGGCACTATTAATGCTGTGTAATATGTACAAGTTGTAGCGCAGCATAGCCTGTAGGCACGCCACGATTCACTTAACTCACGATACAATTCGGATGATAATCCATGGTTTACAATAAAATTTGAATCATGATTCAAATCATGTACAACGCAAAATTAATTTACAGGCAAATGACTGTTTTCTTTTATTTTTATTACTATTTCTCTTACACAAATCCAGCCTTTTCCTTTTTAACAATACTGTAGTTTTTTCTTTTATGCTCTTTTCCTAACAGTAGATTAGAACTAACAGCAAATGACAAAAGATTGTATCAGTTCTCTTCTTTTTTTTTTTTAACTTTTTTTTTTTTCTTATCCTCTTTATACCTGCATAGCAAATGACTGGAAAGTGGAAACTGTTTTATCAACTCTCAAATCTGT
Organism: Hirundichthys speculiger; assembly: GCA_018398805.1. Classification (NCBI taxonomy): domain Eukaryota; kingdom Metazoa; phylum Chordata; class Actinopteri; order Beloniformes; family Exocoetidae; genus Hirundichthys; species Hirundichthys speculiger. The sequence continues at coordinate 1,570,504 of JAGFBZ010000080.1, read as the reverse complement.
CAAATCCTGTCTTTGTTTTTTCTTTTTCTTTTTTTTTTTTTTTTACAATAGGCCTACTGCCCTATTTTAAGAAATCAGTACAGTTTCAAGATTTTTTTTTCTTTTACTACATAACAAATCAACTGTACTTTAAACCAGGCATAAACTAAGGCATTATACAAACATAACAAAACTGGTCTTTTCTTACACTCTGTCCAAATCAATACTGCATCAGCGAATGCTTTTTTTTAAGTATTCTAGGCACACACCTAAGGCATATTTATTTTTGTCTGAGCAAAAATTAAATACCAATTTTACCAATTAAGCCTATTGGCCCGAATACAGAGCAATTCTGATTATAAGACGACCCCTATTTTTCAAATATCAAATATCAAAAATATGATGAATGTTACGGGACCCGAGCTCGTGGCTGGACTCAAAGAGCAGGAGATGTCAGAGCAGATGAACAAAAAGTCTTTATTGCCTCATCGGAGACACAAAGGGGTGTACAAAATTCTACAACAGGAAAATCCCTACACGCTTTGGTCGCTGGAGGCTGGCTGCCCACCGGTCTGAGCACTGAGGTGTGGCAGCAAGGCACTGATCGAATAAGACGGAATTATCTGGCAGAGTAGTGGTGGCATAGCCGGTCTTTATGGAGAGGTGAGTCGATTGCAGAGTGCCATCAGGTGTGCCCTGCTGCACACCGTCAGAGAGTAGGTCAGCCACGCCCCCCAGCCTCAGCCTGCAGTGCTGGAGAGAGAGAGACAGGAGTCAAAGGATGCACACAACACAAACAGGAGTAAAATAACCTCAGGCCATGACAATGAAGACAATAAGTTTAATCATAAAACAATGTTCTATTGTACAATTACTATAGAAAAAAAATCACACAGAGGTATATCAAGGTATAGTACCATTTAATAAACTTTATTCTCTTGAAATCTGAGACTATGACTCAGTCATAAGCAACAACCATGTAGTTCAATAACTGCAATAATGATGTCAATAACTGCATAACCATCAAGGTCAAGTTATATTCGGTTTCAAAAACAACATTAATAATTCAGTCTGTAAAAAAACAAATTCTGAATTGCAACAGAACTTTCTAACCTCTTTGCTCGAGTCGGTTACAGACTACAGACTGTCGGCTGATTTGGGATGTAGAAGACGTAGATCTAAGAAACATTGCGCTTTATTTAATTTTACATTTACATTTACATTATTTTACATTTTTTAAGATGAGATTTACACTAAATATGTGTTACTGACAAGTGCTGATGGGGCGGGTGGCCCATGTGCAGGGGCTGCAGTGCTCATGCAGCTGGTTGTGGGTTCAATTCCCGGCCCAGATGGCTCTTTGCCGCATGTCTTCCCAGTTCTCTGTGTCCTGTCTCTGTCAAATAAAGGCCACTAGTGCCAAAAAAAAATTAGAAATGAAAAAAAAAAGGCTTGCACAACAAATGTCATGGCACTTTCATTCATATGGCTGCATCTATATGTATGCGTGAGTGTATATACGCGCACACAAATATATATTCATCTTCCATAGTGTTTATTTTATATTTTATCATTTTATTAGGTCTCCTTAGTGACTAATTCAAGCACTTATACAGTGTTTATTTTATTTATTTTGGGACCTTTTTACTAAATTAGTCTGAGGAAATTTGAATGTTTTAATTTTAATTTTAATATTTTTATTCCATATTCTTTCATCGTAACTTTGTAAGCCAATGCATGAAAATTTCGTTGACATGCATACTTGTGATGAAAATGAATTACAATAAAGTTGTTTTTATTAATTGAATTGGATTTCCATTTGAATTAGAAATAATCAAAGAATGACATTAGAAAACTGACAGGTGGTGGTTTATGGTAAATGCAGCATGCTAGCATTTCAGACACATTCGGATCAGTGTCAGAAAGGTATCCAGCCCAATATTAAATGTTGCTAGAGCAGAAAACTGGACTATAAATATAAATTTAAATATATACATTAGCACCTCATTAACACAAAACTATAACTTCCACAATGCATAGAACAGATGTAATCACATAATGTATGATGTAACCAGTTTATATATTTACATAAATCACAATAGTAATTTATGTAGGTGAACTAAGCAGACATTTAAACCATGGTGAATGTTTGGAGACTTGGTGGCACATCCAGGGGGACAGAAGCTGACTGATCTCCAAAGGATGTCTGAGTGATCCAGCTGAGAAAGCAGATGAGGTCGAGCTATCACATGGTCAGGCAGCCAGATGTTTCCAAATGAATCAAAATTTACAATCCTGACAAAGTTTTGCAGGTTCTATAGCTGGTTTGTTCAATATGTATGTCCAAAAAGGACAACTAAATATACTATTAAACACATATCCTTTAAATTAAAGTTTACATATAAAGAGGTCATATGAAGAGGCCAAAATGTGGTACATGATGCGATTAGAAACTTTGCAAAATCAGTTTCTCCAGGGAACTCTGAAAATACGTAAAAAATGTATTTTTATTATGTAAGCTTACCCTGGCTGCAGAAAAGTAACACATTGCAGTTGGTCACACATCAGGCAGCACACAGAACAGATGAACTAATTTTTTGGGTCACTGTGGTGTCATTCAGACAAGCTTGTCTGTTCTGGTATGAGTTACTGTTCCTCAATCATGTGTACAGATGGACTTTCCTCCTGTAGCTGGCACAATGGATTAGCTATAATTTCAAAGCATCATACTTTCCAGCTGGGATTCCAAGTGTAGCGGGACACATGATAAGCAAAAAAATACCCACACACTGTTTGAGATCTGTGACAAGGGCATTATATAACAATGTCTGGTTGACAAAGATCTGTCAACAAAATGGCTCCACTGAGCTTATGGCAGTTACTCCTCTGCTTCAATACATCAGCATGGAGGTTCAGAGACCAACAGGGTCAACACTGACTGCTTTGTGTAAGTCAATGTCTAAGTGTGTATGTGTGTATTTGCCATTGATCCTACTGCAACAATCTGCTGTAGCAAGCGGAATTATCTCAGGGAAATGGCAGTAATGGAGTACTTTTTCTTATTCAATGAAAAATTGTCCCTCAAGGCTGAATGGGAAACTAAATTACTTCTTAAGGAGAGGTGTTTTTTGCAATGTGGGCAGCCTTGATGGTAAAGTGAAAACAGCTGAGAAATGATAGTGATGAAGAATCATCACTAGGACTGGAAAATCAGTTCAAGCCAAGGTTTAGTGTTTAACAGGCTCTTATTGTTGTCTTCATTCCCTACTGAAAAGAGTTCTATATTTCATCCAACATTTTCAACCCTGCTTAAAAGGTTAAAAAGAATTTAAATTAGGTAGATTTTTACAATTATAGGTTTACATTCAAAAATGAGCTTTAGGCATGCATGGTAGCAAGTTATTTTACTTTTTATCTGTCCATCTTGAGCTGCTGTAACAAGTGAATTTCCCCGGTGCGGGATTAATAAAGTTCTATTCTATTCTATTCTAAACCCATCCTTAAAGATAATGTCTGAGCGACCCGAGAAAAGAGAGAATACTGGCTCCGATAGTAAATATCAGTATCTCCTTGGTAGCAAATAAGCCCTAAAATGTAATGGCAAAAATCTCCAGCATCTGCTTTTCAAAAGGGCCATAGGGGAGTCTTGACTTTCTCTTGGTTACATAAACAACTAAGCTTTAAAGTCCAAATGCCTTTACCAGTAGAGCTACTGCCTTGTCACTAAGACTGCTTCCTATTACTCTCAGTGTTGACTGTGAAAGGAAGACGAAATGACCAAGAGCCAAAATTCCAAAAAGGTTTGGAACCACATTTTCTATAAGTACAAACACCATCACCATAAATTCCCAAATAATGTGTGGTGTGAGATTTGAATAACCTGCACTAATGGGGTTGCAGGACTCACTAAATTGCAGTGGAGGAGAAAAGAAGCAGAATTAACAAACAGAATATTCATTGACAGAAAAGGCCGAAAAAGGATTTACAAGAAAATCAAATAGAAAAGCAATAGAGGCAGCGAGAGAGGACCGATATTGTCACACTCCTTTGAACATTCCCAGCATGAGAAAAGACAACACCTAGTCTTGTTATATTTGTTGACATCATTTAAGCAGTTTCCTATTTTTAAGAAGGCCAAGAACATTTTCAAAAGCAACAAAATAAGCTTCATATCCATGGTGAAGTCAAAGAACGTAAGCATTTCCCCTGATGTGAGCCAGTAAGAATTTCATTGTAAATGATAGAATGATAGTATGTGTGTGTGTGTGTGTGTGTGTGTGCGTGCATAAGAGTGTTTACACAGCTGGAATTAGAGAGCAGAATCACTTCACCTAGTGATGGTTCCTAAGCTGTCTGCTGTGATCCCATTAAAAAGGCAGACAGACTCTGGCACCCACCTCAGCAAACAAGAGGTTTTCACTTACCAAAATATCCCTGCATTAGAGCCAAAAGGCAGGCCAAATCTCTACAAAACCCTACTGAATTTACTTTGGGGGCAAATGGTTCCTTCTCTAAAATCCTGATAAATGATGTCTCTGGCAGGGTTCAGGTGGATCTGCTAAGTGGCCTCCAGCCCAGTTTCCACTCCATTCAAGTTTCCACTCAGACCCAGACTTGCCTCCACACCTCCCCCTCTCTCATCTCTCTTGCTCTCACTCCAACCCACCCTTCTCATATCCTCCTCCTCAGGCTCAGTCCAAATGCCACTGACACTAATGCCAGATTTAGTACAGCCACCATTGGGGCTTCAAACTCCATCTATCCAATGTTCTTTTCCTGTGCTTATCTATTTCTACTTTGCACTGCGAATGGTAACCCTGCTAAATGTAGCTCATTGATGAGGAGCTATAATGTCACAAGTAGGTCCAACCAGACAAAATTCTGATTTATCTATCTCAATACTACTTATGGACTGAGCAACAAAACAAGGCATAACTTCAGAAACTCAGAAACACTTCTCTTAGCCTGCCTGTAGGTTGCACTTTCTTACCATTTGTGCATCACTCGAGCACACAATATATATATAGATATATATATATATATATATATATATATATATATATATATATATATATTTATAACTATTATTATTATTATTATATATTAGGGATGCAACGGTACTCTGTAAAATACGGTACAGTTCGGTACGACCTGCACGGGACACTGGGACGCTTTTATGTCCCGCAGTATTTATGTTCTAATAACCTTTGCACTGGACTTGCACGTGAGCGTGCGTGCCTTTTAGGCAACAGGCCGCCACTGCATGTCAATGTGCACTCGCCTCCGCTCACTTACAGTGACCAGCCTATCACACTTTGGCCGGATGGCTGCAGGTCATAGACGTAGAAAAAGAAAAAAAAAAAAAAAAACCAAGCAGGCATGGCCAGTGGTAGCAGAGAAATTGGGAAAAACTTTTTTTAATCACCATGGTGTGGGAGTATTTTGGTTTTGCTGTTGAATACACCGGCGAGGGAGTGAAAACAGTTAACTGTTAACAGAACGCAATCTTCCACCTCCCTAAACCCGGACAGTTGTTACCAGTTGTGCGTCTTTGGCGCAGCTGATGTGCTTTTTAAAATACTGCAGAACGAATTGTTGGATGCACATTTAAAGATCACGAACAATTAATGTTCCTGTCCCTCCTCGACCACCAACAGTTTCAGACATATCGGAAATAAATTCCTACATCCAACCCTTTTACAGCTTGACACCAGACACAGAGATCTCCTTGGTTTCCTCCACAGCAGACATCTGAATGAGATCATGCCACAGCTGCACATTTATTCCATTTGGACGCGCTCTTTTTTGCACCGACATCCGAGTTGCTCTTTTCACAAACTCGGTATCTTGCGATTGCTTGTTTAGGGTAGAGGGTGGTCTGAAACTGTACCGAATCCGTACAGAAACCGTGACACAAAAACCGCGGTACAAACCGTACCCTTGCACCCCTAATATATATATATATATATATATATATATATATATATATATATATATAGTGAACCCTGAATTGTGATTCGAACTGTATCGTGAGTTGAGTGAATCGTGGCATGCCTACAGGCTATGCTCTACAACTTGTACATATTACACAGCATTTATAGTACCCTTTGCTAAAAGATGAAGTTACCCATTGGCATATGCACAAATCTGCAAAAGTTCCATCAAAGACACTGCTTTTGAGCTGTGCACTAACAAATCCTTTTCTCTGTGTCTTCACTTTCTCCATTAAAACCTTGACTTAATCATCGATATTGAGATCAATAGTGGTAAGTATGTTCACTAACGTTCTATTCTCCTGCAGGAGCCATTTACTTACAGTATGCTGACTTCTCTTTCAACACAGATTATTCTTTTTATATGCTTGCTTATCTTGCCAGATGTCTGATTTGAAAGCTGTTTTCTTTGTAATGTGGTCTCTGAGAGACATGTAAGGGCCTGCTATAAATGTGATTGCTGAGAGTTGGACTGAATGTACATATATGCTAACAACAAATATTCAACAAGAGATTATGACACACCCCAACGTTGAAGCAGTGATTGAGTGAAACTTTTTTGACATGTTATAAATGCAAACACATGGTGAACAAATTGATGAAAGAAGTTAAACAAATATTTTCATGTGAAGGAAAATACACTGTGTGCTTCACAAAAATAATTCCTATCCGTTAAGATCAGGGTTGTCTCCCTCTCTGCACCTGCAAATGCCTTCCATGTAGCAGTGCATGAGTCTTTGGTTATTACATACATCGCTCCTTCAGTCATTCTTTCAATTTCCATGAAAAGCTAAAAAAAAAGGCTTTTAATGGAAAAGCTAAAACAGACTACATGTCTATTTTAGCTTTTCTGCATATTTTTCTGTCAATTCACTTCATGTTCCCCAGCAGCCAGCAACAGACTTTTTAATATAAATGAAATTAAATGAAAAATACTTTATTTATCCCATAAAGGGAAATTCAACACTGTAGCAAGGGCTCTCTTTTTTTTTTTCCAACAACAGACAAACGACAGCAATAATAATAATATTACAGCAATAATAATAATATTAATTGATGATGATAATAATAATAATAATGATAATAATAATAATAATAGTAATAATAATAATAGAAGGTTTTATGTCTTGTTGTGGAGGCTGATGGCTGCTGGCAGGAAATGATCTTCTGTATCTTTCTGTCTTGCAACGGACCTGAAGAAGCCTCTCACTGAACTCACTCTGTTGTTTGATCACTGTGTCGTGGAGAGGGTGTGAAGAGTCCTCCATCATCTTCATCAGCTTGTGCAGCATTCTTTTTTGTACAATCAGCTCCAGCGGCTCCAGAGTTCCACCCAGCACAGATCCAGCTTTCCTGATCAGTTTGTTGATTCTCTTCAGGTCTCTGGTTCTGATGCTGCTGCACCAGCAGATGGCTGCAAAGCTGACTGCACTTTCAACAACAGACTTATAGAAGATGTGCAACATCTTGGTGCAGATATTAAAAGATCTCAACTTTCTTAAAAAGTAGAGTCTGCTCTGACCTTTCTTGTAGATGTATTCTGTATACTGTAAAAGTATGTGAGGAACATGCATTAATGTGCTATAAAATAATAGAATAAATGTCAGCGTTAATAAATTAATGGGTTAATTCGATGATAACACGTTATCTCGCCCAGCCCTAATATATACAGTATATATATATGAGGGATGGAATGGTTACCAGTGTTATGGTAAAGCACAGTGAAATTTTACGTAATAGCGATGTAATAATGATATTAAGTCAAACATTGTGGTGTTGTTGTTATGTTGGGAAACTGGAATAATGATTGGGGATGCTGCCATCATCTGTCGTGGAGCTGGTCGAAGAGGGCTTGCGATGTTGGTGAGGGGTGTGGATGTCTGCGTATCGACAGATATAGAGAAGTATAAATCAGCCTTAAGGATGGGAGGTGTGAACGTATCATCTTGTAGAGGAAGTGCAACTGCTGGTGTGCTAGTTTCACCAGAGACACATTGTTCTCAGTCCAGGTTAATTTGTTAGTGATGTGCACTCCCCTTCACCTCCACTGCTATGTTGGTAATTAGCTGTGGGGACTGCCGATGCTGGTTCTTTCTGACGTCAACAAATAATTGCATTTGTTTTGTTGACCTTAAGGAAGAGGTTTTTCCTCCTACACCAGTCCACCAATTTTTCCACCTGCTCTCTGTTGGCCCTGTTATTGTTGTGAGTGAGGCCCAGTACCGTTATATCATTTTATGATATGGTTAGCAGTGGACCTGGCGCAGTGGGCTTAGTACGCGGCCCTGACGAGAACCGGTGGGTGATGACCAAAGATGGGTTCTTCCCCACCTGCAGAATTCTTGGGGCTGGTTGATGTACCAATCCAACAGCCAGCTGCATAGCGTGGTGTTAAAGTTATGGGGATGATCGTGTTGAAATTCGGAACGGAAATCCACAAACAGCATTCTCACATGGAGGTTTTTTTTTCCAGGTGTTGAAGGCTCAGGTCTAGTACAAAGGAGATGGCGTCTTCTGTGGAGTGGTTAGGACAGTAAACAAGCAGGCACGGGTTGAATGTAGAGAGAAATTTGGCGTAATGGGGCAATCGTCATCCAGGCAGGTTATTATAGATTTCTTTTGGACTGATATGAAAGTGGCTGTCTTGAAACAGAATGGTACAATCGCCTGGTTCAGGAAGGTGTTAAGAGAGCCCATCAGAACCAAAGACACCTCATCTGCACATTGCTTGAGCAGCTACTCAATATCCTGTCTGTCCCAGCTATCTTCCAGGTTTTGATCTTCTTTAAGGTCCTCTTGTTTCAAGACTCAGTGTCTGCTCATCTGGTTGAGGCACTGCTTTCCTTGCAGATATCCTATTCAGTGTCTTGCCAATATGTTTGTTCAGTTCATTAAGGAAGTCATTGTCATCATTAGAGGGTATCTGGCTGTTCGAAGAGCTACCATGTCACCAGAATTAAAAGCAGATTTTTGGGCTTTCAGCATGGCACAAACCTCTGTAGTCATCTGGGGTTTGTGCTTGGTCCAGGTGGTGATGTACTTCATGACACTGGTGTTTTCCATGCACTTCTGTATGTACCCTGACACAGATGGAGCATACTCATCCACATCAATGACCTGATTGTATGTTGCTGCTGTGTTGAACATTCCCCAGTCTGTGCTTCCAAAACGGTCTTGCTCCCTCAGACCAAACCGTCACTTGCTTTATAGGTTGCTTCTCTGATCAACAGAGGACTGTATGCTGGAATGAGCATAATGGAGAGATGATCTAAGGAGCTGAAGGGGGGGTAGGGTAGTGCTTTGAATGCTTCCTTGATGATACTGCAGGCCAGGTCCAGTGTGTTTTCTCTCTTGGTTGCAAAGTCCACATATTGATGGAAGTGACCGAGGACAATTTTTAATGTGTCAGTGATTGGAAATGACAGTACCGTTATTGAGCCAGCTGTTATTTGTGTAAATACAAACACCCCCGCCACAGGATCAGTTCAGGGCTCCTATCTAGCCAGAATACGATTATCTCCTCCAAGCTAACAGCAGCAGCAACAGTTTAGCCAACTCTCTGTCAACATTGTGATGTAGTACTCTCCCTTCTTGTTGATAAGTCCAGCTGTAAACAGTCCAGTTGGGTTCTGCAATGGTTAGTCTTTACCCTAGCTATTAGGCCTCCCTGACAGTTACAAATCAGCTTCCTGTAGTGCCGCTTGTGTCTCCTCTCATAGTGGCTGGCATTAGTTGGCAGTCCTGCTGCTTGGTGGGTTGCTATGTCCTCCTGACCTTGCAGTCTATGGCTATGCCAATGCTCCATTGTAGTTGTGCCTACAGTGCTGAAATTATTAGAAAGTTGTAATTTTAGTAAGGACCTGCGATCATATTGTAGCTTCTTGTCTGAACTCAGTAAATTGAACAAATCAAATTTGTCTGGATAAGTAACAACAAGAGAAACAACAGGAACGATATCAAGAGCCAATGCACTACAGCTGAGCAGTGTGAAAAATAAAACCACAAAAAAAAAACTTGTTGCTAGTACTGTACAACAATTACAAATCAATTTTTTGACAGATTAAATGTACATTTAGTATTGTTCTATGTAATTAATGACTGTTCTCACCTAGGAAAATACTTAAAATATGCATCAGAAAAGTTTATTCAATAATATTAAAGATGTTGATTGAATATTTTATTGCACAACCTTTAGCAGAACTCACTGCCAGAAAGTGATCCCTGTAGGTCTCAGTGAGACTTGCATCTGCCAACAGGCTCAGATCTTCAGAGCTTTCAGATCTTTCCTTAGATGTTCTTCAGGAGCTCATAGGGAACTAATCATTAAGCATACCACGATTCACTTCAACTCACGATACAATTCGAATCACGTTTCAAATCATGTACAACGCAAAATTAATTTACAGGCAAATGACTGATTTTTTTAAAAATTTGTTTTATTTCTTGTACACAAATCCGACCTGTTCCTTCTTAATAGTAGTGTAGTGTTTTCATGGCTTCATGGCTTAATTACATCCATTTGAATCTTTATTCAAATCTCTATATTTTAATAAAATCAATTTAAATCGTTTTTTCAAAAGTCCCGACATGCCTACTAATTATATATTTATTCTTTTATTTACATTCACTCTTGGGTGTTTTAGCTGTGTAGTTTGGGTCATTATCCTGTGGGAGTATCCATGACATGCAACTGAACCTGTGAATGGTGACACAATGCAATATGTATTTAGCGATAGGATGCCTCAGTTGTCTTGAGGGTTTACTGCACCCTTCAAAAGCTTCCAGTCTGCTAGTGCCAGATGCGGCAAAACATGACAAAAGCTCATGTGATTTCCCTCAAAGTTCAAAATGTCTCATCACTCCAAAAGACACATCACATAAACTTTGTGGCTTATCAACATGCATTTTAGCAAATTTGAATCCATTTTTCTTTCTTTTCTTTTGTTAGTAAAGCCCCTCCTGAGTCCTTTCCCATTAAGCTCAGTGTAGAAAAGGTGACTGATGATACAGTCAGACAGTGGCATATCTTTATCTTGAAGTTCAGCTTAACTGGAAGTGTTCCTTGTCTCTTTGTGACCACTTCGTGCTGTTCTTCTGACCATCTTGGGGTTGTATCCTCTTACGGCAGCCCTGTCCTGGCAAGGCAAGTTTGTTTTTATAGCACATTTCATGCACAAAGTCCTTTACAAAGGCAATTAGAAGAAAAGAACAGAAAAAATAATTACATTAAAAAAGCATATGAATACAAATGTGTAATCTAGAATCTAATATCAGAAAAGAAGAAACACATAAGACACACATCGGAAATGTACGGAAACCAAAAAGGGTGCTATAAAAGTGAGGTTGGCTACATATCCATGGACGCCATACTACATGCAGTGACAAGTTTTGTGTTTGCATATTATTGAAATAAAATGGCTGATTTTTCTTTGTAGATCAGTCAATTCTGTTTACCTCCATGATAACAGTACTTAAATCACCCAATTTAGTTAATCCAGCCCATTATGGTTAACTGAATAATAAACTGATAGCAAAAGTAATAGTGTTCTGCAGTCCAAGAAGGTACTGAAACACATTAACCTGATGCGCCCGACGAGGACGCCGGCGTCCTCATTGTGTAATAATTTTGTCTAAAAATGACTCATACAGAACGATCACTTAATCTGTCATAGCTGTGTTTGGTATCATTGAACTCTGCAGAGTCTCCTCTTTGCAAAGATAATACCGTTTTTCTTCCATCTCTTATATTTCTTGCACAAGAGGTGCCCAAAGACATAAAAGCCGAAAGTCGTGAAAGTTGGCACTTACCGGTTTTCGTCGGTAAAAGTCCCAGAAAACGCGGAGAAACGGTTTGAATCCGGTCCCTGTTTGTTGACAGAGGCTTAGCTCGTCTATAAACAGAAAGATACTCACTCGAGCGATTTTTGGTTGCTGAGAACAAGCCCTGAACAAGCTTGGTTCTTCACTTACGGTTGAATCTCGTGATCATTTATTGAGATTTAGTGTCAATAAATGTTATTACTTATAACTAAAGCACTTTTTTGTAATTCAGTACCATATTAGAAGTGTAAAAAACGTTTTGTTTGATTTCTGATCGTAGTTTTTTAAGCAGAGGAATCATCTTCCCGAAACGAAGATGGCTTCGTTTGAATTTCCGGTGGCTCTCTTTGCAATGCATTTGATTGACAGCTACAAGGCGGACCTTAGATTCGTCATTTCCGCCTTTTAGAGCATAGATCAACCTTTCCAATGACGTATTGCATGTGTAATTCGACTTTATCTGAGCCGTTTTATGCCTGCGCGTAACAGTGCGCCCCCCCAGTCTTGCATGTGCGCATTTACGCAGAGCGCTCAGCGGTGCAAGCAGCAAAATAACTCGTGTAAAATAAGATTACTTCACGGTTAAATGGCTAAAAGTAAGTCAAAAACACGTTTTAGTGTCCAGGAGGCACTGGAGAAGATTTTTGAGGACTCTTCAGACAGTGAACATTATTCCTGCCTCCTCCCTGCTTGACATTCATGCAATTGAGCCCTCATAACCTCAATACCTTAACTGTAACATATATTTTAAAAATTATATATGCTCCACATGTAGTCATATATATTTGTAGTCATCAAATATATTATGAATTGGTGGTTTTTACACAGTTATGTATGTTAGTATGTGATTTATGGTAATACCAAAAACTAGTTGTAAATTTAAAAATGGCAAATTTGTGACTATTTTAACTCAAAATGATGAAAAATACCAAAATGTAAAGGAAAAAGTACCTATTGTCTCAGAATATCATTTTGGTTACCATGTGTTCATTTGGAGTCTCCAAAGGCCTTTTTTCGAGCTGCGCCTAGATTTTTTAATAAAAAGACCACTGTAAAATGGTCATATGTTGTGCTATCTTCTTCAAATTTGAAACACATGTTCAGTTATAGTGTGCCTACAGCCTCATACTGTCATTTACTATTTCAGATGAATATTCAGACTATTATTCATCCTGAAAGTCATTTTTTATTTCAGGCGGAACAAAATTTTAAATTTTTTACTGACTTCAGAGTTCCATTACTCTGTCTCTGTATCACCTAGAGTGTTCCTGACAGTTTTATAAGAAACTACAGAGTGTCTTCTTTATGGAACACTTTAATGCATCCATGCGGACAGAACAGTTTAGAAGTTACAATCATTTTAATTTGGGTATGTCATTTTAGGCGTTTTGCTAAAAAAAAGGGGGTCAGGGTTTATCAGGTTAAAAGGATCCTCACCTGTAGTTTTAAATATCAATAAATATTTCTTCTTTCTTTTTTTTTTTTTTTTCAGTTGGAGCAGAGTAGCCCTCACTGTGCATTGGGTGCGTTAACATAAGTGGAGGTCAGCAGCATTCATTATGTTCTCTGTGATTTATCTATTCTGTGGTTGAAATCCAGTCCTCATTTTGCCCTGACTGGTGACCCCCTCCTCTAGTGACATTCAGGGAGTTCCACTGTGACCCACTGGTTCTCTGGCCCACTACATTAGTTGTGCAGTGAGCTGAGAGGCAGCTGAGTGATATATTGTGTGTGTAAAAGTAAAGGGCGTTAAGTGAAACACAAGCCAACAGCAGTAAAAGCCACATTATATCTGGCAAGATCTGTCTTTTCTGCAGCATATTCATCCATGGTTACTGCAGAAGTATCTTTTACCTTATATTTATTTGTGGTTGTGTGTGATGTTGTGTAACCATGCATAGTCTCAGTTCCCTAAACTGGGGTCTTTCCTTACATAATAACCCCATGAGCTGATTTATGTTTAGATTTTATTCCTTTTTTATGCTGGATGGGTTTTTAGCAGCAACTTTAAACCTGTAAATCACCCAATGAAATGTATCTCACATGTAGTTGTTCTAAGTAGAAGATGGTAAGCTATACATTACTGGCAAGGAAAAATACCTCAAGCGTTGTCTTGGGAGGAGGTTCTTGAATAGAAAGCCAGAACTGAAAACATGTTTGTGTGTGTGCGCCCGCGAGAGAGAGAATAAAAACAAAAAACAGTGGTAGCATAATTTGTGGAGATAGTGGAATCGTTAAGCCATGCTTTGGTAATGGAGACTAATGTGGGATTAAGCAGACATAATGACATGGGCTTGTCTGGAATGATTCAGTTGAAGCAATCAATGTGGAAAATGGAGTGATATGGAATTTGTTTGACAAGCTTTCATTCATATTCATAGGTGGTTGCTAATGTGGAAAATTATAGAGAAGCAGCCTACTTTGGGAAAATGAGCACATGGTCTTGGAAAACTGTCTGACTTATCAAATATGATTGTTCATTTGTTCACTCATTGATTTTCCATGCCCACTTCAATCCTGTTCAGGGTCATGGGGGTTGCTAGCGCGTGTCCCAGTTGTCTCCAGGAAAAAAACTGGGGTATACCTTGGACAGTGAATCACAGGGCCATAAAGACAATTAAGACAGACACACTCACGCCTACTTTTGAGGACAATTTAGGATCACCAGTGAACCTAACATACATGTTTAAATTAAATAATCTCAACAAAAAATAAACCTGTTTTTTTGTACAGAATGTAGTACAAGAAGTTCTGGCACATTATGTAAACTCGCAACTTTGATTGATATGACTTTCTCAGACAACAATGAGAAGATAACTAATATTCTGGGTGGACATCCATTTTTTTGTATCAAGGCTATAGTCAAATAAATGTGCGTATTTTGAGATTTCATTCCATTTAGTGTAGGTCATGTTTTGTTGTGTTTGTCACCATTTGTCATGGTCTGGGGCAGCCATGGCAGCCATTTTGGGTTTTTCTTTGTTATGTGTTAAGTTGCTGTCACTCTCCCTGTTTTTTGTGTTACCTGTTTCCTGTTTTACTTTGAAGGTCTGTCTTGTCTCCGTTGCATTCAGCTTTTTTTCCTTCCCCCTTGTTATCCTGATCATGCACACCTGCCTCTCGTTTGTTTCCTCTGTCTATTTAAGTCTTGTCATCTTCCCTGTCTGTGCTCATCTGTCTTTTCATGCCGTGTAAGTTTTTCTCCTTGTGCCCTGTAAGTGTCTTCTTGTGCCCTGTGAATCTGTTCTCGTTTTGATTTCTTTTGTGGGTTTTTGGTTTGTTTGTATTTTATTTTACCCGTTTGGATTACTTTTGTGGATTTTTTTGGTTTGCTTGGACTTTGGGTTTTTTGTTTTGTGAAATAAATTCTTTATTTTTTAACTCCTGCGCCTGGGTCCTCCATTTTGACTCACAATCAGGACACTATTGTTTTATTTTTGTTATACTTTTCACCATCTCTGATCCTCCCCTTCCAGCTCTTATGTGTTTGCTGTTGTTATCTGTTCAGCTCACATCTGTATCACCTGTATTTCTTGTCCTTTCCCTCTCTGTTTTTAGTTTGTGTCCTTGTTTCTACTTTTCCAGACAGATGTTGTACCATGTTTTAGGTGTTCCAGATTTTATTCCGAGTTCAGCCTCTTAATGTTTGTTGGTCCTGTCTGTTGTTTCCTTGTTTCTGCCCATGTCAAACTTATTTAAAAATTTAGCTTGAACTCTTGTGTATCAACCTTTTAAAGACAACTATTTGAGTCACAAGTGTTTCAACACTGAGTCTACCTCTGTTTTCATTTTAAACAACTGATCATTACCTTTGCTGCATGTCTGAGGGCTGGGGAATCAGGGTAGCAGAAGAAAATGAATGGCATAGTTATGTTTTTCTTGGAATTAGACTGTTGGCAAAAAGTCAAACAGCCTCATCTACCCCCCTGGACTGACCCTTCTGACTCTGGGCTGTATCCCCCTCAGCCTGGACCCTCTAAGTGGTCAGGCTGCTGTGTGTCCCCTTGTTGGCTCTGACTGAACTTATAAATGGAGCTCTCTTCTCAGCATTCCATGACTATTTACAATTACAATTTGTCTGCTTTCTCTTCTTGCTTGCATTTTACTTGCTTACCTCTTTGGTTTACTTCCTACCTATTAATGTATCTGAATTTTCTCCACCATCAGTCTCTCAGTCTTTATGGAAAATTTTCAATGAGGATTAGGCCATCTGTTAAACAGGCTGTTTAAAAGAAAAGCAGTGACAGAGTTTGCGGAAAGCGCAAATGACATCCCCATTGCCGCGCCTACAATGTGAGTAAGGGAATTGGCAACGCGGGTAGCGGCTTTAGGGAAGCGGAAGATTGCATAGCGGTTAGTGGAGGTTCCTAAATCTGCAATTCGTGGGTAGCGGCTTGCGGGAGGTGTATGATCGGGGCCTTAGTGCCCACTTTTTTTTTTTTTTAATGTGTAAAGCACAATAAAATTAGAAATTTTAGTGGTCAAAATGGATGCCCCTTGGTCATGTTTTGCATTGCACCTGGAGGTGTTTATTAGGAGAAAGATGGCATGTAGATCTTTGCTCAGAATATCCTTTCAACATGTTATTTTCTATGGTGTCCTTCCTAGAAAAAAAAAAAGGCAGTCTTATCCAGTGGTTCCTGTCATCTCACCTGATGTCATGTAATATGACATGAGTGAGTCTTATGATTCCTACTGTAACTTTTTACCTTTGTACCATGAATATAGTGAACTCCACTGGATGCCAACACTGGAAATAGGTTTTAGTAAACCCCTCCCAAGTGACCAGCACATTCAGACAAGCAGATTTCAATACTTAATGATAAAAAATGCGGCCTATGAGGTCCATGATTTTGAAATATTTTTACAGTATTGGTAGTATCAAATGTAATATGAGGGTATAAATGATGTCTTTTTTTTTTTCTTCATTGATCATAGGGGACCATGTTGACTTGGTAGAAAACATTTACAAACACTACATTATTCGCCTATAACTCTGTATGGAAATGGTATGTGTGTATAATTCACATGCTTTCACGTGGAGTTTCATGTTAACACATATGCAGCTATCTCGAAGACCATACCCCGTGGGTTTGAGGAAGATGGTGATACAAATTTGATCACCATCCAACCAAACCAACCAATTTTGATGGTTTGTATTCTTTCATCTTCTGGATAGAAAATAGTCTCTCAGTTTGGGGAGTCTTTCAGTGGGATGGATTGCAATTTCTTTCGCAGTGTTGGCTCATCTTTTTTTTTTTTTTTTTTTTTTCTGTTTCTCATTTACATGCTGCCTGTCACAAGTAGACAGCCTTTTTCACTTTTGTCTGGATTCTATTGACACTTGCCAGTGTTTTCAGAGCATTGTCCATCACAACAGCAAACTGCTCGCCCAGCATCTTTCTTCAAGTCTTCCACAACTGTTGGTGTGGACTGATGTTAATTTTATTGCTGGAACCCTTTCTCCAGGCCCATGTGGTTTTACTGGAATGGATCAGGATTATTAATTGTGCTCTGGTGCCTGTAAAAAATGAATCTGATACTCTTATATTACAACATAATCTGATGTTTGAATAGGCTGAACCACTTCATTTGAATGAAAGCATTATACTACGCAGGGGTGTTAAAATGATCCGTGAAAGGGTGGTGTGGCTGCAGGTTTTAGTTCCAACCATGCTGAAACACAGCTGACTTGATTCATTCAATCAACTAAACTGGTTAGGACCTTTAGTGAAGACAACTAGCTGATTGACTAAAACAAGACAGCTGTGCTGCTGACACCGGTGTGCTACAGAGTCAACAGGTGGCATTGTTTTAAATCAGTTGTGCAACGCAAAATAAATAAGGATCCACAGTTGTGCATATATATATGTTATATATGTTGTGCATATTTTTATATATATGAATGCCTATTCTTTGTGTACAATTTATTTTGTGTTGCTCTTTAATCAGTATTACTTAACTACTGTTTCAAAAAGACAAAGTTAGAGAACACTAATTATGGAGAATGCAGTTGAAATAACTGTCTCAATCTGAGGCTGGTCTGGCTCTTACACCAGTGTTCATACCTTTGAGACATCAGCTTGTTTTCCAAATCAAATCCTAGATTAGATGGATCTTAAATATCGCCTACTTCTGACACTGAAGTATTTGACTGGCTGTTATGACCCATTTATATCATTGTAATTGGCTCACAGTGTGAGAAGTATTGTTTAAACCCTGCCAAGAACCATTACCTGTTTCCCTTTGCCCCTGATTAGTTGTGGGTTTGTACTTGGTGCGTGCGTGCGTGTGCGTGTGTGTGCGTGCGTGTGTGTGTGTGTGTGTGCACTTTAGGAAATGTCTCATTACTTCAATATATTTGGGTGTAACTTAAAAAGGGACTTAACTGAACCAGCTTGAACAATTTCCATAGATACAGTAACCAGCATGTACACAAAATATTGCAAACATTAAACAGAGCACAAATTGTACTAATTCAGTCTGACAAGCCAGCACAAATGAGTGAAACACCTGTGAGTCAAAGTGTAGGGACCATTAAACAGAATAGCCAGCATAAGACCACAGTGTTTAGAGTGAGGAGCCAAGAAATAACCCACAACAAATCCCACAGCAGATCATTATCTATCTGCAAAGTAATGCGGAATACGGATATCCTACACAACAGTCCTACACATAGATCTGCACGTATTCAAACCTGCTAAATGCAATGCAAATGTGCTTGTTATGAAAACTTTAAGAAACACATTTAAAATAGTCATTCTCTAGAGTCATGAGCCTTATACCAATGACATAGTCCCTATGTCTTCTTCAGCAATTTATCACCAAGAGCCCCTTGTGTTCATAGAGTATCAGTGAGCCACTTTTTTTGACAACATGGGGAACTTGGCCAGCCTTCATCAGCTATACCTTCAGTGAAAGTTACTTTCGTTTTCTGAAGGACTGATGCATAATCCCAAATAGCAGATATGTAGAACCGGTTTGATTTGGTTTGGTTTGAATATGCTTTACTGCCTATAAACCAGTTTGTTTTAATGATAGTGCATTTACCTTTCATATTTTATTATCAAGATCATATTTTTAAATAGTTTTTACAATGTGTATATGATGTAGCCACACCAGATAGTTGTATTTATGTGCTTTTGATCAGTACACCTCCTGATGACACTCATTTTACAAACTATGTTGACCACTTTATTGAGGCTGTAAAGGTCTTTAAACCTTCTTTCCTCTGACATCATGCTTTTTGGGTTGTGACA
Source organism: Hirundichthys speculiger (assembly GCA_018398805.1). Taxonomy (NCBI): domain Eukaryota; kingdom Metazoa; phylum Chordata; class Actinopteri; order Beloniformes; family Exocoetidae; genus Hirundichthys; species Hirundichthys speculiger. The sequence goes on along the minus strand of JAGFBZ010000080.1, from coordinate 1,551,453 downwards.
AGTAGCAGCCCCTATTTCCAGCAGAGCTGAAGTGCATGCTAACTGAAGTGAGGTCACCGCAGTAAAACAAGACAGAAAGTTTCCTAAGGTCGTAAAGGCTGGCCACAGAGTGTTTGGAGCTCTAGGGGAATACGTCCTGGATAATTGGTGGGATAATTTCCGTAGCTGAGGTCAGGCATGGGCCTCCTTCCCCACTGTCCGTGGTCTTTAGTTTGAGTCCCTCAATGGCCCTGCCTCCCTTCACAGTAGCAGTGTGTTTAAATGTACTTTCTCTTATACACCAAAAGTTTACCCCAACTTTTAGCTACACTCAACTTGATCTTTTCCTGAGAAGATATGACACCTCTGTGGATTCAGTGTTTTGTCGCTGCCTGTTTTGAAGCTGGACTGATAAAAACAATTGACCAGACTATTGTTCAAGCCTTGACCTATACTTTTACTTTTTTTTTCCTTTACAAGAGTTGCACAAAACAATACTGCGCCGTTGAACTTGTTTTACTTGTGTTTGATATGTGATTTTGGGCACATTGCATAACAAGTGCTGTTTTAAAAAAGAAAAAAGACGTTTTTTTTTTTTTTTTTTTTTATATTCTTAGAGACGCTCTGAGGCCTGAGGGGAGTTAATCATCCAGGTGTTTTGAATCACCTCCGTAGACAATTAATCTATTGTTTGAAATGATGTAGCTCTAGATTTGCACAATTTATTTTAAGAATTTGGATTCAGATACTGTGCATCCTCATTAGCACCACCTGGTAAGCATCGTATATCATTTCCTCTGTTTGCAAATGCAGTTCATCTCTGTGTCCTTTATTATTGTATTGTTTCCTTGTTTTACTTTATTGTAGCTTATTAGACATTTTTCCTTATATATTGCTTTCCTCTTCACCTTTCACAGCTTCAAAATCAACAGCAGTAAACTGTCCACATGTTCTCCACTGTCCAAATCTGGTGCACTCAAGAGTGAATTTCTGTTGTCATCATCACTTTTTACTTATCATCTTTGTAGCTGTGGTTTTGGTGCCAGCTCTAGTTCTTCCAGTCCAGACATGCACTGTGGGTGGGAAATAGTTGCATGCAAGGCACACTCTAAGCTGCGTGCAGTGTGTTTCACTTCCCTTTAAACCTCTGTAGTGTCTCTCTTTGCTCACCTCATTTTTTTCCCCTCCCCTTTTCTCTCAGTTCCTGTGGTGGGGGAAAATCTTATGGTGTGGTTTATTTTTTCTGGTTTGGTGTTGGTTCTCACATGTCCTTGGCAGGCTTTTCTACCTCCATGATAGTACCATTGCTAGGGAAGCAATATCATGTGCACATGTGTGTCTTTAAAGCAATTCAAACTGATGCCACTGCAACACTACTTGCTTCAAGGACAGAAAACTTATGTGTATGCATTTTACGAGTGAGATTGCACAAATGCCTGACTGACAGTGTATGTCCTAGCCACAGTGCTTACTGGAGGCAGCGAGCATGCAGTCTCATCTCTCTCCTTTCCCTCCCCTCATTTGTCTGTGTTGTTTATGATCCTCCTCATCAGAAGAAAACCACGATGACCTTGTACAAACAAGAGTGACATGCGAGATGATTTGAGGGAATGAATGAGAGGGCTAAAAATAAGGAGCGAGATAAGGAATAAGAGGTTACTAAGTGACTGGGATTGAGAGCTCGGATGCTGTGTCCAAAAATCCTAAATTGCAGCCACTGGAAGATTGTGACCTCCTCATCACAGGTCTTCACAATTATTCCTGATGTGATACTGGAAGGCCTGTTTTTACAAGGAGAGAAAACTGAGAAGGGAGAAGAATCATACCTTAGCAATGAACATGACATTAGATACTTTTTTTCCACAAACACACTTTTCTTTTTGAACATGCTTTTAATTGCTAATATCAAAGAAAAAATATAAAATTCATCTTTTGAGTTACTTACTAAAATCCAGGTATTGTTCTTGTAAACTTTTAAAAGGTCAAAGATTACAGTTCTTCGTTTTTCTAGAAACAAACGAGTGTGTTATCGGTAAATAAAGGTGGCTGAGTCATTCACTTTTCTTTCCATGCACAACTGGAAGATTATCGATTCCATTTCATGTCCACCAGTATGTTTGTAAAAACTTTTATGCTGTTGCACTCTTTGGAAGTTGATGACCTTGCCTATCTCTTTTCTAGATTCTGGATTTCTCACTAAATCAAATCTGCCTTTTGTAAATGTTTTAAAGATTTACAAAGACTATTTATACTCTAGGTCTTATTCGATGTGGTTGTACTTGCATGTTTGTCCATGAGTTCTGTCCAACAGCTTTCTCCTCTTCACTGTTTTTTAGTTTATGCCACAGCTTCATCTTGGACGTATTGTTCAACTAAAGACAACTATAAGTCATACATAGACACACAGTCAGAGAACTTTTCCACCCATATATTAGGATGTTAAGATGGTTCATTCAGATCATTCTCATGCTGACATACTCTTCACTCCATTCAGATTTCTTTCCTAATATCTTCTTTCCTTTCCTGTCCTTTCTTCTTTTGGATTGCCTCATATCACCATATTGAGCCATATGACTCTTACTGTGAGCAAGAGAAAGTGGGACCCAGGGCGCGTTGACATCCATCTCCACTGCATGATGTACGAGATGCATTGAGAGTGGGGAAGGGAGGCAAGCCTCCTTCCAATGTCTGGGAGGCACATAAAACATATTACAGAAGGGCCATAAAAAGAGCCAATACTTTCCAAATTTAAAACATGTCCCAGATCTCAGCTGTCGTTCGCAAGAGGATTTCATACCCCCCTTTTTCCTTCTCCAGAGCTTTGGCAGAGAAGAGGAGTAGAACAACAAAGTGTAGGGAACTGGCAGCTTACACGTTCCCAACATGCAGAGTTTGTTAGTTTGATACATCTTGTGCAGTTTTTTGGGGGCACTGTTGAAAAGTGAACAATGAAGTGAATTTAAGCATAGCAAGACTGCATATATAAGCACAAAAGGTAAGGACATTTCTTTTTTGTAATAATGCTTCTCAGAAATAAATTTTATACTGTTGGAAAGCCTGTTAAGTTCCCTGCATTTTTGGAATGAGCAGCAAAGCTGATTATGTTGGTTACACCTATGAAAGATTTGCCAAATCTTCTCTGTCAATGCCAAACAGCTTTTTTTTTTTTTTCTTTTGACTCTTGTTTGGTGTTGTTTGGTGGATTGGATGATAGAAGTCTGAAGAAACAAGCCATTTTGGGCATATTGTCCAAGGAACCTTGACTGGAAATCTGTAGTAGACTGCTTGCAGTTCCTAAGTGATGGCAGGATAAAGAAACGGTCTTCTTGGGACCCAAGATTTGTAGTCTGTCTCTGACATCCACCGTTATACTTGGCATGCAGTTTGCCAATGATACTAGGTCACTCCAAATTGGTTTTGAGGAACAGCAACTTGAAGTTGCACAGGCCCTATCTAGATCAGTCAAACGTGGTATGCCAATTCTTGGAGCAGACACAAACTGACCAGTGTAGTGAAGCCCATGCTTCCTGGGGTGCCAGAAGCAAGAGTCAATAGCAACAGCAAAAAAAAAAAAAAAAAAAAAAAAAAGCTGTTTGGCATTGGCAGAAAAGATTTAGATCTTTCATGGGCCCATCTCACATATTCTGCTCTGCTGCTCATCCCACAAAAACATGTGCCTTATATGTAAGGCACCATTTACAAAGGAAATAAACAGGCTTTCCAATGTTATAGGATTTATTTTCAACAAAGAAATAATCTACCAAACACAAATAGTTATAGTTTATATACAATGTGATGTGTAGATCACAATGACTTGAGCCAAAAGTCCAATGTGATCCCAATGTAGTATTTGTTAGTATACTTTCATGTACAAAAGTTAATTTCACCTCCTTTAATTCCATTTTTTTTTTTTTTTTTGGGTGATAAATAAAAACATGATAAAGATCTTGTAGTGAGTCTCAGTATAAGGTAAATGCAACCTCAGATGATCAAAAACTTTTCTCTGTGTTACTTCACAAAAATGCACCAAAGAAGCAAATAAATAAAAGACTAATACAAATGCAATGTTTCCTGTATGACTTTATCAGTCTCTCTCATAACTGTGGAGAATCTTTGGCCCATTCCTGTTTACAATCATTACTTATGTTCATGAAGTTTTTAGGACATTTGCTTTAGTACAACTCGCTTAAGATCTCACCACAGCATTTCAATTGCATTGAAGTCTGAAATTTGATTTATCGCATTTATATGAAAAAGTCAAATAATAAAGGAAACAAAACAAAATAAGTCAAATTTACACAGTTCTTTTTCATTTCTTTCTTTCTTTTTACCTCTGTCAGGGAGGTTATGTTTTTGCCTGGCGTTTATCTGTCTGTCTGTGTACAAGATAACTCAAAAAGTTCTGGATGGATTTTGATGAAATTTTCAGGAGTTCTCGGAACTGTGAAAAGAAATAACTGATTTCATTTTGGGTGTGATCCGGAAGAAATCCTGGATTCTGGATCACTTTCAAATTTTTGATAATTATTGCGCTTGGCGGAGGTCTGCGCTCTTCGAGTGCTTTTCTAGTTTTTTTATGTCATAGGGATGGAACGGTTACTGGTATTACGGTAAAGCGTGGTAAAATTTTACGCGATAATGATTACCATTTATTAGGCTTGGGCGGTATCCAAATTTTGATACCATCAAACTTCCCTCACATTTTACCGGGGTATACTGTATTCCCGCGACTATTAAGGCGAACACCCACCGCCGGCGGACGCCGCGCGTGAAAACAGCCCCCCCCCCTATATGTTCCCCAGGGCGCGCTGCCGCGGGGCTTTACGGTGCTGTACTATTCCCAGCGCCTGGGAAAAAAAAAGGCGAGTTTACCTCAGTTTACCCTTCAGTGCTTCAATATAAACTTGGCTCAACTACAGTTGTTAATTTATTTGTGTATTTCTTGCTTTTCACTGTAGTTTTAACTGTTCCTTCTCTGCCCCAGCTCCTCTCTGCTGCTGAGGTGTGTTTGCTGAAACGCGCTTTATAGTAAAGTGTCTGATGCCGGACGTTTCACTTCCTATAAATTCTTCAACATAAAAGTCCAACATTATTAGTTTCATTAGAAGCTTTTATTTTGAAGCAGCAAACTCAGGAAGTGTTGTTTTCATCGTCAGTACCTTAACAGGACGAGTCAAACCGAGATCAGCTGCGAGCGAACACGAATAAACGGTAAAATAAAGCTGAACACACAGCGATACAGGAGAGAAACTAAACTAAACTTTAAACCACAGAAATCATTCATTGCATTTTTTAATGACGGTATTGAAACTGATACTGCCGCTATTTTTAAATACCGGAAGTAAACGGTATTACCGTAATACCGCCCAAGCCTACCATTTATGTTTAAACTTCATCTCATTATCGCAGTCGATTACCAGGATATGTAATATCAGCCTCATTCAAGTGTTGGAGGACAATTATCCTGTCTGCAGAGTACTTGTTTACACTTTATTGTAATTTGTACAAGCAATTTGAAAGAGCTAAGCCTAATACTTCAAGCTACTGAGATGTTTTACCAAGAGTAACCTGGTCGACGCGGAACTAACCGTTGCGTGTTGATCGAAAAATGACCCAAACGATGTTCTTCTGATGCAGTTAAAATATTAATTCATTCCATTAACTGATCCGACAACCATATCACTGGCATTACGCCACAGCGGTCAAAAACCTTATGTCCTTCCGGGTCAAACACCTAACCAATAACAGGCAGCTACATTTATACCTGACCCTCAGGTAACAACACAGCGACACCCACAGACAGACAGACAAGCTACAATTCATATCAACATATTTGGCTCCTATACAACTGTTTCTTTATTTGCACATTTATATGTATGTAAGGTTCAGCTTAAAGTCCAAAGTTTATTTCATTTGAACTTGCACTATAATTTTTGTTCATGATAATTGTTTGCATATTTTGACCTACTATGGTTGTTTAAGTGTTTATTTAAAATTGCCTGTTATTTATTTTGTTAATTTAAAATAAAACCTCTTTCTGTGCCAGTTGTTTGCCCTTTAAATGTGAAAGTTTCATTTTGATAAAATTTTGGCTTCTGATGTTTTAGTATGACAAGAAAATCACAGGATTTTGTGAAATTATTTAAATGTATGTGTTTTTGGACATTTGTACAGCAATTAAGAATACCGCGATAATATTGTAAACCGTGATAATTAGGTCACTATAATCGAGATAACAGATTTTCCATATCGTTACATCCCTATGTCATGCATATAAAGTAGCTATGCCCGTTGGGCACCATCACATTTGACGAGCACTGGATAACTTTACTTGAAGAATGAATGCCTCTAATTTATAATATTTAAATGGATGGTTCGGATAGTAAAAACACACACACACACACAAATAAAACACTTCAGAGTTGAGACCTGTCAACTCTGAGCTTGTTGACTTTGAGTTAAATATATTAATGGCGCTCCATCTCCTCCTCTTTGTTGAATTTGAGCTTCAATTACATGGTAAATTTGAGCACAAATTTTTGTAGGAAAGTAACAGTGAAGGAAAGAAGGAAGAAGGAAAGTTAATGCCCAATGTTTAATATAAATATTTAATGACTGTTATCTTAATTCAATTCAACTCAAATTTAGTTTATTTGTATAGCATCTGTTACAATGTCAATTTTCTCTAGGTACTTTACAGAGACCCAGAGCATGACCCTCAAGCAAATATCATTAACTAAAATTAAATCCAAATCAAGGATAATGGCAGGTGAAAAACTCCTATAGTGGGAGAAAAAAAACCTTTAAGCCAAACAGTGGCAAGGAAAAAGAGTTTCTTTAAGAGAAAGAAACCTTGAGCAGGACCTGGCTCATATGGGGGGGCCTTCCTGCCAAAGGCCAGCCAGGTGAAGAAAGAAAAAGAGAGGGGAGACAGGACAGAGAGAGGATGTAGGAAAGAGAGAGGAGAGCACACAAATGACTGAATGAAATGGCTACATCAACAGATGCAGTTAGCAGCACAGACGTGAGATGGTCAAAGGACTAGGTCGCCGGTGGCGTGATGACTGGCTGGGAATGGCCAGAGGAATGGAACTATCAGTCAGCATGAAACTCAGGAAACTTTGGTCTGCAAACATACAGAAAGAAAAGAGGAAAGTGTGTGTGTGTGTGTGTGTGTGTGGGTGGGGGGGGGGGGGGGGGTGCAAAACAGCACAACAAACTACAGGAAAGAAAAATGGAGCACAGTTACAGTAACAAGGTGCTCCTACTTAGCTCTGGATTGAGCTGGAGGATAAGTACAAGGATAAGTAAGTGGTGGAATGTAGGTGTGTTGTTTTGCATGCATGTGAAATCCTGCTGACAAAAAATAAAACAAAAAAACTTTAAACATAATCCAGAGACGCAACTGTCTTCTCTGGGCCAAAGCTCAGATGAATAAAAATTTTAAATTCTTTTTGGAAACTATGGATGCTGTTTCCTGTGGACTAAAGAGGAGAGGCACCATCCAGCTTGTTATCAGCTGACAGTTCAAAGAGGTGTTAGAGCAACATATGCTCCTATCCAGACAGTGTCTCTTTTGAATAAGGCCTTGCATATTTCAGCAAGACAATGCTAAACCATATACTGCATCCATCACAGCAGTATGGGTTCGTAGGAGAAGAGTCTGGGTGCTGAACTGGCCTGCCTACAGTCCAGACCCTAGAAAACATTTGGCTAGGGCTGGGCAAGTTAACGCGTTATTATCGCATTAATTCATTAATTTATTAATGCTGACATTTATTTTTTCGTGCGTTAACGCATGTTGCTCATGTGCTTTTGTTTTGAAAAGTCTGGTTTTTTTTTTAAAGTCAAATAAAATAAGCTTTATTTTATTTGACATTTTTTAAAGATGAGATTTATACTAAATATGTGTTACTGACAACCCACTGCGGAACCGGAAGATAATTGACAGGTAAATATGCGGAAAAGCTAAAACAGGCATGGAGAGCGGTAAAAGCCCGTGTACTTTACAGTTCGGGTAGCAACTCAGGTAGCAAAATTAACAATTCTGTCTAAAAAAAAAAAAACATTCAAACCCCTTTGTTCAAGACGATTGCATCATTCCTCCATTTATCATCAGATCTGCTCCATGCGTTCACTGTCGTGCTTTTCTCTAGCTTAGGGTTTCTCAGCAAGGGCGGAACCGCCCCCCAGGGGGCATTTTGAACCTTTAGAGGGGCGCTGGAAACATCAGGGCTGAGAGGGGGACGCTCAGGCACAAATGAGGGGCGCCACGCCTTGAGAACTTTATTTTAAACTCCCATGGTTTCTCAAGGTTTTTTTTATAGTGCAAATTTATTTATGTTTCAATAAAATGTTGTGCTCAGAATTCCTTTCAAAAAATAAAGCTGCTGTCTGAGACTAAAACCCAGAGTCTGCTGCTTCCGTGACCCAGTAAAATCTCCTTTTCTCTCTACGTCACAACCAGATGAGCCGAACGGGATTGGTCGCCATAGTAACGCCCATAAACACACAGCAGCAGAGAAACTCCTTTCCAGCACATTTAGCGGGCTTCATTCACCAACCAATGAAAACATACACAATCAAGACTACATAATCACGTTTAATCACAAACATTTACAGTACAATCAAAAATGGCAGAAAACAAGAAAAAGTGCCGGCAGTGCAATGCTAATTACATAAATTATGGATTTATTCCATCACCGAGCAATGTACATCTGCCGATGTGCTGCTATGTGAACAGGTGTTCTCCAATGAAGCCATGAAGCTGTCGTGATTACAGGAGCATCTTTCTAAAAAACATCCAGACAAGGCATCTAAAGACTCGGCTTACTTCCAGTCACTGAGGGATCAGCACTCTAGGCCCCTAAAATCAGCACCATGTTCGTTCGGAGCGTCAACCAAACAGAGAGGTTGGTGGCAACTTTCAACATAGCTCTGCTAATAGCTAAGACTGGCTTCACTGTGGGAGAGTCTCTAGTTGTTCTGGTAATAAAGGAGGCGATCTCCACCATCTTGCAGCGAGAGCCTGCATCAGTCACCAAGGCCATCCCCCTCAGCAATGACAGTGTTGCCCGCGCATTCAGGAGGTGTCCGTGGACACTGAGCTACAGCTGTGTGCTGTGTTGCGGGGCTGTCACTTTAGTGTGCAGCTGGATGAGACCACCACGGCTGATAATAACGTCCTCCTGGCCTATATAGGTCCGTTATGTGTCTGGGAGGGATATGATTGAGGATTTCCTGTTCGGGGAGTACCTGGCCACAGACACACAAGGGGAAACCATCTTCACTGCCCTGACAGAGTTCGTGCGGGAGATGACGAACATCATCGCCTGTGCCACTGATGGAGCATCAGCTATGGTCGGCAGATACCGGGAACTCGCCATCTTATTAAAGCAGCGCGTTCCCCAGGTTCTGACAGTACACTGCATTCTGCACCGTCACAACTTGGTGAATAAAAAAAATGTCCCCATCACTCAATGAGTCCCTGAATGTGGCAGTCAAGGCCATTAACAAAAAAAAAGGCCCATAAGCTCAACGATTGGCTCTTCAGACAGCTGTGCGGGAAAAATGATGAGGCCTTTAAGCGCCTGCTGCTCCACACAGAGGTGCGCTGGCTGTCCAAAGCCAACTGCTTGGCCAGGCTTTGTGAGCTTTTCACCTCAGTCATTGAGTTCCTCGACCAGGCCGGAGGCAACTTTGAAGGCCCAGCTGTGGTGTTGTCACAATGACATTTTCTACCTGTCCTGACTTCTTCGACAAAATGAACATGGTCACTTTGGAGCTCCAGGGGGATGGGATGATGCTGGTCCACTCAAAATCTACCATCTGCAGCTTTATTGAAAAACTGGAGCTCTACCAGCAGAACCTGGGGAGGTGACAATTAAATCATTTTCTGCAGTTGGCAAAGGGAGGCTTCAATTATATTATTATAAAGGCCTGTTCACACACAAATAAATGTGTAGCTAATTATTAAATTTTTATAGTAACCTAGAGGTCAGATGTTTCACCTGTCTCTTCTTCAATGTGGCGCTTTCAGTAAATCCTCCTCCTCCGCAGCTTCTGTCCTTCTCCTGAATCAGCGGAAAACATTCCTCCGCTAATTATCTCCGCTAAATAGGGGAATCCTACAGGGGAATCCCTAGTGCGCATTACGTCATACCATAGTATGAGGAACTCCAAGGTGGGGTGTGTGTGTGTGTGTGTGTGTGTGTGTGTGGGTGGGGGGGGGGGGTGTTCATTGTTTTTCAGGTGTTGGATGAGCGAACAGACAGAGATCTGCTGCTCTACACTGGCCACTTAAGGATTATACTTATAGATAATATAATGCTACTAATGATAATTATACTAATAATACTATAATACAAAAGTATTATATCATTGTAGTATTATTTCCATGTAATTTCCATTATTTCTATTTCCACAAATTAAAATCCATGCTTACACAGACTCGCACATTTTTTATTTATTTTTTTTTTTTTTTTTTTTTGGGGGGGGGGTGGCGTTTGTTCAAAAAAGGTTGAGAACCACTGCTCTAGCTGGTTACTTCAGTGTGCGGCTCCATCTAGTGGCACAGATGTGTAATGACTTAAGAAAGTTTATTCCTTGATTATAAAACGACCCCCATTTTTGAGAATATGACTTCTAGATTAAAATATCATCCTATATTTGGGCCAATCAGGTAGTTTGATCAAGGACTTATTCAACAGCAGATGGGTGTCCTGCAATGCTGGAAATGAGCATCAGAAGATTCTGTGCTCATCATGATCTGAGGAGAAAAAGACTTATGTCAGACGCAGAGCTGGAGAGCGCTTTGGTTCGATCTATATATAAGTTGAGTTTTCATTCAGATTTTCACAATATTGCAAATATTATAGTATGTGATTCCAGCGCCGCCATGCTACCTGAACTGCTGCACAAAGCCATTTCCGGGTCACATAAACCGGACAAATAAATATTAAAAACAAATTCAGTCCCGTGGCCTGTTTGCTAAAATTGAAATATAAAAAAGGCATTTTTGTTTTTTTTTGTGTTAGATTAAAAAATGAAAAACAAAATAAAAAGTTACTTTTTAATTTTTTTAAATTTTTGATTGACAAATTGAAAATGAAAAAAAAAAAAACAAATTATACACAGATAATTACAGATTGTTAAAGTTACAGAACTTTAACATAGACATTTTCATTTTAAAGTTCTCCCAGGGGACGATTCAACAGAAACAACGTCATTTGTAACCACTGACAAGTTGAACTTCCCATCAAAGGTTTCTGCTGTTACCTCAGAAATGACCTGTTTAAATGTTATGATTGTGAGGATTTTGTTGGTAGACATTTTTTATTTTTCATAAAAAAAAAAAAAAAAAAAACAGGATGACATTAATGCCCTGGCAGTGGCAATAAGCTTTATTGTATTTGACATTTTTTAAGATGAGATTTATACTAAATATGTGTTACTGACAAGTGCTGATGTTCAAAGTGTTTGAACAACAAATGTTATGACACTTTAGTTCATATGGCTGCAGAACATTTGAATAAAAGTGACCTTTACACTACTTTTGAATTCATTATTTGATTTTCTATATACAATACGATTAATCATGATTAATCAGGGAAATCATGCAATTAATCTTGATGAAAATTATATGTTGCCCAGCCCTACATTTGGCACATCATAAAATGAAAAATCTAGCAACAAAGACCCAGGACTGTTGAGCAGCTAGAATACTGCATCAGACAAGAATGGGACAATATTCCTCTCCCAAACCTCCAGAAACTGGTCTCCTCACAGATGTTTGCAGACAGGTGTTAAAAGAAGAGGGGATCCTACACAATGGTATCACACTGTTCCGGCTTTTTTGAGCCATAAAGGTCAAAATGAGCTGATATTTTCCATGAAATTATAAAATGCCTCAGTTTCAACATCTGACATGTTCTTTATGCCCTACAGGCAAATAAAATATGGGTTTATCCATCAATTATTCATGCCCACTTAATCTTATGCAGGGTCACAGGGATCTGCTGGAGCCTATCCCAGCTCACTTCAGGTGAAAGGCAGGGGTTACACCCTGGACAGGTCATCAGTCCATCACAGGGCCACATGTAGACAAACAACCACGCACACTCACAATCACTCCTACGGGGCAATTTAGAACCACCTAATTATACACTACTTTGTATTGGTCTATCACATAAAATCCCCCAAAAATATGTTTAAGTTTGTGCTTGTAACGTGACAAAATATGGAAAAGATCAAGGGGTATGAATATTTTTGCAACACACTGTAATGGCACATTGACTCAGTTCTGTTCTGTATCACACACATGTGCAAAAAAAACAAAAAGAAAACAATAAAATAAAATAAAAATAGGACCAAAAAAAAAGGGGGGGGGGGGTACTAACTTTTAGCTCTCACAAATGATCAAAAACATATTTTTGAGTCATGGAAGAATTATTCCTTTAACCTATCAGATGTTTGAGATACCTAAACGACATTTCAGCTGCTACCCCAGTGAATATAATTTGATTTGTACTGTAGATTCAATTACGTTCACTCACAAATCGGATAATGGCACAGAACATGCATTTGCATATCCTGTCGAAATGGACATATGGAACTTTCCCCCGTTAATGCGGTCAGATGTACTTGAAAATGTGACGGTAGTGATGTAAACACGTGTTCTCCTCTTTTTAATCTGCTTCAAAATATCCAGAATGCTTCAGAAAGCAATGGCTTGGATAATACGTTTTGTTGTGTCTCTCATCATAGTGAAGCAGAATCTAGGTTTCCTTTGAAGCAGTTACATTATACTGAACCAAGTGACAACAGACCTGAGGACAGAGCAAAACTAAACCACACCACTTTCATTTCCTGTGCGGCCAAGACCTAATAAAGACAGTTAATGCCATGGTTTTTGCCAATTAAACTTTCAAGTGTTGAAGTAAAAATGGTTTGATGTGATTTTGGATGCAAAAGAAAAAAATAAAAAAAGGAAACACATTTCTCTATATCACCAAAACTCTGCTGCAGACTACTGCATTGTCCCTATTACCTGCGAAACCTCTATCAGGAATTATATGAAAGAAGATAGTAGCAGTTCATCTCAATAGAGAGGTTAGTTGTCCAACAGCAAACTCAAAGAAAAGGTTATAATATGATTTTATGTGACACTGAATAATTTAATAAGTTGCTGGTGTGTCCAAGTAGCTTCAGGTGCATCAGGGGTCTCTGGCCCTGAAAGGCCTTGTTTCATAACCACGTTGTGCAGGAGTCAGTAAGCCAATATTATTTTCCGCACCTTCATAGAGGTTCATTGAGCAGAGTGCCGCCTGCGCTTGTGTCCATGAACAAACACAGCACCTTTTATGATATTGATATTGATGTTGATGTTGACAGTGGTGCGCTCTGTCATGGTCCAGGTCACCGCATGGGTGTCTGTCCATTTAATCAACTCACAGACATTTTAAGAAACACAATCTGAAGTTTAAATATGCTTCAAAATTTCATTTCTAGGACATTTATGATAATGTGTAACATTTAAAATGCATTCTCATGTTTAAAATGCATTTTAAAAGGTATATGCATATTGTGAAAAATAATCCTTATATCACATTGATTCTATGAAGTCTGAGAATAACAGCAACATTTATGTGCTCTCTATGGGCTCTCCTTATTTACACAAGCTCTATGTATTTATTTGAGGCAGGTGTAGATTTTGTTTATACCTGTCAAAAGTTCAGAACAACATTTTCATGAATGCCAAAACACATTAACTTCGTAAATCTTACTCTTCTCACAGTTTACGCACAAAATTGTTCTGCTCATGTTTCATGAATAAGACCCATGAAAATAGTACCTGTTTTTCTCTCTTGCTGCCTGACTTTTTCCAGATCAGTAGCCAAGCTCGTCCACCTGTCAAGGCTGTTTCCCCAGCAGTTTACCAGTGTAAATGCACATATCAATTAAATGCAGATGGGTTGCTCTTAAAAAAGTAATGTAAGCAACTGAAAAAATAAATTAATAAATGAATCAGATATAGGCAATAAATCGAAATTTACCATGGAGACCTGGAGTGTCAATGCTGGTCTGAATTCAGCCTAAAGGGCCTGAATTAAAATGAACAGGGCTATTGAAGAATGTCATACTGCACTGAGATCTCATTTTAAACTGTATTTTTATTTTTTGTGGCTTGTGTATGTGAAGGAGTATTTATGTTGGGTGTTCACATTAAGGAAAAGGTGTTAATAGAAGACTTTTGCAGCAGCACTGCCTTTAACATTAATGATGTATAATGATATTGAAAATATACTACAGTGTATGTATATTTTCACAAGCTAAATGTTCAAACGTGTGGTATGTTTTAATTCCCTTCCTGATCATAAAACCCCACATTCAGACTCTATCCCATGAAAGAGCCGTATAGACACTAAAGGTTCAGCAGAGGAGGGAGCTTCAGGTAGCAATCCAAATATGCAGTGGTATTCTCAAACAACGTGAACTTGCCAACTATAACACTCCTATTTATTTATGTATTTCTCTGGATTTCCTGTATACTCATCAAGATGCTGGACATTCCAGCCTTTACTATCTGAGGCCCATTTGACAAGAGCTGAGCAGTCCTGGCCAGGTTTTGCCATGTTGCTTTAACATTGGATTATTTTTCCCGGGGTCTCATAATGACGGTGCTGTCCCCATGCCTGAGATGCCTGTGTTCTCTAAACTGCCTCCTACCACTCATAGGATGCTGGACCTGACAAACTCTAGGCCTGGTGCTCTCAGCAGCAGTGTTTTATTTAAATTGCAGTGGCAGTTATATATGTAGCACATTTCATTATGTATTTAATTCAATCTGATCAAAATAGAAAGACCAAACATGACAAAACAAGCAAGTATGTTTGCTTATACATAAGCATAGACAAACATGCACACATATACATGACACACAAACACAAATACCTAGGTGTACAGATCTAATATAACTAGTTAACAAATAAATGGAAGTACAATTTATCCAGGTGTTAATTGGTAACTAATACAACCTATGTAGATGTAACATACTTTACAGTTACAGATGGGCTCAAGGTATGGGTGGGATTACGTCAGGGATTGTATCTGAGCACTGTCTTGTTTAAGGTGGTGATGGACATGCTGTCAAATATGTTCAGGCGGGAGGCCCTGTGGATTTTAATGTTCACGGAAAACATTGTGACCTGTAGTTAGAGTAGCGAGCAGATGCAAGAGGTCTGGAGCAGTGGGAGTATGCACTGGAGAGAAAAAACAAAACTTATAAGTTTGAAGGTAAAGTGGCTAAGATTTTCATAGTCAGAATCAGAAAGAGCTTTATTGCCAATTGTGCTTGCACACACGAGGAATTTGTCTTGGTAATAGAAGCTTTAGTGCACGGACAAGATGACAATGACAAGACACAGATAACAGAAATAAACAAGTGATTACAACACACAATAGACAATATAAAATGTACATACAGATGTGCTATGTAAAATATATATAAATTATGCAAGGGAGTATATGGAAGATATGTTAAGTGAATACATCTATTCTTTTTTTATTATGTTAAGTGGATAGTGGGTATTGCACTTGTTTTATTGCACAGTGGGGGGAGCGTTTAACTGTTGGTGAGGTAGATGGCCTCTGGGAAAAAGCTTTTCATATGTCTGGCTGTTTTGGTGCTCAGTGTTCTGTAGTGCTGACCAGATGGCAACAGTTTAAAGAGGAAGTGAGCTGGGTGTGAGGAGTCCAGAATGATTTTGCTAGCCCTTTTGCGTAGTCTGGATGAGTAGGCTTTTGGACGGTAAGGAGGGTTGTACTAATGATTCGCTCTGTAGTCTGATAATGTCAGTTTTGGTAGTTGAACTGAACCAGACATTGAAGTGCAGAGGATGGATTCAATGACGGCTGAGTACAACTGTTCCAGCAGCTCCTTTGGAAAGTGGAAGTTTCTCAGCTGACCATGAACGGACAGCCTTTGCTGGGCTTTTTTTTTTGACAAGTAGGACAATGTGATTGTCCCACTTCAGGTCCTGAGAGATTGTAGTGTTTAGGAATCTGAATGACTCCACTGTCATTACAGTGCTGTCCATGATGGTGAGTTGAGGTAGGTGGGTGGGGGGGGTTCCCTTTTGAAGTCCATGATTGGAAGCAATTGTTCCTGCCTTCAATCTGGGAAGAATTATAAAGCCATTTCCAAACTATTTGGAGTCCATGATTCCACAGTGAGAAAGATTATTCACAAGTGGAAAGAAGATGTCCAAACAAGTTTACCCCAGTGTCAGGCCATATGATGCTCAAAGGAATTGTAACATGTTCAACGTTTAATTTCCTGTCTGTAGTTCTGACCCTAGTTCTGAGAAAGGTGGGACAGTGTGTACAGTGTATAAAAGTTGAATGCAATGGTTTGCAAATCTCATTAACCAATATTTTATTCAGAGTAAAACATAGAAAATTTATCTGGAATTTGATGGCAGTAACACATCTGAATAAGGTTGGGGCAGGGTGATGCACGCTTTGAACTGAGCACTGACAACGCTTCTGCTCTTTTCTGCTCTTGAATCACTGTAGGCATACTGTACATGTTCTAGGTTTGGTTTCCCAGCCAGACACAGCTTGCAACACGTACTCAGATGTCCCTCACATGAGAACATTGTGGATTTGATTTGTTTGGTTGTGAGTGAGTGAGTGAGTGAGTGAGTGAGGCTTGATTTAGCCATCACTATTCTTTGTGTAGATGTGAGGATGTTTATTTATTTATTTATTTATTTATCTCTGATCCAATCCTCCTCCATTAAGGTGTTAAATACAATGATTTTAAATACCAATTTTATTTATAGAAATATAAATATATAGCAAAATAACACTTTCACATATGCAAGCACATAATTACTTAACTCTTTTATTTGTTACAATTGTGAATATTTTATTATTAAAGATTGATATTAAGCTTAAAATGAGACCACACTGAATTCTAGCTCATGGTCATTGTAGATACACTGTGGCCCATAAAGTTGGGCCACAGTGTATTAAGCATATATGATACATTAAGTGAAAACATTTCCACAGCAGACTGGAAGACAGAAAGTAGCAAATAGCCACTGAGAAAACTATTAAAACAATTGGTCTGACTTTCAGTTTGGATATTCATTCTCTGCTCACAGTTGACATGTAATCATTTAGATAATCCTTTAACATTTCAACTTTCACCATAAATAGATTAAATAGTTTTATTTTTCAATTATTTAGTGACGTGCAAAGCTAATGATGCTCCCTTAAGCCCTTAGCTGTGCTGCACTTTCTTGGTCATATTATTAGTACAATAGTATTTGTTGTAAGATATTTGTCTTAAAACATTCTAAACAGCCAAACTCTGTGTAACCAAACAAGCTAATGATGGCTCCATTCAGAGCCAGTAAGTCATTCCAATGAGCCAACATGCGTAATACCAGACTCCTGGAACTGGCACACCTAAAAGGAATGCAGCAATTACTAATGTTATTAGTCTCACCTGAGCTTTTTCAGCAATGGCCTGTTAGAATTTTCCTTGTGAGAAGAAAACTCAAAATCAAGACAGAACAATAGAAATGTGGGGAAAAAAAGCCACATATGTGTAGGTCATATATATATATATATATATATATATATATATATATATATATATATATATATATATATATATATATATATATATATATATATATATATATATACTTTTTTGACACAAAAGTTTTTCTTTGCTTTACACAAAAGTTTTTCTTTGCTTTAATTTAATAGGTTATTTTTCCCAAAGTTTCTCTTTGTTTCTTGGTTAGATTTCAGATTACCCTTTTTGTGTTACTGTGTGTGTGCGTGTGTGTGTGTGTGTCTATGCGCACTTAAATTTTCCACTTGCTTTTACGATGTAAAGTTATAACAGGCTTGATGTGAATTTTAATGTAAGTAAATATTTTGAAGCTGAAGGTCGGTAAACAGTAATCCCCCACACTTCGTGGTCTCAGCAATCGCAGTCTCAGTGCATTGCGGAAGTTTCAAAAAATATTCATAGAAAAAAATATTAGAAAAAAAATCAAACAAAGCGCGCGAGGCTGAAGCGAAACCCATCACATTCAAGAACGACTCGCGGGAAGCAACAAGAGCCGAGACGGTAGGCCCCATGAACGAATATCAAGGCCTGTGATTGGCTGCTATGACGGGCATTACTGTGCCGTTGGTTGTCTGTATGCTGATTGGCTGACACGCGTCCCTGCATCTCCCATCTCTTGCTCTCGTCAGCTACGCAAAGAGGAGAGATCGTCAAAGTGAGTGTACGCTCCGCAGATTTTGTGTACGCACGTACATGTATACTGTTTGTACATATACATGTACATGTACATCCACATCGCGGTTTTCACCATTCGCGGGGGGGGGGTCACAGCCCCTATTAACTGTGAAGTGTGGGGGATTACTGTATGGGCTTATTCTCACAGGTGTGTGTGTGTGGGTGTGGTGGGTGTGGGTGTGTGCACTATGGATTTTAATGGAGAAAAAGAAATGTGTCTGTAATTACTTCCTGAAAGACAAAAGAATTATATAGAATGACTTAATGCAATTGTAAAGTAATGCGTTACTTTTTTTTCTATATTTGTAGACTGTATGCAGTGTTAAAGTTTTAAAGGTGGGGTGGGTGTTCTTTGAAAAAACGGTTCCATCAATCCAACTCAAGTAAGATTTTGAAAATATACACCCCCTCCCTCCTCCCAAAGGCTCTGCCTCCTCCTCTTCAGCCCACCCCTCGAAACCACGCCTTCACACGATTCACGACTACATGAACCACGGGGAGGGAGGGAGGGGTGGGAGTGCATTGATATTTGATGGATGTATTAGGCAGCCAAATGAAAGTAATGATGATCACTATTTTGATTGGTCAGTTTTTCTCTGATTATACCCTCTAGACCGGACCAAAACGTTTTTTTTTTTTTGCAAACATTTTATTTCAGTGGGTGCAATGGGAATGTGAAAAGGTTTTCAGGCAATATTGTAAAAAGTGCTGCAAAAAAAGAACACCTACCCCACCTTTAAGCACAACAAATGTTAACCACTAACAATCCAAAGGGAATGCTGTGGAGTCAAATTAGCACACCTACCAGCAGGCGGTATCAAGCCAATAGGGTGATCACGGTCAACAGATATCTCTCACTCTATTGGCTGGGATCTTGGCTCCAGCTGTTTTATAGCAATCCAGTAATCTAAAGCAAAATTTCAAGAGCAGGGCCCCTGGTTTGCTCAGTGGTTCAAACAGGTGACCCATATACAAAGGTTTTATCTTCCTGGCCTGGAGCTGTCGCAGGTTCAACTCCCAGCCTGCAACTCCTTGGATGTCTTCCCCACTCTCTCTATGCCCCATTTTCCTGTTGGTAGATTGTCCCCACTTGATACTGTTATTACCTCCGTCAAGGAGGTTATGTTTTTGCTGGCGATTATCTGTCTGTCTGTTTGTTTGTTTGTTTGTCTGTGTTAAAGATAACTTAAAAAATTTTGGATGGATTTTGATGAAATTTTGGAATTTGTTGTTGGAAAATGTTGTTGGAAATGTGAAAAGGAAGAACTGATTTCATTTTGGGTGTGATCCAGAAGAAATCCTGGATTCTGGATCACTTTCAAATTTTCGATAATTGCGATAATTGTTGCGCTTGGTGGAGGACTGCGCTCTCCAAGTGCTTTTCTAGTTAGAAATCCTTTCAATATCTGTCTTTTTTTTTTTAAATATTGCATTGTATGCAAACTTTGTCATATGTATATATATATATATATATATATATATATATATATATATATATATATATAGATATATATATATATATATATATATATATATATATATATATATATATATATATATATATATATATATATATCTATATATATATATATATATATATATATATATATATATATATATATATATATATATATATATATATATATATATATATATATATATATATATATATGCGTGTCTGTGTTTTTTTGTTTGTTTTTTTTTGTCAGTACCAGGGGACATTCCTCTGTGAGGCCAATGATCATATTGGTTACAGAACACATTAAAACATAATAAAATTGTTAGTATTTTGAGGCACTTAATAGCAGTTTGCACTAAAACTGAGTTAAGAAAATAGGTTATAAAGATTTTAAAGTCAGCCAAACCCTCAAAACAGAGCTTTTTATTTAAAAAGATATTTTGCCATATATTTTTATAGTTGCTGTACCGATCATTACTGTAATTGCATAATTTTTGTACTTGGCAATTGATGCTCTACATGTGTTGCTTACAGTGTTAAATAAACCGAATCATTCTGACTTCTAACATACACCCCCCACCAGAAAACTTAAGTGGAACTCTCCTTGTGCTCTCACAATTAATGCGTGGTCACAGCTTGGTTTATTTATTTTCTCTGGGTGGTACCTTCTTCCAGTGAATTGTGTTTTTACATAGTCTCAGTGGGAGAACTAGAAAGCTGTAAAAATACTACCATTGCATCACAGCAATGCTTCTTCTCAGCAGTGCACAAATTGAACTGAAATCATTTTGGAAGATTTTTTTGTTTCCTTTAGCATGTGGAAAGCTGCCAAAATATTAACCTATTCAGAATTCATAACACTTTCAAGCGGCAACTTATCCTTTTAAGGTCATCCGTTTCAACTCCTTCAGTTCAAAAAAGTTCTCTTAATATGCTATTAAACAGAAATTATTAACCTAGTGCTTTATATATGAAAGATCACTTTTATACGTTCTGTGTAAAAGCATTTTATGAATGTCTGATGCAACCCTATAGTGGAAGTGGTGAAGTAGTTCACAAGGCATCACTTGTGTCATCAGGGAGAGGGACTATAGAGCAGCCCTTTTAGGACTGCTCTATAGTAGAGCAGACCTGAAAGGATACTAACACATCTAGTAATGACTTCTTTGTTGTCCATAGGATAATTTCCTTCCTTGCTTTTTTGTTTTCTTTTTTTTCTTAAGATATTTTTGGCACTATTGGCCTATATTGATAGTGGAGAGAGACAGGAAGGGGGGCAGAGAGAACGGGGAAGACACAAGGCAAAGGGTCGACAAGCCGGGAGTCGAACTCGCGACCAGCCACACGAGGACCGCACAAGGACCATAGCCTCTGCACATGAGCCACCGGCCCCGACCACTGCACCACCAGGGCGGCCCGCTTTGTTGTTTTCTAAGACTAAATCTGTCCCTGCCTGTTAGAGCCCAGTATGTTTCACGTGTTGATACAAGGCCAAATGGTAGCTTGTTTGTGCTTCTAAATAATCCTTAAAATCAAGGCTTAGTCTCTCATTATCCCAGGGAGCACACTAGATTGGCACTCAGTTAACCCAGTCTGTCTGTTTTAAAGAGGAACCTAGAGAATCAGCATAGAAAAGGCTCTGTCACAGCGCCTCTAAATGTGTGTGTGCTCACAGACGTATGCACATAAACACAGAGACAAATCTGCATGAGCAGGGTGCATGGGGTGAGGTGTACAAGACCAGAACATACACATGCGCTCATAATGTCAAGAAAAATAAAAGCTGTAAAGAGGATACGAACACATGAACTACAAGCCTGCATTTGATTACAAATTTGGGTTATTGTGGCAGAGATGAATAATGTCCAAAGATATAATTAAGGAACTATGCAACAATGCATGATACTGCAAAGAGCCATCTTTGTTATTAGCCAGTGTAAGAGCTGCAACATGGGCCCCAAGGCCATTTAATAAACAGAAGGTAGGGTCTGTGTGGGCCCTACAGCATGCACCATATATCAATGCGTACCTCACGACTGCACCTATTCATTATTGGGGCTTTGCTCTTCAGATCTTTCATCACTCCCTGGTATTCAGTCCACTGAAAAAACCCTGTATAAACCACACACCAATGAAGAAGTGTGCAGGTTCTTTTATGCATTCTTGGTTAAATACAGTTCATTTTCTCTTTTTCCTTTTTTTCTCATGTCTATTCTTGTCACGTATTTGGATGGATTTTTGCTTCAATAACAAAGACGCACACATTTGGATTACTTGAATGACATGCTTCACAGGTTTCACTTCCTTCGGCCCAGTGGGAGGAGCTGTCCATTACAGTGACAGGCTTGACTTTTTAAAAATATTATTTCATATCAGGCCAGAGAGGTTATACAGAGACAGATGCTGTCAAGGAGTGATGGATGAGCCTATTTTAAAAGGCTATCAGGGAAATAATAAGCAGCCCAGTGAGCTTTGACAGCAGGAAGCTATGCCGGGACAGTCTTCGCTCGCCTCTCATCTTCACAACCGTCAGATTGAAAAATGTTGAAAATTAGAAAGTATGGTAATGTAAAGGTAGTTTAAAGTTTGATCTGCCCTATCCTGAAGTACCTTTATGGTTGAGGCAGTCAGAGAATGCAACAGCAGGATGGAAGGTTAAACTCTGGACAGATGGCGTTGGAGCAAGATCCAGGAGTGAGTTGAAGCGTTGCCTAAGGTATTTGAACTGAATGAACCCTGTCTCATGAAGGTTAGATAAGCTGTTAGCTTTTCTATACATTCTTAATGTATTTTTACATGTTTTTTTTTCCAGTATGCAGGTGTGAGACTTCTGAACAGCATCAGTTTTACAGCTGGTATTTTGATTACTGCAGTTAGCGTAAGAAAAAATAAATTATTGTAATTTCTTTATTGTTTTGAAAAGCTCAATTTTTTTTTATACAATCCATGATGTCATTGTTAGAGTTGTTCAGATTCTGGTACCAACATCAAAAATACTTGCAGATTCTGACATAAATAAGAAGTATTTACATCTGTCCACCATTCAGTTCCACATAGTTTTTACCAACTGTTCTAAAAGCCGGCATGTTAGCTGGAGAACCAGTGAAATGTGAATTGTTGGACTGAGCAAGCTACCTGGCATTGTTATATCGGCTAGATCGGCTAGATTATTTTACGCTAGAATACTCACTATACAAGGCTGAGGTTTCCAGAGGTGGCACTAGTGTTGGTGCATGTGAACTTTCTGGAGTTTGCATTTCAGAAATGCGAGAGATTCCCATACCCGAGAAAACTTGGGTGTGGGAGGAGTTTGGTGAGGCCATGGAAAAAGACTTTCGATCGGCTCCACGGAGTTTCTGGCAAAACGTCAGACAGCTCAGGCAGGGAAAGCAGTGCTTCACCAACACTGTGTATAGTGGGGATGGGGTGCTGCTGACCTCGACTGGAGATGTCGTTCGGCGGTGGAAGGAATACTTTGAGGACCTTCTAAATCCCACCAACATGTCTTCCATGGAGGATACTGAGTCTGTGGACTTAGAGGTGGACTTGTTCATTACTGGAGCTGAGGTCGTTGAAGTAGTCAAGAAGCTGCACGGTGGCCGGGCTTCGGGGGTGGACGAGATCCGCCCTGATTTCCTGAAGGCTCTGGATGTTGTGGGACTGTCTTGGTTGACACATCTCTGCAACATCCCATGAAAATCAGGGGCAGTACCTCTGGATTAGCAGAGTGGGGTGGTGGTTCTCCTTTTTAAGAAGGGGGACCGGAGGGTGTGATCCAATTACAGGGGAATCACACTCCTCAGCCTCCCTGGTAAGGTCTATGCAGGGCTGCTGGAGAAGAGAGTTCAAGTGAATCCCAGATTCAGGAGGAACAATGTAGGTTCTGTCCTGGTCGTGGAACACTGGACCAGCTTTATACCCTCACTAGGGTCCTGGAGGGAACATGGGAATTTGCCCAACCAGTCCACATGTGTTTTGTGGACTTGGGGAAGACATTTGACCTTCTCCCTCGGGGGGTCCTGTGGGGGGTACTCCAGGAATACGGGGGGTAATAGGCCCGTTGTTACGGGCTGTACAGTCCCCGTACAAATGAATGGGAGTTTGGTCCGCATTGCCGCTTGTAAGTCGGATTCGTTTTCAGTGAGAGTTGGACTCATTGTCACTGCCCATTGTCACTGATTCTGTTCATAATGTTTATGGACAGAATTTCTAGGCCCAGCCAAGGAGTGGAGGGGTTCCAGTTCGGTGGTGTCAGGATCTCGTCTCTGCTGTTTGCAGATGACGTGGTCCTGTTGGCGCCAGAAAGAATGAGATTGCGGATAAAAGCAGCGGAAATGAGTTTTCTCCGCAAGGTGGCTGGACTCTCCCTTAGAGATAGGGTGAGAAGTTCAGTCATTTAGAGGAGACTCAGAGTAGAGCCACTGCTCCTCCACATCGAGAGGAGCCAGTTGAGGTGATTTGGGCATCTGGTTAGGATGCCCCCTGGACGCCTCCCTGGAGAGGTGTTTTGGGCAGGTCCAACTGCGGGGCAGGCCCAGGACACGCTGGAGAGATTATATCTCTCAGCTGGCCTGGGAACGCCTCAGGGTTCTCCCAGAGGAGCTGGTGGAAGCGGCCGGGGGGAGGGAGGTCTGGGCCTCTCTGCTGAAGCTACTGCCCCCGCAACCTGACTTTTAGATCAAGCGGGAGCTAAGTGGACGGATGGATGGAGAGATTCCCCAAAGAAAGCCAGAAGGCTAGAGCCTTAATGGGCAAAATTGTAGAATTCTCTACCCTGAACGAACAGCCACTGTTGGTCGTCAGAAATGTTACGTTTTACCACTTCATTGAATATTTGGACTGGGTCAGAAAGACATCTCTGAAACTGCTCTCCCCAAACTGTGTGTGACTGTGAAATGTAAGTCAGAAGTGTAGGGAGTCAGTTTAACAATGCACATTTGGGTCTCCAACGTGATGTCTGACTGACTTCAAATCAGTATTCGCCATCAGCCAGTAAGCTCAGACAACAAAATTGGTATTGGAAAAGAAAATATTATATTAGAAAATCTCAAGTCACCATGGAGACATGCCTCTTTTTGCACATGTGTGTGTTCTTTAATTGAAAATTCATGGCCCTTAATTTGGTTTTTATACACATTACCCTTTCAGCTAGATATGATTATTTACTTTTTCTCATTTATACAATTCCAAATTTTTCAAACTAATTGTATAACAGTTTGTGATGGTGGGCTGTGGTTTCTGCTTAGCTGCAGGGGGACATATTGAGCAGTGGCACAAGTAGAACTTAAGAGCTTGGCACAGCTGCTGTGGATTTGCTGATCATGTCTTTTTATATAAAAGTAGTAGGCTGGGACCAAGGTGGTTCGGAAATGGTAGCTATTGCAAAGAAGCTTTGTTGTTGAACCAATAAACTGGAAGTCATCTGAAGCAATTCTGTGTGTGCTCTGTCTGGTCAGAAGGAACCCTAAGTGGCAAATCACCGCACAGTTGAAACCATATATCCATGGACAAATTACAGTACTGCACACCAATTCCATTAAAGACTTGTTGTCTGTGAAACTCTAACATTAAAAACTATCCCTCTACACTTGGACTTTGGAAGGATTAACACTGTTGCTGCCCACTGACTTTGAATGAGGTGATGTCAGTTGTTGCCAAACTGAATTGTGGGTTTGTTGCTTTTCAGTGGAATGGTTGTTCCTGTCAGAAGTTAAGAAATGTTTTCAGGTGTCACTGCAAGCATCAGCTAATCTAATTTTTATATCTACTGGAAAGATTTTTTTTCCTTATTGGTTTTATGAAAGCATGTCAGAAACACCCACTGTCAAGTGTTGCTGCAAAATCGTTTGACTAAGTGCACTGTAAGAAGTATTGTTTACTAGCCTGAAATATCTTAATTGATAAAGGTATTTTGTCTTAATAGTTCATGTAATGTAAAATGAGTCAGCCATAGAAAAAAGAGCATGAAGAAGAAAAGGAGGGACTGAGACAAAGCGAGACAGTTTGAACTTCTTAGTCAGCATAAACTCTGCTGAGATGCTGAGACAGATCCTTGATGAAGTAGTCCTTTTTATAGGCTGGAATTGCTAAAGTTTATGTGAATGAATACAAATGATAGAATGTGCATGTATGTGTATGTCTTGTACGGGTTGGTATCAACACAGGCACAGTGAGTCATAGACCAGTCATACATCCCTGGTTTTCATTCATTTAGTACCCATAGTCTAAGGTTTTGCCCACAATTTGAATTACTTAATCTTGCTAAATGGCTGACTGACTGTGCGGACAGCAAAAAGAGCAATGAACACGATCTGTCCTAAGGGTTGATGAGATGATTCAAGCAGGAACGGAAAGTTCAGAATTCAGCAAAACTTGTGTTATTAAACAGTGACATCACTGTGGTAAAACCATAAGTCACTTGTTTTGAAAACATCTAACTGGGTCTGTGGGTGCTTTTCTAGTGGTTATAAAGCAGAGAGAAACAGCAGAGCTCTGCAGGCTACACAAGAGAGGAGGAGAAAAGCACCAATACAGAAATTCTATAGCACTCACTGTTTATAACATTTATTTATTTATTTAATGGCACCAGAAGAGAAACTGCAAACTGTTTCTGCAGCAGAAAGTATATGGTACCAGTAAAATGTCAGAAATGCCACAATACGCAGATCAGATTATTCAAAGGGTTCCTTCCACCACAAACCTTTTAATTCTTGTTTTGTTTGTTTGTTTGTTTGTTTTTATTTAATTACCATACCTCAGTTCTAGTTGCAGTTGCATGTTCAACTTCAAAATGCTCTTCTACCCTGTAGTCTGTATCAGCCTGAAATTAAAAAGAAAAAAAAAAAACCAGGGGTGCACGATAACTATCGGGCCAATAACTATCGGGCTGATAACAGGAAATTATGACGTCATCCCGATAGGTCCGATATCACGACGAATAGCCCCGATAACATATATTTCTGTCAACACGGCAGTGTCTCGCTCCTTCTGAGCCTTGAATGACCGGTGTTCTGAACTGTTGTGAATGTCATGTTCAAGTAACGTCAGCATAATCAGAAAAACGATTACTCAATAAGGAAAATCAAGAATACCCCCTCATGCCAGAAAACAACTCGTTAACTCGGTCATAATTTTGGTAGTTGCGGACTTGAATTGATATTCGCAGTATTTCCCCTCATGTTACACATAAAAAAATAAAAAAAAAATAGAAAAGGCTGAAATAATGACTAGCAAACGAGGAAACGTCGGAATTTACGTTACACCTTGAATGCAGCATGCATTGTGCTGATCAAAACAAATATGGCGGCGCGGAACTTCGTTAAAGTTTCAGAAGAAGATAGTTTGGTGGTTATTGTGACAAATCCTCTGAGCGAATTCTACGAGGAGGGAAGCACAAGCTTTAATACGTAAAACCCGATCGGCCACCTACAACATAACAATCGCTTCCATGTAGTTTTGAAATAGCGCTAACGGAAGCTAATGCTAACGTGCGCAATCCAGCAGGAGTCTCTCCTCCCCTCCCTCTCCTCTCCCACATTCCTCTCATCTAAAGCTTCCATGAGATTAAAAAATAAAAACTACTGAACCTCATTTACTTTAATTAAAGGTATTAATTTAAATGGAACCACAAGCCAAAATCCTTTAAATGTTAATCTTTTTCAGTTTGTAATTCTGATGCATGTATTTCCATCAGTTCAAGGAGCCTTTTTTTTTTATATTCAGTCAGTATTGCACCTTATTTAAGTTAATGTGAGATATCAAATAGGTTTGTTTGATAGCTTTAAGATAATATTTGAAAGGCTTGTCAATAGTTTTTCATTGGAAAAAATAAATATCTGTTTATATAAAAAGTCAAAACTATTTTTGGTTTTGTTCATGGTATTAATGTAATGATCTTAGGTATATGTGTGTGTTATTGGTTATCGGTATCGGTATCGGCCGTTAGGAGCTGAAAGTTATCAGTTATCGGTATCGGTTTTAAAAAACAGTTATTGTGCATCCCTAAAAAAAACAGCCGAAAACACACGCAGATCAGAAAAGCTGTACCAGCCTACGTCACATTGAACAGTAACCCCGCCCCCGGAAAAACATTGCAGTCTGCAGGCAGGGAGCAGAGCTTACTAACAAGCGATCAAAGAGGCGCTAACAATTAAAAAACATGGCAGAGAAAGTTTCGTGGCTGTGCTGTTGGCAGCAGTAACAAATCTACATTCCATGTATTGGCTTAGAAAGAGGAAACGGAAGAAATGGTTGGATTTTATTTTTGAAGCACCACCAGCGAAGTATAACGCAACTTTTCTTCTGTGTTCTGATCATTTCAATCAAAGTAAACTGCGGGGGGACTGAGCTGTCATTAGAACTGTGAGTTTTCTAACTAAATTAACATTGGTAAACAAAGGCCTATCTAGTTAACACTTGCCTTAGATGATCAACTTGTTATTTGTCTGGTATGTTAATAACGGTCCAAAACTTAATGTTTCTGCATGTTTTATTTAAACAAATGCTGATCTCAG
This sequence comes from Hirundichthys speculiger, assembly GCA_018398805.1. Taxonomy (NCBI): domain Eukaryota; kingdom Metazoa; phylum Chordata; class Actinopteri; order Beloniformes; family Exocoetidae; genus Hirundichthys; species Hirundichthys speculiger. The sequence continues at coordinate 1,523,177 of JAGFBZ010000080.1, read as the reverse complement.
CAGGATAAAGAATTCTCATTACAGACACTTTAACTGTAACTTCAAAAAAAAAGGAATGTCCAAAAATGTGTAACAAAATTAAAATTGAAATGATTCACACTTGTGCCTTCATATAAATGATTAGAAACATTAAATAGGTATGAGACCAAAAGTATAAGAACTTGAACAACAGATTCATACAATAAAAATTAAAAAGTATTTATTCCAATTAACAAAATTGATCAGAAAAATAAAATCTCTCTGCAGCTAAACCAATTTACCGTCTATAAGCAGACTCAATATGTCCCAAAAACATCTCTCCTCCTTGCATTTCCCTGAACATATTGCTGGGCAGCATCTATTCTGTCCAGTTTGTCAAGTCTGTCTTGGTGAATATGGCACATTGGGGGAAAGTTAACAGGCAACATGATTCTTACATTGCTTGGGTTTTGAAAAAACGCTGTAATTGTTGTTTGTTTTTACATTGTTGACCCCCCCCCAGGGATTGCCTGCATGCCAGGAGAACAATGTTAACATCTTAAATCTCATTATTTCAGTTAACAATTACTGTGTATTACAATACCATTATAAAAATAACCAACATTAAAAGATAAACACCTACAGCCAAGAATGCTGTTATTTTACATTTAGCCTACTTCAGGTAAGTCCAAATGACTCGCTACTCAACATTACAAAACAAGTATTTTTCACACCTGGGAAAACAGGCTAAGGATATCTTTTAGTTCTTGAAATAAACACTGTGATTTTTCTCCCTTCCTCTTCTCTGGCTTAATATGGCAGAAAGATCACCAGCTCAGTCATTAGACAGTTGTTTATGATCACCATGGTTACCGCAACAGACAGCGGCAACCCTTAGGACCCCGGGGTCAAAATGGTGCGTTACAGTTACATTGGAAATCGGAACTTTGAGCTCCGAACAACATAACCTCAGAAATGACCGCTTCATGGGACATGGAATATGAAAAAAACAACTACAAAAAGAACAAAATCGTACGGTTGATGCTAAATTTTAATGCTTTTCCGACTTCAAACTTCAAATTTACGAGTACAGCTGAACACACCATTAGTCGTAGCAGAAACACTGATGCTTTCAAATGGATCAGTTGTGCTCGGATCACTTTCTGGATCCAGGAGCTTTTTAAAGGATTCTTTATCATTGTAAGATAGACGAGCTGCTTGGTGGAGGTCTGCGCTCTCCGAGTGCTTTTCTAGTTCTACCTATGTTCGGTGCCTTACATAGTGACGGTAGTGGTGGGGGGACAGATAGGGATCAATATAAATCTGGGGGGGACATGTCCCCTCCATCCCCAGGGCCATCTGCGCCCTTGATTCAAATTACGGTGCTGACAGTAGTGGATAAATTGTACTTAAAACCTGGATCTATGCCATCACAACAATCGACCATCAGCTCACAGGCTGTAAATAAAAAAAACATTTTTTTTCCAACTACAGTTGTTGTTTCAAAAACCTGTTATCCTACTCGTTAATAGACTACCATGCATGATATTGGGACAAGCTATAGATATGATAACGTTGTCCATGACCACTCGGTAACTTCTACCCAGAGAGTAACGTTAACTTGCTTAATCTATATTCTCCAACTTAAAATTTGATAACTTGGTGTTTACAGAGTTTTTGGGCCTGGATCAAATAAATATGGCTGTATCTCTGAAGACATTTTCGCATGTTTTGTTAAGTTGACAGAAACCAACTGAAGGAGAACCCACTAGAGGGAGCGTCACAGTGCTGTTAGCCAATCAGAGGTGAGGCATTTGCATATCATTAATATCCATAAGAGTCCTTCTCATACTATCATCACCCTTGTTTAAAAAAAACTCTCAGGGCATTATTTCTGACTAGAGACCACCACAAAATTAATGACTGTAAAGGTAATCATCAAAGTATCTATATTATCTCTGTGTGAGAGAAGGTAGGATTTAACATGTGTTTTCGTGCCAACAATATCTTGAACAGTATTTGTGGTTGGGACTGTGTCTGTTTGTAGATGTGGGAGTGTCCTTAACAACATCTTTGATCAAAATACTAGTAAGATTTGATTTAGTGGGCCTATAAATCAAAACTTTCTCTCTTGGCTGAGGATTTTCAACAATCGAATAGTAAAAGCACTTTACCCCAGACTGTAGACAACCTTGTGAAACAATTGAAACATAAATTACTATAAGAATATTTACATTTTATTATTGTGGGCACTAGTCGCATAAAAAGGACATGGAATAACAGTGTTTATTTCCACTCTATTAGAAGAAGAAAACATTCTGATTTGTGCTGTGGGGTAAGAGGGGAAGACACAAGGAAACTGTGGTGTGTTGTGCCTTGCCAGTGGCTTCGACCACTGGCATGTCCATGTCTGTCGCTTTGCCCAGAACAGCCATGTTGGATTGTTCCTCTCTGAAGGAGATGTATGGAAAAAAAAAATGGATCGCCTCATGTGGGGAGGTGGGTGATTCAAGTGGATGTGGGTCTTTTTCCGTCAACTTATTTTTCCCCCAGCACCACATCTGATTGCTACCACACTGATCATGGTTAGTTACAGGGAAAGTGTGTATGATTTGGAGCCCCTTGGCCAGACTGGCTTCTTTCCCTGTGGCATGGAGACTTTGGTAGCAAGTTCTGACCTTTTGTGAGCTCTGAATCGCTGTCACATCTCACATCCCTCCTGGGGTCTTAATCCACATGTCAACTTGAGGCTTAGAAAAGCCTTCAATAGTTTTTATTGATATGCAATTGTGTTTTTAAGTGTCCTCAAAGTCAGTAGTTTACAGTCAAGGAATGCAACTAATGTTCTTTTGGATGAATTCATAAAGCCTCTTTTGTTACATATATGACTGATCCAAATCAGTTTTCTTTTTTCCAATCCCAAATCCCTCCACTTTCCCGCAGCCCGTCTCCCCAGTCTCCCTTGTCTCATCTCCTTGTATAATATGAGCTGTTAGCTATCAACCTCCGACATTATGTTTGACTCATTTTCCAGACTTCTCAGCTCTCTTGGTCTGTGTTTTATAAGAGCAACAACATTATACTCCTGTCTCCTGCAATTTATTTATGCAATTTCCCAGAAATTAGAAGCTGTAAAATTTTTGTGTGCAGGTCCAGCTTCATGATGGAACTAATTTTTTAAGTGCACAGTAAACTAAACCAAAGTCACTCTTTTGCCTTTTTTTGTTCCTCTCTGTTACACCTATGTAGCATACCCATGTTTAGCTTGTTTTCTAACAGATTAAGAGCAGCTAATAAGTCTATAAGCAACACATTTGCATTTGCTCCCCTGTTCTTATAGCAAGATCTTCAGCACAGCACACCGTTTGTTCCTTAACCCCCAACACCTACATATCAACACACCTGCAATAATTGATTGTGTAGCTTTAAAAAGAAACATTAGGACTTCCTAAGATCTCATAGGGAACTAAAATGCCTGCCACTTGAAGGTGTGGTACTTGTGCACAGACATATAACAGTCAACTATGTAACATTTATGAGAAGTTTTAGTGCATCAACAATCAAGGAGTTTGTTTGCACCCAATTAGTCCTGTAAAAGCACTTGGGTCTTCTCCTTTTCTTTGAAGTACTTCAGAATGAGATGAAGAAAAGGAATTGTTAGTTTTTAGATTTAGATTAACCTTATTTCTGTGCTTAAATCTAGTTAATCATTCACTAATACAATTTTAATTTAATTTTTCATCTTGCTTTCTGTGCCATCAGGGAAATAAACTCTTATTCATTGAAAAATATGGTCATTCAGTATATTCATGATGGGGTGCATCACTTCAGCTACTGTTCCTCTTACCTTGATGTACCAGTCAACCTGAAACAGAATAATTCTAGACACAACAGACCATATTTCCTTTCTATATTCCTCTAGAGCACAATATGAAAGCATCCTAACATTTATAAGTGGTTTCCTAAATAGCGTAAATCTGTTTAGTCTTAATACCTTGAGTTCTCTTGGCTTTGTTATATTACATTTTAAGTAGATTTCATACAGCATGAAGATGGTCAGTAAAAACACAAAAATAATTTCTTTTTACATAAAGGCTCATTTGAATTGACTAATTACAGATTTAACTTTTTGTTGATTAAAAAAAATGGAAATAGTATTTGTATACAAAGCTGTACAAAGCAAACGTTTTTCGAGCGCATAACATCTCTAATAAAGATGATGAAGGTCCAGTGAAAAAACTGCTTTTACTTTTGGGAACGAAAACACAAGCAAATGTTTATGAGCCATAGCTGAAGAACAAGTTAGTAGATTTTGGCATGAGCACTCCACACCACTGGTGACCACTCCTGTCCAACCTACACTTCCCTCTCACATTATACATAGTTCATTTATTTAGAAAAAAGTGTCAAGTGAACTGTCAAGAGAGTAGTGGTGAGATCAGTCAATGTATTATATACAGAGCGTCTGCCAGAAGTTGATGCAATACAGACTTCTTGTTTTGAACAGCAAAATTTTAACTTTAATCGGAAAGTCTGCCAAATATCCAGCCAGTGTGTTGATACAACACCAAACGCATTGAGGTCATCGTACAGTGAATTTCTCTGGATTTCTTTTGTTGTTCTAATGAATGCAAAAGTATCTCCTTGTGTTTGTGGGACATCATCCAGTTCATGTTAAATGGATGTGGCTCTGGAGAAAGCACTATGTTGGAGGTTCCTTTAAATAATGGAGGGTGGGGTCGGAGGCTATACCATGGTATAGCCTCCGACCCCACCCTCCATTATTGGAGTTGCTGCATTTACTTTCAAGAGAACTAAAATAATTTAAAAGATTAACCTTTTCTCTTGGGTTCATGCTCTGAATTATGATTCACAATAAAGAACTCTGGCTCTTCTGGCACTTTAAGGAAATTATGATGAAGCTTGTCCAGAGCTGGATGCAGAAAGGTCACTACATTAAAATGGGCATATCCAGACATATCTCAACAGATTGTTATAAGGAGGTATTTCCTTGAAATGGACAGGCTACTTAGAGTGAGTAATGTGATGGCTTTAAAGAGCCCATGAGGCTTCTGCTTTTCACTTCAGAGCAAGATTGTTAAAGCCTGCAATCTTTGTTTTTTTCCCCATGTTCTCCACAGGCACAGTTGGCTAATACATCCTTCATTAAAAAATGATATTTCTAAATCCCTCACAGATTGCTTTCTGTTCTTTAAGAAAGAGATGAAAATGAAATGAATATTGTTACTGTCAAGCTGTAGAAACATTTTTGATGGCCAGATTAGGGCAATAAGCTACATGTCATAATATTTAAGAGCCCAAAATAACATTCAATTTTTTTAGCTCAACCAACAGTCCAAAGTCCAAATATTTTCAGTTTGCAAATCGATAACATGGTCTTTACCATTTTTGCTTCCTTTCTCTCGTTTATCTTTTACATGTGTGTTTTATGTCTGCCTTCCAACTTCTTGTGCTTGATGCCCTGGTGGAGAGTGATTAGACAGCATCAAGCGACGCTACTTATTTTTGATTTTGACGTGACTGATTTACTTTCTGGCTCTCTTAATCTTCCAGGAAAATGCAGAGGCTTCATCACTGCTTTTTGCTAGAGGCTGTTTGGCTTTGCTAGTGTTGCTTTACAGATGTGTGCCTCTTTGCATCAATAGAAAAATTGTGCACAGGATAGGAAATAGAGTGACTGACAGTACAGTGCTCCTCTGATGTTGAAATGCACAGTTGTGTCTTTCAGGGCATGGATGTGGTGCAAAATGTTTGAGTATGTGGGTGTTTCCACATCTTGTATCGGCAGCAAAGCCAGGACTTGATTGATGAGTTAGTGTACTGTAGTGAAAGTTTTTTAAATGAAAGTGAAATGGAGTTCAGAAGGTATGACTTCATCAGACCCACTCAACTCAATGTACTATACTTTAAGAGTTAATTCAATGTAGCAAACTCTTCTCTGCCAGCTTATACCATGCATTTTATTTGCCTTTGCTGAACTGTGTCAGTGTACTCAGCTGCTATCATTTTTGGTGTATTGACACCAGGTGCTGCATTGTTGCGTCTTTAAGAGAGCGTTTGCATGAAGTTTGTATTTGCATGAAGTGCACATCAAAAGATTCAGCCTATTATTTCATCTGTGAAGTAATATACTGCTTCAATGCACAGTGTAAAGTAGACATACGATTGCATGATCATTTGGAAATTTTACTATTTAATGGATTTGAAATTTATTCTTGAAAAAAAAATTTTTATAGTAGGTGAAATAAGTATTAAACATGTCATCATTTTTCTAAGCAAATATATTTCTATAGGTGCTATTGACATGCAGTTTTCATCAGATTTTGTCAGCAATCCATGCAATTCATGCATGCAAAGAAATCATACATACATGTCCATAAATGAAGTTATTTGTAATAATGTGAAATAACGTAGAGAACAAAAATTAAACACATGAAGAAAGGGAGAGGCAAAAATGCATGGGAAGCCAAGACACCGGCTGAAATCAATAAGTAATTAGAAAGTAATCCCGCCCCTTGTCAGTGCAAATTAGTGTTTGCTGGTTCAGTCGTGACCTTAAGCCTGTAAAAAGGTGTTTCAATACCAAGGTTTCACATGAGAAACATCTCATGATGGGTAAAAGCAAATAGCTGTGTTCAGACCTTTGCAACCTTATTACAGCAAAACATATCGATAGCATTAGTTGCAGAAGGATTTCTAAACTTCTGAAAAGCCCAGTGGACACTGCTGATGGGGCCAATACTGGAAAGGACATAATCTCACCAGGTGCTCCTCACAAGATTTTTGACAGAGGAGTGAAAAGAATTATCAGAAGAGTTGTCAGATAGCTAAGAACCACTTGTGAAGAGCTTCAGAAAGACCTGGAATTAGCAGGTGCAAATGTTACAAAGAAAACAACAGGTAATGCACTCATCTGCCATGGCCTGTATGCACGCTCTCAAGGCAAGACTCCTTTGCTGAAGAAAAAGCATGTTGAAGCTCGTTTATAGTTTTCTGCACAACATTTGGACAACCCTGTGAAGAACTGGGAGAATGTTTTCTGGTCACAAGAGACCAAAATTGAACTATTTATATGCCATAAGATGCACCATGTTTGGAGTACAAATGGTCCTGCACATCACTCCAAAAACACCATACCAACCAACAGATAACCAAGTTTATCTGTTGGTGAGAACATCATGATGTTGGGTGTTTTTCAGCCTGCGGTACTGGCAAATTTTTATATAACTGAAGGAAGTATGATTAGAAAAATGTACTGAGACATTCTTGAGAAAAATCTACTGCCATCTACCGGGCTGATGAAGATAAACGCAGGGTGGACATTTCAGCAAGTCAGCGATCAAAACATAGTCACAGAATCTTTCAGTTGGCTTCAGAGAGAGAAAATAAAGTTGCTAGACTGGCCCAGCCAATCATCTGTCTTGAAAATCAATGGATAGAACTAAAGATCAGTTTCATAGACGAAACCCAAAAAATCAAGGTTCAAGCATTGTTTTTCATAAAAGAAGAGCAGCAAAAATTATACATTCCTAAGGTCTCAAACTCATTGATCACCTTCACATTCCTGTCATATCCTGTCAATATAATTCACAAATTAGTGATGTGGCTATGATTATTTATTCAAAAATTCCTTTAAACATTAGGAATCAAATAATCTCAGGCATCTTCCCCTTTGCCACATACTCCACTGACAATACCTTCATAGGCTGAATGACTGACAGACTCGACAGTTTAACATTTTGGTTTCCTGCTTCCTAATGTTTATAAATCTATTAGATCCTATTTTAAGTTAAGTAAATGATTCTTATTTTACATCAACATTTATTTCAAGTATATTTCAAGATTTTGTTAGATGGTGTTTTGGATAATTTTTATCATTCTGGTAATGTGTTCATTTGTGCATTTATGTAAAAGGTTGTTAGCATGCATGCATGTGTATATGCTCTCTCAGGTGTCTGATAATGTGTTAATGGTTTTCTCATCCCATCAGTATAAGCATAATGAGCCTAGTCAGGTGTGCTTACGCCACCTTCCCACCTGCTCTAAACCTGCTGAAACAGGGGCTTGTGGAACGCACAGGAAGAAAGTTGAACCTCAGGGTTCTTTAATGCATATTTATATTTTCCTAATGCCTCAGGTGAGCATAGTTAAAAAAAACTCTGCCTCTACTGACTCCTAAGACAGCATCTGTTAGCTCAAGTATTAATACTGTGTGACTATATTATGTGTCTATATGCACGTGTTTGCATTTTTATGGGTGTGATTGAACTCCTTTGGGGTCTGAGGAAAAAAAATTTGGAAGGCAGCAACTTACACCGAAGTGTCACGCATCTGTGGGTTTGGTTGTTCTCACTGTTATGCCAAGCATGCATGTAAATATGAGATATCAGACCCTTGGCCTGAGAGAGGAAGCTGAAAGAAGTTCCTCTGTGTTGTTCTTATTAATATCAATGGCTGTGACAAGCCCCACTGCTCCTCACAACCATATGAACTATACAGTGCACATGGCCATTATAATATACAGAACATATGTGCTTATGACCTTCTATGTGGCTCCTAAATGAAATTTATGAATCTGGAATGTCTTATACGACACAGCTGGAAGTTGATCCAAAAAAAAAAAAAAAAAAAAACATAGAAGAGTTCAAGATACTGTAAGTTCTCCTGAGAGATGAAGAGAGAATCAGAGCCAGACCAGTAGATCCATTGTCTCCAGCACATGAGCTTACTTTATTCAGGTCACGTCCAGGTTCTCTGTAGGAAACTGGCCACAATGATTACTATTGATGTGTCCAAAGGGTGTGAAAACATTCCTGTTATCACTCTGGAAATCTCCCCCTGCTGTCATCATACAGGGAGAAATATTATGAGTCTGTCTGCTGGCAAGTGTATGTTACTTAGGGACAGTCCTGCTGTGTTTATTTTTTGAAACAGTAGATGTTTAGCTTCCACATCACACAGCCCAAGATCCCTCAGCCGCAGCTACGACCTCACTACTGTTTCTGCATGGGGGTGATTCTGGGGGAAGCAAGGTGTGTGTGTGTGTGGGTGGGTGTGTGCGTGCATGCGTGTGTGTGTGTGTGTGTTTTGTATTTATATGTGGGTCTGCATGTGTGTCTGTTAGAGACAGAAAGAAAAGAGGTAAGGACTTTGTGTTTGCAGGATGTGTATAAAGATAATGCAAAAGGCTATAGATGGCTATCAGAAAATGATTAATGTAATTACAACAACATGGGAATCCTCATGTTAAAACCACAAACTTTCCAAGATTGATGATGTTTGTTTAGTCTAAACCAGCCGAAGAATCAGTCAGTGAATAGACAAGGTGTTTTGTCCCTGCAGGCGACAGATTGAATTTCTTCTCCAACTGTAGCTCATAAAAAAACAAAACAAAAACAAAAAAATGAGACAGCATTTTTAAAAAATATAACTTTCAAACATTTAAAAGGGTTAATTTTCAACTGAAACTTGGCTATTAGAATGTACTGAAAATATGTGAAATAAGCCTTTATAGGTGCTAACTGACGAACATGAAGGCGAAATGTACATATTTTTTATCGCAATAATACTTAATATATAAAATATTTTTGAAAAGACTTATTTAAGCCATGAACTTTCCATAAACCTTCTTATTAATGTGTTAAATCTGATCCATCATCTTTCAAAGTGGCTGTAGACATTAATGTAATGGTACTAATACAAAGTAAATTTCTTCCTCATATATTTACTTTTCACAAGAAAAACAGGAAAGAGATTTTTTTTTTAAAGAAGAAACTAGTTTTGTTTAGACACAATGAACTTGAGGTAAATTAACCATAACAATTTAACACTCTATACTTTGAAACTTTCAAGTGTGTAGTTAAATGATTACCCAGATTCATAGTAAAGATATAGATATTGTGTAATGTTTTGAGGTAAAGCAATCAACAAGCAACCAAACAATCTTATGGCTGTTTAGAGATCGATTTAACTCAGTAAGACTGGTCAAAGGCACAGTAGTTAGAGGGTGTCCTTCCTGTATTTACAAGTTAAATAGTGAACAGAAGCAGCATGTACTGCTGTTGTAAAATAGCTTTTGTGAAAACATGGAAAGATGGAAATTCAAGTGTAAAATACACAGTCTCTGTTGGTTACTGTCTTGGCTTTGTTGATATTGGGCTTTGTGGTGAAGAATAGCGTCAGCACTGAGTAGTAATACTGCTTTCTGGCCTCAACATATGGGTGATCTATCTGGTCCCATCAAAACAAACGACACGGCTGACTCTCCCATGTGCATATGGAAAGCATTCAGTCATACTCAGAAGCAACACTACTCAGAAGCAACAGAGGAAAAAAAGGTAAACGAAGCTTCCAGATGACTATCCCTCTCCAAGCTCTCAGGTTACAAGAACAAATTTTCCAAAGCAGCATTTTTTTATCTTAGTTTTTCCTTTCAATAGCTTCTCTCCTATGCGGAGCTCTATCATGGGTTTCTGTCATACCACAGGGTTTCTGTTGGTCAGTTTTAACTTTTTTAAAGTGATGCTTCAAAGCCCTTTAACTTTTTGCATTGTAATCTTTTGCATTCATAAGGTCTAAAGTGTATTTAATCCCCAAGAATGCATCCACATACTAGACCTTTCTGTTGTGTGAAGCTACTGCAGCACAGTTACTGCCTCAATAAACCTTTTTTCACAGCACTGCTTTTGGTAATGGTCATAAATACACAGGCTGTTGTGTAAGATGTGAAAGAAGACAAGAAACCAGTCTCATGCCAGTGTATGGTATTGGATACTGTTTTGGAAATCACATGAAATTATCATCATAAAAGCTAATGAGATATTTCTGTCTGCGATGACAAAAGGTGTATTATAAGTTTGAGCTGCAACTGAGATATGTGTGTTATACAGCCAATGTTGATGCTCTAATCAAAATAAATTTCATTACATTCTGCATATGCTACATACCATACTGCTGGTGTGAAAATGCAACTTTAGACTTTATGTCCCTGTGAGAACATTACATATTTAGAGGTTTTAGCTAGAAATGCTATGATTGCATTTTTTCTTCGCCAATTTAGATTTACAATTTTCTTAAAGGTCTGACCTGTCCATACAGATTTATTTTTTTCTTTAGAACTATAATGAACTGTATACATTAACTTAAGAATGAAAAGTAGCTGCTTTTATTTTTAGCCTCTTAACCTTTGTTAGCTTCAGAATCTTTGAGATGCTCAGCGGGGTGATGCTGTTATAAGTGTTAAATTGAATTTGTTGTCTAAAAATGTTTTGGTTGTTGCTACTCCACAAGTTGTCACCTTACAGGTTGTCCAAATTAGTATTTTTTTGCTATGAGACAGGAATAGCAACATGCTCCCCAGTGACTGTCATTGTGACATGCCTACTGATGGGGAAAACGCCAAGTATTCTCAACTTCTAAGCTGATGCACTCACTCGTCTCTTGCCCTGAAAATCAATTGGGGACAAAAAGATAAAATAAACCTTTTCAAGGCTGAGTATAAGATACAAAAACAAACAAACAAAAAAAACTAAATAAAAAGGGTAACTTCATATTGCATTAAGGTCACATAGTGTCCTCCAATTGATTTAGAGTGGTGTTGATGCAGGATATTGTGAACCTTTGTCTGATGAAAGGGCTGCTGGTGGGAGGGTATACAGATGTATGGTAGCCAGTGGGGGCTTTATGAGCAGATGACATCCCTCCCATCTGTGGAAAGCAAGAACTAATGATTGCTACAGATGGGAGGGATTTTGACAGAATAGGGCATGACCTGGTTTTGTAAGCTGCTGGCAGTGGGATATAACTGTTTTGAGAAGCACTCACCTGTAGTATGAAGAGTGTTTGTTAATTTTCCCTATTTACACAGTCTTTATATAGTCTGATTTGGAAGACTCTTATGTTCATCTTATTGTACAGTATGCTTATATTCTTCAGTATGTTCATGCTTTGCTGCTTGTACCAGACATTTAGTTGATCTTAGCTTTCTTTCCTGCTATGACTTGCTGTGTCATGTTTTGGCAAAGAACCTATAATTACTCAAGTGTACACTCACCATAACCCTAAGAAACACACATTTTAAAGTTACCTAGAGCCTTGGCTTCTTCAGTTAGGTTTATCTGAACTATCGTTTGAGGTAGAAGACAAAATACTTTTTGCATAATATGTTTTTCATAATGTGACAGCCCAGGGACAGAAAAGTAGTTTGCTGTCTTAACAAATCAGGATGGTGCAGGGAGGGAGTTTATTCTTTTCAGGCCCAAACCCCTATTGTCAGTCCTTCTTTGTACTTTTCATTTTTGATTATTCCTTAATATGACCCCTGCAAAAGCACCTGATTGCAAAGACCTTTTAAATTCGAAGATTCAGTAGTCTGGCAATGAAGGATGTTCATCCACAGCTGCATGTAATTGTTCCACTATCCAAAATGTTTTGGCTGTTTTTAACCTAAGCTCCCATCCCCGCAATCACAGCCAGCGTCTTAACAGTAGCCATGTGTCCTGAAATGCACTTTGCGGCTGCATGTCCATATGCACACGTAGAGTCATTAGGATAACATCCCAGGTCTTAAAAATGTTGGCTACTAAACCATAGGCCAGTAACAGGAAAAGTGCCATGACTGCACAGGCTGTACCCTCTTTGTTTTTTTTGTTTTTTTTGTTTTTTTTTAACTGTGTTTTTAGAACCTTTTCATTTATTATCATGAAATATCTTGCCTTTGAGATACATACTTACACATGAACATTTACTAACACAGTTCATTTACATTCATTCTCCTGAATTTTTGTCATCTATCTAAGGTTTCTGAGCTGCACTCTAAAGAGGGCTTGTTAACTTTTCTCTCAGCAGAAAACAATACAGCTGTTGAATGTATTGACACTCTAAATGTTCCATGGAAAAGACTGTTTAGCTGTTCAAAAAGAAAAAAAATCTAAACATTAGCCTTTTAAAACTTTTGAAATGTATAATAAATCTTTACTGAAATTGTTTTCATTAGTTGGTCCACAGACAAGAAGGAAAAGTTGTGTTTTCAATCATATGCAGACTCTGAAAAAGAGCCCCAAAATAGTTTGTTTAATCGATTGTAATTACCTCTAGCTTTTCCTGTTAAGTTTGAGAAAAGTTTCTGTCTGCTGTAAAACCAATACCTTTCTCTCTCTTCACTCTAACTAGTGCTTCAAAGCGTTCTGGATGTTTTGATCTTGGCTGAACTATTTAAATGCCTGTATCACTTTCTAAAAGTTTGTTAGAAGAGGGAAACACTTAAGCTTTAAATCACTGCAAACAGCCTGTTTTGAAAACATTTTAGCAAAAAAGAAAGATAAACGTGCAAATGACTTCACATGTAGATATTCTGAGAATTCGTTCATCAGTCTGTGTCTCAGATTTTTATTGTTTTGTTAGTGCCACCTCTTAGTTCAAATGAGCTCCTCCTCTGTCACTAAACTCTCCTACAGCACTTTGTCATGTTAAACACCAGTGATGTCTTACTGGAACTAGCCAATTCAAAAATACAAAATACATTCCTTTATCCATACTTTTTTGTTTTATAATGAAAAGAAATGTAAACTAGAAAAGCACTGAGAGAGCGCAGACCTCCGCCAAGCGCAACAATTATCGAAAATTTGAGAGTGATTCCGAATCCAGGATTTCTTCCAGATCACACCCAAAATGAAATCAGCTCTTCCTTTTTACATTTCCCACAACTCCTGAAAATTTCATCAAAATCCATCCATAACTTTTTGAGTTATCTTGGACACAGACAAACAAACAGATAAACGTCAGCAAAAACATTACTTCCTTGGGGTAAAAATAAATATTTTAAAATCAAACCTAAAGTGTTTATGCATTTGTTTGGTTACTGCACAACACAATTATCACTTTCAGCTATTACAATTATCTTTCATATTGCACTTTTTATATATATGTATATATATATATATAATATATATATATATATATATATATATATATATATATATATATATATCTATAAAGTAGATAGCTCTATTTTTTATATATAGAGCTTTATATGTGCATATATAGAGTTTTTCTATCTACATTTATTTTTACATTTCTTGTTACATCTTTTTTACTTATCACATTCTAGAGATACAACTAGCAAAGAATTCCTTATATTTATGTACTTGGTGAATAAAACTGATTCTGATAAGTGAAACATGTTAAGTAATGGCTTATTTGAAATGAATAAACATACAGATTTTCACTATAATAGTGTTAAAACCTTTACTCATGAAAGATACTTAGAGAGTGAGTACATAGAGGTGTCACACATTATAACTCTACATACTCACTCTTTATATATATTACTCTCTTTGTATATTCATATGGATTCTGTTCGTTTTTAGCATTTTTCGTCATTTGTCTATTCATCAGTTTCCCTGCAAATTAGTTCTTCATAATGTCAATGCAGTTTTATCATCTGCTGCAGGAGAGAATGTCCAGGACTTAGAGCAGAGCTCAGGGCTGTGTTTGGGTCTAACCAACTGGAAAATGGCACTGTGTGCCACAGAAAACACTGAATATCAGTGGAAATACAGACTGTCTTGTTTTTCTTTGTTCACAGCTCTCATTTCCTTTATTTCTCCTTTACTCTATTGCTTTTATAACATTTCATTTTTGGATGTGTTTTTGGCAGTGGCTTACTTTCTGGAAAGATGTTGTGCTTGGAATTCAGTGGCATTGTTCTGGAATAACAGTGCTATGTTTGAATACTAATGCATTCAGGAGTTATGGAGAAAATGAGTCTTCATGCCTTCTTTTTCATCTTTTTGTGATTTGAAATGAGAGGGGAAAAAGTGGTATCCAGCCCACCCTGTCTGTCCATGTGTGGGTGTAGCGATGCTTGTCTGAGTAAATACCATCAATCCAAATCACAGTAGCCTGCATGGTCAAAGGTGCTGTTCAGTTGATTTTTTGATCATCAACTTAACTGGGATGAAGATGTTTTCATTTACAAGGAATTATCTCTTCTTCTTTTCTCTTTCAAAATATCAGAAAAAAACAACATGACTTGATTTGGCTGAATGAAGTTTTAACAAATGTGATTGCAAAATCCTCTAACAAGCACTTCTCTTAATTTTTTTTGTTTGATATCTGTATTGAATTGAATTGAATTGAAATTGAATTGAAAATACTTTAATAATCCCCGAGGGGAAATTGGCTCGTTGCAGCAGATACAAAAATATACATAAATAGACAGGACATTAATAGACATTAAATAGGCAATAAATAGACAAAAAACAGTGTGCAGAAACAGAACAATAAATAGACTAAAAACAGTGTTCAAAACAAGACACTAAATAAAAAGTAAGTAGACAAAAACAGTGTGCAAAACAGACAAAAACAGTGTGCAAAACCAGTAGTAATAAAACTGTAATAATAAAACTGTAATAATGTAATAAAGTGATAATGCAGCATTAACAAAAGGCAGTGGCAGAAGTAATCAGCAGTGATTATTCCCTGACAACCAGGAGTTATAGATTTTAATTGCACTAGGAAGGAACGACCTCGTGTCGTTCCTTTGAGCAGCGGGGTTGAATATTGTATACAATTGTATACAATGTATACAAATACATTGTATAATTTCACATTGATCATTTTCTTTAAGGGAAGTTATACAGATGACAATTGCCAGGGCAACCAGGGGAAGGTCTTAATTAGTCTCCCTGCACAACTTTAATATGTGTTTTTAACATTTTTTGTAGATGCGTTACAGAAAATTAAGCTGGATGTATTCTTCTGTAGTTATGAATATATGTGAGCATGTCTCTGTAGTGGTCATTTGAAGATACTTATATGCGCAATGTTTTCTTATTTTGTTAGTTTTTATATTGTGCACTCCACTACAAGCCTTTGCAAAAAATATTATTATTCATACAGTCCTTCTCTGTGGAGACATATACTGTTTAATGTCTGCAAAGCACAGTTCTACCATCAGACATAACATGTAAATGACCATGTATTTTTGTTGGAAGATAAGTCTTGTTTCTGTAGAACTAGCAGGCATATTGTTTCTCACTGTTTATAGATTGTTTACAGCTAATTTGATCTTCTCATTTAATGCATATTGAAGTAGTAGAGAGAGAGTGAGGACAAGACAGAGGGGAAACAGAAGAATACAGTGGCAATTGCAGTCTGTTAAACACTGTGTAATCAAAATAGTAAAATTATTGTATACAATCCATCATTCAGAATTTTTGTCTCTGTAGTTATTGTATGCACACTATCAAGCTATCTGTGATAATGGCAGTCTGTGTAGAAACAGAATCCACCAGACTTCTACTGTGCTCACACAGACCACAGAGTTCCGTGGTTTTCAGTGTTCTGATTGTAGTCCCCTTACAGTAAACTATGGCAGATTCTGAATCAAAACCTTTGAGATTCCTCCTGACCAGCTTTGAGCACAGCGAGCACACTAGTCAGCTTTGATCATATTGAAAAATGTAAGTTTGAGGAGCAGTTGTGCCAAAATTGCCACTTCAGATTAATTATTCGGTGGCGAGTGTGTTAAGGCAAAGGTTTCGGCACATAGTTGAGTCTAATATTGTAAGAGCGGTTAATTTCCCTTGTGAGATTTATTAGCAGCAGATAAAGCTGATCGCCATCTGCAGCCACGCTAACATCAGTCATCAGCCAGGGCTGAACTGCTGCCAAAGCACATAGAGTGATACATTCCTCAATGAGTCTGGTGGGGAGAGCATGTGAGAGAAATTTAAAGGGGTTATGTTATGGATCTTTTTGATAATCTTCTTCTGATTCATGTTTTTAAAAACATTTTTCAAAAGGTATAAAATGTTTGGAAACACCCCCCCCCCCCCCATCCCCCTTCGCCACATCTTTATTTCCAGATTAAAAGGTGGAACATCTAGCATGTAGATATGATACAACAAGCCTGCAGTGTGTGATGGACAAATAGAATGGCACGAGAGGATTTAATCACAAGTCTAGCAAAGAGTCTGATTCTGTATGAACAGTCCCCTAAGATCACCAGATAATATACAGTAATCACATGACAATGTACACCACTACATGTAAATATTAAAAAATTATAGCCATGCCATAGCTGGAGGATGGTCTGTGGTGCTTCCCATGATGTGGCTTGCTGTGAGCCTGCTCTCTGCTGGACAGATTTGCTATGGTGTGAAGCATATGGAGCAGAGGCCTTTCTGCTGTCTCCATATGAAAAGGCTTGCATAAGTCAAGTAAAATCTGAGGTATTTTCTCTCCAGATAAAGTTGAGGATCCTGTTTTAAAAATCCTTTATTTCCAGAAAGAACATGTGATTCTGGGTTTTGATGATGTAAAAAGCAGGATCAACTTCCTGCCTCAATAGACTGTCCGAAATGCTGTTTATGTTTCCTTTTCTTTCATCTGATGCACATTGATATTTTAGTTCCAGAATTTGGTGTTCATTTAAGTTCATGTGACATTTAATCACAAACTGCTGTTGAAGTCATATGCTGTACACAGAAGCAGAGCACACTGTGGATGCTTTTGATTAACTGGATTTCACAAACAGGTTTTGCTTTTATGTATAAGTCTATTTGAAACATAAAAAAGATTTAATGTATATACAGTACTAGCAGGAGGAACGCTTTATGCAAATATGATTTTTTGTACTCTTGCATTGCCATGATAAGTACGGTAGCTAGTTTATAAACTCGGGAAGTGAGTGCTGAACTCACTATGGGTTATTTTGTTACTCTTGGACTAAAAATAATACCCTGAGCCCTAGCCCTATCCCTAGCCTTAGCCCTTTGCTGATTCTTGACCACATTATATTCCTCCATTTCCAAAGCCTTCTATGTGGTTGAGTGCAATAACAATGAGAATGGTGGGAAAGGGGATTATCATTAATAGGGACAAAGCACCACTTTCATTTATCCCCCCTTAAGTATGGGCCTCCACAAAATTTCCAGCCACACAAATTTTTGATGCTACAATATGTTTGCTGTGAAGTTGGAATCTGTGGCCATTTAATCTGAACATATGCTATTAGATTCACATAAAACAAAACAAGTTGGAACACTTAAGGCTCTTTCTAATGGATATGGTTGGCTGTCAGACAGAGCACAGCTGGGCGGGCTTTACAAGTGAGTATTTAATAATGCAGCCCTAGACACTTCTCCACTCGCTCTGCAAAGATTTTCATTACTTTGGAAAATTGTGGCAAATTGTTTTTGACAAATTTGCAAGGTCAGAATGCCAGTGTTTGTTAAATCCACAGGAAACTATCACAATATCCTGAGCAGACAAAGGTGAATGTTTCATAGAATTTCTATAATTTCTGGATAGCTAAGACTCTTGCAAGCTTAAAAAGGAATATCTTGGGGCATTGCAGGACTTAATTGTTCAATAGGTTTTCTCTTTAAATATGTCGCTAAAATTTCTAAATCTGTTACCTGAGACTTTGCTAAATCCTGCATCTGCAAGTGTTTTAAGTGAATTTAACAGAATGGTTCCAGGTTGATGAGTAACCATTAAACATTTACATTACAGCCTTTTCTCAGAGTGTGAAGATATAATGGCAAACTCTCTCAAGCAAACACAACAGGGGAGTGGATTTATAAGGATTAATTGGTTTAACTGAAGACCACACTAGATATTATGCACATAATGCTAAGGATGTGAGTTTCACAGGCAGAGATAAGACCACCACAGAGGATGACACAGCTTTGGAATTCCATTAAAGAAATAGCATCACAAACATACTGAAGGCACTTTGTGTTGAGGAAGAAATGAAAAAGAAGTAGCTTTATCTACTCCAAATTCGGTTTCATGATGGTCATCTCAACAAAAGCACACAATGCCTTCTTTGACAGTTAATTCTAACTAAAGATTTACACCATAGTCATCAAATTTGAGTTGGAGGCAAATGACGAGACTGCAGTATATGTGATGTATACACCACAAGGTTGGGGTTGATATATCATGATTACAGTAAGTTTATACATATATATATATAAATATAATATAGATATATATATATATATATATATATATATATATATATATACATATATATATATATATATATATATTAGAGCTGGGCAACAATTAAAATTTTAAATTGCGTTCAATCACATGATTTCCGCGATCAATCACATTGTATAAGCAAGATCAAATAATGAAGTCAAAAGTAGTGTAAAGTACATGTTTATCTAAATGTTCTGCTGCCATATGAACTAAAGTGCCATAACATTTGTTGTGCAAACACCTTCATCAGCACTTGTCAGTAACACATATTTAGTGTAAATCTCATCTTAAAAATGTCAAATAAAATAAAGCTTATTGCCACTGCCAGGGCATCAATGTCATCCTGTTTTTTATGAAAAATGGAAAAAAAGAACAACATTTTAATTTGTTTTTCTGTTTTTAATCGAACACAAAAGAGCAAAAAAATGTCTGTTTTTCTTTATATTTCAATTTTAGACTTGGATCAAAAATACGAAATGAAAAAAACGGGCTACAGGACTGAATTTGTTTTTGATATTTAATTGGTCCGGTTTACGTGACCCAGAAATGGCAGCGCTGGAATCACATACTATAATATTTGCAATATTGTGAAAATCTGACCAAAACACTCTCCAGCTCTGCGACTGACATAAGACTTTTTCTCCTCAGATCATGACAAGCACAGAATCTTCTGACGCTCATTTCCAAGCATTGCAGGACACCCATCTACTGCAACGTCCAGGAAATTTCAGCCTGTGTCAAACTGCTGTTGAAATAGTCCGTGATCAAACTACCATATCGGCCTGAATATGGGACGATATTTTAATCTAGAAATCATATTCTCAAAAATTTTTTTTTTAATATATATATATATATATATATAATGAGAAAAAGACAAGTCTTTTTCTCATCAAGATCTGAGGTCTTTTGCTAATTTCCAGCATTGCAGGATACCCATCTGCTGTTGAATAAGTCATTGATCAAACTACTGTATTGGCCCAAATATAGGACAATATTTTAATCTAGAAGTAATATTCTTAAAAATCGGGTCATTTTATAATTGAGGACTAGACTTTCTGTTGTCATTACACATCTGTGCCACTAGATGGAGCCACACTGAAGTATTCAGTAATGAGAATAGCACGACAGTGAACACATGGAACAGATCTGATGTAAAATGGAGAAATGATGCGATCGTCTTGAACAAAGGGGTTTAAAAGTTTTGTTGTTGTCCAGAATTTTTTTTCAGACTGAATTGTTAATATTGCTACCTGAGTTTGCTACCTGAACTGTCTGTTTTAGCTTTTCCTCATGTTTACCTACCAATTCTCTTCTGGTTCCGCAGCAGCCAGTAACAGACTTTTCAAAACAAAAGCATGTGAGCAGCATATCTTAATGAGAGTAATCACGGGAGCACACATTTTACAAAAATTCCTACAGCCTATCCAGTTTGTTTGGCTAGGATTTGAATACGAAAGACCATTACTTTAAGTGCTGAATGCTCTGGAATTGAAACTATAGCTCTTTTTCCATATTGTGAATAAACAAAAGAAAACCAACTTTTAAAATCTCTATTAATTAACCAAAACCACATAATGGTGCAATTTTATCTGCTAGATGGCAGTAACGCATTGCATTTGGGGCTTTTTGCGAACACAAACACTTACAGTAAAGAAAGCAAGAACCAAAAACACGTGATAAAGATCATTAATTTTACGTTATTTTCTACCCTCAAACAACCCTGCTGTACTACTGCGTTGCTGGGGAGAATACATCACAACGATCCAAAGCAAAGAAATCCACGTATATCCCTTCATGGCTGATATAATGTGGGTTAAGTGGTCGAAAGATCTCTCCGTGCAGAGACAATGGAAACATTCAGTGTGAGAGGAAGGACATAAAGAGGAAAAATACTGATGAGCTGAACCTCACAAGAAATTCCAGGCTATGATCCTGTCATTTTGGGGAAGATCGGAATGGCACAAATCTGCAAAGAGTGCTGCCCCCTTACACATCATATTCTGCAGTACTTGGATAGCACCTATTGGCCCCAGGCCTTGAACTACTGGTATATTCTAAAACATATAATTACAAGGCAGGCGCTAAGTAAGACAGCTGATGTATAAGTCTGGAAAAAAAAACCATACAGTACTACATTCACTCACAATCCACAATGCACCACAAAAAAGCCACTGGTATCGGGGAGAGTCCTCTCCATGGGACTCTGGGTAATCTGTCAAACCATTAGTGTCACATTCGCATCATTCATCACTGGTGTCTGTGATATGGTGTGCATTCTTCATACTAGACAAGCTACAATCCAGACATATGGTAGGGAGAAGGCTCAGGGATGGGTTATAAACAGACAGACGATAAGGGGTTCACATGACAGCAGCAAATGAGGACTTTGTTAGTTTGGGCTGATAAATGGCTCAGTTACAGAAAATCCTTCTTGTGGCTATTCCTGGTTGTCTGTTAATTCTTTTGTAAGCTTTACAGCATGAGTACAGTATAAATGTTATTTGTGAGGTTCATATTTTGTAGAAAAGATGGTGCCTGCGTAACTGGGAAAGAGCAAATTTTAATAATTTTATTTTACTCTCTTTTACACGCTATAGCTTTGTTTCTCATTGGATCAATCTTTCACAGAAACATTCTCTCTGATATACAACCTGTGTTTCCTACATCAAAGTGACAAACTGGGTATAATAGGGCAATATGATTCTGTCTAGTGTTAAAAAGCAAAGTAAATAAGTAAATAGAGGTAGGAGGTAGTCACTGGAGTCAAGACAACCATAATGAGGTACCTCATTTTGACAGAAGCTGGAGGAAAAACACAATCCACAATCAGTGTGGAAAGTTTATAGAAAGCAGAACCTTAAATCGGTTATGTTTTAGCATAAGTTGTTTTAGGCAGCTTATGAGTTTGTTGTCTAATCTAAAAAAAGTTCATATGCTTTGTGTCTGAGTGGTTAAAAGAGTCATATTTGAAAGACATTACCTCATATCTTGGACTTTTTGACAGAAAATAATTGCCAATAAGAATATTAGTCTTGCCCTCTTTGGAAACTTCTTTTCTCCACTGATGTTACTCCAGGCTAAAGAATGTGGAGTTATTAATATAGAGTGGACCCTGAGGTGGACAAAGTCTTGGGAGGGGCACAGAGGAATTCAGGACTGCATGACAGAGCGGGTTTCACTTTGTAAACAGGTGGACAGGTAGAAACAGAGGTTTCATTGTCCATGGCCTAATCAGGCAGGCAGGTGTGCCGCCCTGCCTTCACCTCACCACAGCAGCACAGCTTGCTCCTTGACTTCTCGCCTCTTCCCAGACATCATTCCCTGCATGCAGTCTGTAGCTCAAAATGCCTGTAGCCATGGCTGGTAGTAATAAGTTGACTTTAATACTGATGGATTAAGAAACAATAGTTGATGCTAATGGAAAGTTTGATACAGCATTACGTATAATTTTAGAGTGAGTTGTACCACTGGCGCACACAGTCTTTGAGGATATTGGACTGGTGTTGTGTGTATATTCATTTTTAATTTTGCCTCGTGACCGCGGGGTAAAATATTCTCTCGTGAAATTAAAAGTGGCAAAAAAAAAAAAAAGAAAGAGTAAAATTAACTTCGGAAAATTGGAACGTCAGTGGTAAATTCAGAAAGGAGGAGAGTGGAAAGGGTGCAGTGTATGAATTAGATGGAGTTGAAGACATCTTTCAGTTTAAGAGGCGATTCTGCCAAGCCAGATCCAGGTTGTTAAATCTTTCAGCAGTGCAGTGGGGCTGCACAAATCCAGCTTACAGTAAGACTTGACTCTGCTTCTGCCCAGCTGTCTTGGACCTCATCCAGATCCTCATACTATATCCTGGAGAGGCTCCAAGCCTCTGGTCCATCCTTTTCCTACCACAGCGCACACCCCTGCCACTGCCAGCCGGATGTCCTCTTGGCACTGTGCTTCTCGCTATAGTCTTACTCTGTAAACAGTTCAGCTACAGTGCTATCTGCTAGTTTTTCTGCCTTCAGAATTTAATTTTATAGAAAAGTTTAGCATTTATTATACTGGATTATTTCGAGGATTAATTCGAAATTAAAAAGGTTTATTTGTTAATAGAATTTCACTGCTATTAGTTCAAGAAGTTGCGTTTCCATGTCCCATCTATTTATCTATCTATCTATCGATATATCTATATATATATAATATATATATATATATATATGTATACACATATATATATATGTATAGTAATGGAAAAAATTATTAGACCGCCATTTTTTCTTCACTTTCTTGTTCATTTTAATACCTGGTACCACTAAACGTCATCATGTGACAGAAAGAAAACACTGAATGCATAAAAGCAGTGTTTTTGGCAGTACAACGCCATAGCTATTGATGTAAAAACTTAAGTTATTTAGGTTATAATCAAGAAAACCATGGAAAATGGTAAGATATCGGCTCTTAAATAAAACTCTTATGAGCAATCTTTGTGTTTATCGTTACGTTTGTCCAAACAAATGTACCTTTAGTTGTACCAGGCATTAAAATGAACAAGAAACTGAAGAAAACAAGGGTGGTCTAATAATTTTTTCCATGACTGTACATATATATATATATATATATATATATATATATATATATATATATATATATATATATATATACATATATATATATATATATATAGTGTGTGTGTGTGTGTATGTAATTAGGGCTGGGCAAGTTAACGCGTTATTATCGTGTTAACTCATTTATTTGTTAACGTTGACATTTATTTTATCGCGTTAACGCATGTTGCTCACATGCTTTTGTTTTGAAATGTCTGTTACTGGCTACTGCTTAACCGGAAGATAATTGGTAGGTAAACATGTGGAAAAGCTAAAACAGACATGAAGAGTGGTAAAATCTGTATACTTTACAGTTCGGGTAGCAACTCAGGTAGCAATATTAACAATTCTGTCTGAAAAAGAAAATTCTGGACAACAACAGAACTTTTAAACCCCTTTGTTCAAAATGATTGCGCCATTTCTCCATTTTACATAAGATCTGCTCCATGCGTTCACTGTTGCGCTGTTCTCTTACTGGTTACTTCAGTGTGGCTCCATCTAGTGGCACGGATGTGTAATGACAACAGAAAGTGTATTCCTCAATTATAAAATGACCCTATTTTTAGGAATATTACTTCTAGATTGAAATATTGTCCTATATTTGGGCCAATACAGTAGTTTGATCAATGACTTATTCAACAGCAGATGGGTATCCTGCAATGCTGGAAATTAGCAAAAGACCTCTGATCTTGATGAGAAAAAGACTTGTCAGACGCAGAGCTGGAGGGGGCTTTGGTTCTATCTATTTATGAGCTGAGTTTTCATTCAGATTTTCACAATATTGCAAATATTATAGTATGTGATTCCAGTGCCGCCATGCTACCTGAACTGCCGCACAAAGCCATTTCCAGGTCAATTTGGACATACTTTTTTTTAATAAATGACAAAAATGCATCAAAACATGTATCAAATACATGTTACCGTTAGATTACTGCACAATAAACATAAAATGAGAGTTGTAGATAATAAAAACAAAGAATAAAGTAAAGAATAAAAATTGTTCATTTACCTTTTAACTGCTATCGTCGTCACCTTTTGCCTTCTTTGGTTCATGTTCTCTCTCAGCAATGGTTTTTGCCTGATGTTTTGTAAAGAACTGTCCAAGGACATTTGCATTTGTTGGCTTCTAACAATCCTTCAAAAATGTGCAAGGCAAACATCATCATAATGAGCGATAGCCTGTCTAGTGAACACTTTTTCTGGGTGATTCTTTTCATCGAATTCATGGAATTTTCCTAAAATGTCAATGGGATGCCAGGAAGATGCTATGCGATAGCCAATGGCAGAGCAGCTAGAAGTATTTTTACATTTGGTAAACTCTGGGATTTGCGAGTAGCAGCGTGTACTTTATTTTTGCCTTTCGTATCCTGAAATCTATTTCGTAACAAAAGGCAATATATTTCCCATTGAGATGTGTTGTAACCTGAAAATTCCATATGTAGAGACGTTCGTAAGTAGAGGTACCACTGTATGTGTGTGCGTGTGTGTGTGTGTATGTATATATATATATATATATATATATATATATATATATATATATATATATATATATATATATATATATATATATATAAAAACATAATGTGACCATAATGTGTCATGGCCATCAAATGGCCATCCTTTTTGGTCCTCGCTGGTGTTCCAACTCTAAACTCTAAGCTCTTAACAGTTCAGAAGTCTCTTACACAGCCTTGACAACGTGTTTAGACGCAAAAAAGCAGGATTCTTCCAGGGGACCTGGACCTGACTTTTGGGGTGTGTTGGTTAGAGTCTAGTCACACTCTTATTTAACCTGTGGTGGAGCTCGGGACCCATTACTGTCCAAGTGGCCAATAGGCCACTCTGTGGTCTGGCTTATTGTGTTCTGGTGGTTTTCTGATCTTGGTCCTCACATAGAAGATTTGACTGCAGTCCTCTTGTTTGTCTGGTGCAGGCCACATGTATGCTTTCAATCCACAGACTCTGTTTGGGAACATGTAATGTTCTGTGGTAATATGCTTTTAATTTTGTTTCTGCTCTCAGATTTATTCAACAATGATGCAATGCTCCCATCACAGCTCATCAGTTCAGGGTTGTGTGTAAGTGGATGTTACAGGCATATGGCTCATTTGCACTGTAAGAGGGCTTCTTGTTTAATGTATTATCTGTGAGAAAAGTCAGCTCTTGGGAGTGTGAAACTGAAAGAAAACAGGCAGTTCCCATCATGTCCATGTTAATTTAACATCACTTTCCATAGTTCCCTTGTCACTGGTACACCTCACTCATTAAAGATTTCATTGACTGTTAAACATTTTTTTGATTACAGACTGTTTGTTCAGTGTTCTTTTTGGTTAACAATACAGTCTTATGCTTGTGTCTGGTTTATTCACTTTGTTTTTGCAATTTGCTTCCAGGTGTGGGACATACAGCCCATAATGAATGCACTAAGGCTGACTGCAAAACTAAAAGTGATTCATTTGAGCTTTATTTCATAAATTTGTATCTTCAGTGTCAAAATCCAACAAATTTTCAGTCATGTGAAAGAGACATTACTATCTGTTTTGATTCTAATTCTGTTATATATCGCATCATATTAATAAAAAAAATATTACAATGTCATTTTTTTATTAATTAGTGGCAAGGATGCTTAAAACTCTGTGTAGAACTGTTTTTTTTTTTTTTATCCACAAAGGGACACAACATGAATGCTTTCTTTTCCCCAGATTTTAAAATCCTGCTTGTGGCTTTCTTTTATGAACTTCAGCTATTGTGAAATTTCACAAACACTGGTCTAATTTCCACTACTGTTTTTAATCATTCATGAATGGACACACTCCACTATTTTATCATTTGCATAAACACAATGGTATTCCATGTCATTTTCATGAAAATATACTTTTGTCATTTCCTGTGGAATAGATTGATGCCAGGAAAAACCAACACACTCCTCATAAAGAAAGATATTAACATATATTGCACTGACATACTCTCACTTATAGAAAATTTTAAAGAAAATACCATCATAAGAAAAGTCCAAAGGGTTATGTTTCTTTTCTTTGTGTTGGCCTGATGGTAGAAACAGCTTAGTGAAAAAAAAGTGACAGACCTGTTCTCCAGTGAACAAAAACATCTAAACTCCACTTGGTGACACTAGTTCCATCAACACCAACTATCTTCAGCTATATTTGGTCAATACATGGCTAGTGTCTGTTGCCATTATGATTCACTTATTAAATGGCACATAATTACAGTGATTTCCTTCTTGTTGACAAATCTAGAGAAAATGGTCAGTCCTTGAAGAAATGCTTTGATGTCTGAGCAGGCATCTCTTGCTTGTGAGAGTCAGTGGCTGGAATGAAGACAAACTGTTATATTAAGGATTTTCACATTTGTCCTGTGAAACACAAAAACAAGATTTCACATAGAATAAAACAGACACATCCTTCTTCCCTGGTCAGCAAGTGAGACACTAATGGTTTGGTATTATCACTGAACTCTCTCACATGTCACACCTACAAGGCGTTTCCAATTGGGCTGTTGAGGCACGCTAATATTTACACTCTCCAAAATAGTGCCGAATTAATACAAAATAAATATTGTAGTAAATCGTCTTGCCTTTTCTTTGAATTGAGCCGTTAGGCTATGTATTAAAATGTCAAAAACATAATTTATGTGTTCCGAAATTTGAAACTGTAGGCTGTGTAGTCTTCTGTGACATCATCAGAAGTTCACTCTGAAGTTGTAAAATTTGGTATTGACCCTTCAAGCGATGCATCATGACACTCAAACCAAAGCTTAACAGACACTTATTTCTGGATATATAGGAATGTGTGTAATTTAATTATTTAACATGAATTAACCATTGTAGATGTACATTAGTTTTAAGCTTCTGTTTTGTTCAGTTTATAACCAATACCATACATTAACTGCATGCTATCAATAGTTTAAAAAAGATAGAACTGATGAGCGAGGGAAACAAAGAATTAGTTTCAGTTCCAAAAACTGCAAGCATGATGGGTCCAAGAGAGCTGCTCAGCCCTAAAACCAATTTTTCCTTTTAGAATAGAACTTCATGTTTTGGCACTCTTCACACCGTGTGGTGTATGTAGGAAAGTATGAGCTTTGTTGTTGTTTTCCATTTCACTTCCCTGTTGTTAAAATTTGAAGTACTTATTGATCAGGCATGTTTTCAGAAACTAAAAACACAGACAGTGAGTGTCTCTTGATATGTCTAGACAGTCATTGTCACTGATTGGTTAAGTGGGAGCTTCTGTTTAGACATTTGTTGGCACAATCACACTATACTGAGTAACAGGAATTCTAAGGGGTGTGTGTGTATGTATGTATATATATATATATATATATATATATATATATCTATATATATATATATATATATATATATATATATATACATATATAGGTATATACAGTATCAGAACATAATGAACATAACTGCTCCCTTCAGCGATAAAATCAGCGATACCAAAATGTTGAAGGAGTGTGTGAACAAACTAAATACACTCTTAGTTCTTGCAAATGAATGAAGTTCACGCAGTTAACTGATCATCAGCAAGTGTAACCAAAGCAGATGTTTTGACAGTTTGCTGGACTGGAGCATTGAGATGTGCATTAAAACAATGCCAAAAAGACGTCAACAATTATGTTACAGAAGCAATTGTTGGTGCCTATCAGTCTCAGAAAGATTCTAAGGCCATTCCAAACAATTTGGTGATCATCATACTGCACCGAGAAAGATTATGCATAAGTGGAAACCAATAAAGACAGCTGCCAGTCTTTCCAGGAATGAACATGCCAGCAAGTTCACCTTAAAGTCAGACAGTGTTTAGAGAAACTGCAACAAAGCCCAAGAACAACGTCTCAAACTTTACATCTCTTATTAAACATTAAAACCATCACCATGACAAAAAGGGGCATGTATGAGGAAATCAAACTGAACATATTAGCAGAAACACCTCATATCATATCCCATCCTAATTCAAATGATGGGCATAAATGGCCATAAACCCTAATGAACTGATGTAATGTTGTATAGACGAGTTGGCCAAAATTCCTCTACATCAATAGAGACCAATAATGTATTACAAAAAACTGTTACACAGATGGATGTGATATAGAGTGTACCTATTTTTTTACATTCTACAACTATAATTTAGCTCAGTTTTTGTTAAATTAATATTGACAATGTTGATTATGTGATGTTTTGTTGTTTACCTGCAGTTGCATTTAAATTCAATTTAGATTAAAAATTTCTCCCTTTTCTGTGATGACCAACTGCTAGCGCAATGTGTTGACACAGTGGTTTCATATTCTAATTAAGCTGGCAAAGACATGGATAATCATCAAAGCATTAGCTATGGCCACTTTATCCTTAAGGGTTGTTGGGCGCTGGAGCATCCATCCATTCATCCGTCATCTATACCCACTATTTCCTGTGGAGGGCCATGCAGATCTGCTTATCACATTTAATATTGCCTGTTACCTGTACTTTAAAGTGCTAACATCAAGATAGCTATAAATGCACAAACATAAACTGAGCAAGCATCAAGAGAACTTTTGAACTCCTTATAGTAAGGTCCTATTATGCGAATGTTACTAACCAGTAAATAACTGTCCCATCTGTAGGTATCCATATACCATGTGAAAAATGTCAAGCTATTTCAAGGTTGCATTAACAGCTAGCTTAGTGTTTCACTTCACTGGCCAGTACAGCTAAAATCTTTGCTGAAATACAACCATCTGTTGGATGTGTTGAATAAAGCACAATAAAAAGGAAAACATTATTTCATTTTACCTTATGGTAATTTGAGCAATGAAAATCAATGCTTAATTGTACAGACATTAGCATTTTAATGTGGTAAGCACTAATTTTCATTAAAATGTTATTATAAATTGTGCTCTTGGAATCAAATGTTGCAAAAATAATAGGAAGTTGTTTTTATTTTGCATCTTTGCAAACATTTGGATAATCTCTCAGTTAAGTGTTTAAATGAGTAAAAATGTTGGTTAAAGTTGAGAGATAAAGATAAGGTACCTTTTAAACATATAAAAATATTACTTTTTTTTTTTTTTTCAGTTGGCCACTTAAGACCAATAAACCAATTAATTAACTCAAACATTGGACAACTAGATTTTGTTCATTTTGACTTTTCTGGAAGGTTTTGTAATAATCAGCTGTGAAAAGTGCCCTCAGATTTTTTCAGTCTGCATGTTTTTCCAGTAATTACCTGCATGCTTTCCACATTATATTCCACAGTATTTGGGAAGCTGATAGTTTTCTCCTGCTACTGGTTTTCCACATTCACAGAATAGAACATATTTGACCAAAGTTTTCAATTTATGACTCATATTTTATGTCCTCATTGAAGCCTGTGGTGAGGCATATTTCCAATAATATGCAGAGGTCAGGTTTCAGCCTTTATTGCCTAGGTCAAAAGAGAGAGAGAGAGAACACCGAAGATTATTTTAAGCCTGAATAATTGTCACCTCCTACAGCAGGGTGAAGACAAAACAGGAAAACCCCTGTTGTTTTTTTGTTAGCAGGAATCACTAACAGTACCCCAGACCCTCTCTTATAAAACGAACTATATAACCCCACTGCAGCTTCGCCTCTGATTGGTTGGTGTGTTGTCATTATAAATCTAAGCTCTGTGGTTTAGAGCCTTCTGTGTCTATATGTCCCACAGCAAGGTAATTTGATTATATAAATCAGTTGCATAAAAGTCTGAGGTGATACAGTGCAATTCTGCACTGTATACTGACATTTTACCAATTTTCCTCACTTCATTTGTTTTATATTATCCCTTCATGGCGTGTGGGCTGATATTTTTTCTGGAAGAGTCAGTTTGCTTGATTCCTCTGTGCAGGACGTTGCCTGTTTGTTATTGCTTGGCATCAGATTCTCTTCAGTTGCCTGACAGGGAGACGCTTAACACCGCAGCTTGGGGGGGATGGCATTCTGTAAGGACATGAACCCCAGCACAGCCTGGCACTGATGACAAAGTAATTGGAACATCACCAAGATGTTCAAGACGTTTATGGGCATATGAAATAGCAGGATGATCTGAAGGTGCCACAGTGTTTGCTTTCCTTTAATGTACTGGCAAGGATAGTTTAGAGTTAGGGATATTAATACCATTATTTTAGGTATAGGATTTTACCCGGACCATTTGCAATAAAGCATAAAATCACGATTTTCCTCTGATTAATATTGTTCACATCTGTTGTCAAAATTAATGTTTTTTTTTGTTTTTTTTTTTTAAATTGCAGTCAGGGATTTTAAATGGATTGTTTGCTCATGATTTGTGAACTGGAAAACTTTTACTGATTAACCACATAAAGACTACTCTGAAGAGAGATTGATTTAAGTGACTTAAGCCATAGTTAATCTAATTTGCAGTCATTTGTTGAAGTTAAACTCTGGGTATGTGGAAAGAAAATATTTGAATTGATAACAGGTAGTCTGTCTGCTGTCTGCTCATTTTTCATCTCAGTTTCACTGGGGTTAGGACCAAGACACAGAGAAGTCTCTCTTGCTCTCAGAATATGAAAAACACCCATACCTGAAAGTGTGATCAGGGTTCCCCTACACCTGGAAAGACAGATCTTTAAACCCAGAAAATACGTAATAAAAATGGACAAGTTTTGATAAAGACAACTAGTTCATTTGCATTAACTGTCTGAATGCAATTTTTGCAGAGGCATTTGTGGCTGTGTGGGTGTATTTTTTTTATCCTGATTTGTGTGATGAAAATAGTCTTTGCACAAGTTTTTTGTTTTTAAATAAACAGAAATAAAATAACATCTAATAAATATGCAGGGTAGATTGAGGTCTTACAAAGTGCCAAGTGCAATGAGTAGGTGGTGAAATCTCGTTGTAGAATCAAAGAGGTCATGCTCGTTACTTTCGAGAGCAGCAGACTCGGTGTTGCTGAGGTCTTGCTGATGTATTTATATAGTACAGACAGATCCCCTTGGTTTTACAAGCCTAAGCATGAAGACTGCAGTCATCAGTTCAAGCCCTGCAACCCTCTGAGGCTAAGCAAGACTTCATGGTTGCTAAAATTCAGATTGTGGAAGTTTAGAATGAAGAAATTTCAATTTTCAAATGTCTGCATGAGAATTTATACTGCAGAAACAATAAGGTTCAGATTCACTATTAATAGATTCACTATTTATGAAGAGCTTTTGTAAGTAACCCAGTCTCTTGCCTGTGTGATAGTGGCTCTGGATACAATGTAAAACCTTAAAAAAAAAACCTTTGAACACCATGATGAGATAAACATTTTACATGCCATTTGGAAAAAAAAGTGGCATAGTTCCGCTAATCAGAAAATCCTTTAGGTTTTCCACTCTATCTCACATCATGAACTTTGGGAAAAATCTGTAACTCTTAAAGTTTTGAATTAAAAAACATTCAAGATAGAGATTTGTCCTTGACATGATTTAACCAGATGTGGGAACCAACTCAACTGGTTTCTTTTAATTCGTAAAAGTGCCAGAAGTCTTCTTTAATCCCTTACTTGAATTGTTAAGGTCCTCATCCCTCTTCTAAAGGTTGAGTCCAAACACCTTTCAGTGAAAGCTCTGGCTGGTTGTTTTTGCAACGTCATGACAGCTTATGACTATAGGTGAGGGTAGGGAACATTTATCGACCAACATATTGACAGTTTTGCCTTTTGGCTCAGCAATCTTCTTCCTCCAACTGTCTAGAAGAGTCTGCATTACTTCAGAGACTGCAACAGTCAGCTCATTTATCTCCTAATTAATTCATCTAGCACTTGTGGAGAAGACCCTGAATAACATAAACTTTCCACTTGTACCCTGTTTTGGGACAACATCCTGCGTCAGTTGCAGCCAACCCATTCTTTTCAGGATGAAAGCCATGGCTTTAGACTTGAAGGTGCTAATTCCTGGCAGCTTTATACTTGGTTACAAAACTATTCAGTGTGTGTTGGAGGTCTTCTTGCAATGAAACAAACAAGAGAACATCTGCAACTATTTGATACTATTCTAATAAATTCTGTCTGGAAATTAAGGATTCTTTTTCTGCTTTTAGAAGGCATTCCAAAGTTTAAGACGGTTAGGCTGGTTGCTCTAACTCCCAGCCCCTGAGATGAACAGTCATTAGATCCTGACTATTAAAGAATTACACCATTTCCCTTGGCCAAAGTTGGTGCTTTGACTGTTTAAACACTAAGAACTGTTTTGAGATTGGGTACTTAATAAAAACCAACATTGGAAGTGCCTATCATAAATAGGGTAAGGTCAATCAAATGTCATGGCTTTACCAGACTTCTCTTACACATAAAGTTTATGTCCACAGAAGGTTTGATATTTTGGGATAGGATATGTTGAGAGTGTGGCAGACCATGTGTTGAAGTAACAGTACAGTCCATGTTTGCTATCAAGCTCATAGATCGTGCTTCACCTGTTTACACAAATGTGTTTCCTACTGTTACATCTCAAAATCTCTCCTTTAAAAAAGACAAACATAACATACAACTGCCTCATGTTTTTGCTCTTAACAGTGTTTATGTCTCTTTTTTTGTGGCTTTATTTTACTCTCTACATTTCGCTTTACTGGAACCATAATATAAATGTACGAATAATAAACTGCAGCCTGTGCTAACATGAACTTTCATGTTATGTGTTACAGTGCATTTTAAGTATGTATTGCTAGGATTCAAAAGATAAACATTCAGTAAATGGAATACATCATCCACTGAAAGCCAATAAGAATAGGAAAATAACACTGAAATGTTTAATCTTCTTAGATCCATGAACGGATCTGTCAATCTGACATTATTAGTTAGCATCTCTATTTCCCAGCCAACAGGCTGCCAAGCTGTTTTCTTAGGATTGAGGTAGATGCATACCAATGACAATGGTTTTAACATAAATGACAACAGTAATGATACCACACTGAATAAATTCTTTCAGATTCACAATAAAGATAACTCGCATGTCTCCCTGTGACAGATCACATGCCGGTTTTATGCTCAGACAGACTGATTGCATTTAACAGCTCTTAAATCATCTTAATTACGGCTTGACACATCGCAGTGGCAAGGCACAGCAAGCAGCCTAAACTTGACTCTCATTTGCTTAAGACAAACTGCCGTATGGTGATCTACTTAGAGCGCTCAGATCTTCTGTAATTTCTTACAGCACGTATCTGTCGCTGCTTTATAACAAATTTGGCAGTTCCTAACAAGTGAGATAACATCATGTGGCTTCTGTCCCACCTTTTAAGTGTGTTTGATAGTGTAACCACAGGCAGTGATGCTATCAGAGCTCATAGTGTGGAAGACTATTTTTTGGCAGAGGTTGAGAGGAAATGTGGTGATCTAACAAGAGGCATGTCCTGTCTTCTTTAGTCTCACACACCTGCTCACCAACATTTTTTTTAACTCCCTTAGTTTATTAAATGAACACACGTACTTGCATTCACACTATCAAACATTTCCTTATGTGAGCAGACACAGAAATGCACATACACACAAAATAATTCCCTGAGACCTGGCTGATTACAGTGTGCTGAATGTGACAGAGGTAGTAGTTGTCGGTCTTTGTCCTGCTTTGAGGCAGCAGCTCTGCTGCATTTGTGGGTGGGCTGGAGAGATTGTCATGCTTGGCAAATGGTAATTTTGGGTTGACTGTGTGGTTAGTATTGGGGTAAGGACATAACTTATGGCTGGTGCTGATTTGACTAGGCGGAAGTCAGCCACAGCTTTGTCCCTCTCTCTCTATCTAGTGCAGATTGAAAGCTCTGAGGTTTGCTACTCTTGTCAGTCTTTCTTTTATTCAGTTTTCTTGTTTCAGGTTTGCTCTGTGGTTCTTTGGAAGTGGTAAATAAAAAGGAAGTAGAATAAATGATAGAAAATACTAAGGGACAAGGAATGAGACAGAGGAGGGAACAGGACAGGGCAGGAAATGGGGAGAGGCAGTGTTTGAAGTTAAACAAAACTGGTCCATATCCTGAGGAAATGACTGCTGCCAAAGACAGGGATAAAGATGGGACTGTTCCTCATGGTCATGATTACATGTGTTATGTATGTGTGTATTTGTGTCTTCACATGCATCAGGGCATTTCTGTTTGATAATACCACCATCCATCGGAGGAAACCCTATATTTCAGTGTGCAGTCATGGCTTATTTTCACTTTTCCTGCTTCCCTTTAAAGCTTCAATGTGGCCTCTGCTTAGCCCTCCTCTCAGCACTACAGGTAATAAATCAAACACCCAGAAGGTTTGTATCTACTCCTTTTCTGCTCAAAGCTCTGAGGGGCATTTTTCTTTTTGCTAGGTCCATATATAAGGAACTGATTGGATGCAAACACAAAAAACTGAAGATATTTCAGATAGCATTGCTGTGCCTTAATAAAAGTTGTCCATATTTCCTAGAGCATATTAGGTTGAGTCATTTGTGACTGGATGGGGAGGGGGGTATGAAAAGGTTAAGACCAGGTTTTGGGTTAAAGGTCATTAGGGGGGTAAAGCTAATGTAAGGAGAGGGGGTTGGATTAGTCACGTAATCTGAGGTTAAGACTTGGACAAATACTGAATGGGTAATGTTAAAGATCATCTTCACAAGGACAAGCAGAAACGTGTATGTGTTGTGTATGCCTGCTAGATTAAGTTGAGAAGTTCAAGTCAGTGTGTCCACCTTAAGATGGATGAGCTCAAATCTAAATGCATGCTTGGGGTGTGAGGTGTGTTTATGTGTGTATACAAATACAGTGAGTGTATGTAAAGTGGTATTAACTCTGCAGTAGGAATGCCGCAGGTTCCCTGACAAAACTCGCCCAGAGTAACTGCTTGGGGCACAACACACTCAGAGATTACACATTTGTGGAAGTGCGGTTTAGGGGTATGTGTGTACTCCCACCTCAGTCTGCAATCGTCTAGACTCTTTAACAGCCCTGCGCTGGAACAGATAATCAGCACAGCTGATGAAGTGGTGGAAATAAAAGACATCAGCAAGGATGTTGATCATGCAGGAAATTTAAAAAGAAGAGATAAAAACAAAACTTCAGACAGAGACAGCTGCAAAATGATCCATAAGGAAGATCTGTTTTGATGATTATCAATTTCTGAGTTAATATTTAAATAGAGGTTTGAATAAAATGCTAATGTCATTTTCCAACAGCCAGCCTAGACATTTACCACTGCATTAAGGACACTGGCCTTCTAATAATGCCATCTAATCTGTTGGGAATATTTACTGTCTGTAATACAGTGAATATTCCCAACAGGTCTATTACCAGTCGATAATCATTTTGCTATCTACTGTTCTGAAAAATCCTTAGTTTTCTCTTCAGTGTCAGAACAACTTTATACAAGCTTTGGAGGCATTTAGGGCCACAGAATCATATCTGATAGCTGAATACATACAGTATCTGTTGAAAGCAAGGATACCGGGGCACTGTGTGCCTCAACTGTTTTTTTTTTTTTTTTATGTGTATTTGCTTTCACATGATACATCATTATTTTCATGTGCCCCTCTGAAATTCTTCTCTTTCTATATTTGTCTAACTGACAGGATTTCTGCCCGATTCACGAGTTCAGAAATATAAGCCATTACATAAAGTAGTTCTGTCTAGCTTCCTAGGCATCAACTTATGTCTTGAGGAATGGCTAGTACAGAGATAGCTAGACAATAAAATCAGGAGACTGACCAGTGGCAAACAGACAACATGAGTATTTTTGTTCTGGTCTGTGCCTGGCAGGAGCAGTAGAATGCTCAGGCTTATTTTATTGTTTATGCTTATAGAATATGGGTTGTGTGTTTGTGTCTAGATAGCAGCAGGGACCCAGTGGGTTGAGCGTAATAGTGAAGTTAATCAAAGTATAGCCAGAAAGAGTCAAAAAGTGTACATCGAAGACAACTGAACTTATATTCTCCGGTTCTTGAATACATATCATCTTTTATGTGTAAGACTTGTAACGAGTAGGGAGTTTCAGGCTTATAACATGTTGTTTGGGCATTAATCTTTCTGATTCATTCAAGTCACAGGTAAATACCACAAACCCATGTGATTAGGAGAAATGTCAGAGGCCATCTCAACAGGAAAAACCAACATTAAACATATGATGGTGCCTCACATAGGCAATGTCATTTGCAGCCTTGATTGTCCTCCTCAGGCAGTTTCACCACCATTAAACTTTGATTCATGTGACTAAAACATCTCACTGGTTGGCCAGGTAAACAACTTATGGTTGACAAAAGACCCTAAAAAGCCACAGGGGGGATGGGTTGGCCAGTATATATATCTTCAATGTATCGTATATTATGGAGTCATATATCTTCAATGACTCCCCAGAATGAGCGGCTCAACAACAGCTAATTCCCTGAGCCTGAAACTCCCCATCAATCAGTTAGAACTGAAGAAGCCTTTCAGATAAGTGAAATGCTTTCAAGAACCGAGAAATACATCCAGTTGCCTTCTATTCAAGCTTTTCAGGAGTATCAAGATGTGGATGACTGATAATCTACACCAGCATTTAGTTTTTTGTTGCTTTGTAGTATTTTGGTTGAGTCCAAAATGCAGAGCTCCTAAAGGGGAAATGTATTTGCTGCTAGGCCTGTTTACCTCCGGATATTCATTTTGAATTGATTTGAATGAATTTACAGTACTGTACATTTGGAATTTCTGCCACTATCCTCCAGTATATGATAAGAGAAGTCCATCCATCCATCCATCCATCCATTCATTATTTATACCCACTTCTTCCTATTCAGGGTCACAGGAACCAGAGGAAGTGTCATAGACAATTTAAAGGTGTTGTGAAACATAACAACATGAAAAATATTTAACGATTACCTCCTGGAATTGTTTAGATTTCTGCTTGTTTTTTGCTCTGCACAGTTAGCACAAAGGCCTGGAAACACACATTGGTGTGAAAATGTGTAGGTCTGCAAGGATGTCAAACTGTCTAAACTGAGGGTGTTGTGAGATGAGACTGTGACGTTTTCCAGAGAAAGAAACAAATTGAACATGGCATGAAAGGCCCGATGCATCTGATTCTATGGGTCCATATGGGGTGCTAATATAACTGAAAGGTCATGGCTAGGCCCTGCTGATGGAAAAGCTGCAGGCCATTAAAAACTTGCAATTCTCCAGACAGTGGTGAGTCACTGGTGGTTGATTTGAAGGTTGATAGTAACCATTCCTGGTGAGTCAAACACAGTTTTCTCTTTGGCTGAGAATTTAATTTATAAACTTAATTGTTGGCTAAGAATATTCTAAAAACAGATACAGAGAGGGAGAGAGAGTACTGTTTTGTATGATTCAAAATTGTTTGATAATGACAAGTTGATATTTATTTTTGTTACTACATGTGACTGAGAAAGGCACTGCCTATGCAGTTTCTGCTCTCTGCTGTGGGTGAGAGAACAGAACTTGCATAGCGAGCCGGTACATCTGGTGTGGTTTGTTTATTTACTCATAGAGGAAGTGACAAAACTATTTTCTTTCATCTATTGGCTTTACTAGTTTATTTGTTCAATCAATACTTTATTTCCACTCTGCATGTCTTTTTCTTTGTACCATTGTTGTTTCCCAGTCATTCCAGTTTGACTTTTTATTAGATGTTGCTTCCTTAATGCAGAGCATGTACTGAAACAGTACAAAGATGGGCTGTTGGACTAATACAACACAGAGCATTTTTTTTAATGAATCATTTAAATGGTTCAAAGGCTGAAAATATCTGACAGAACAAATAAATGGAAGGGGTATGACTACTGTCCCAGTTGTAGGTTACTAGTGCATTAATGTGGTGAAGTTTGGGTTTACAGTGGGCGGTTCGTGTGTCTTAATGTTTTATAACCACAATTGACTTGATAAATTATATCAGTCCCCCCCAAGGTTTTAATCACCAAAACTGCATGATGACTTAGGGAAGTGATTCATTTAGGATAAAAATTGAAAGCAGAGAAAAAAAAATCCATCTTAAATGCAATAATTTATATTATGAATCTTGTTTCCATCCATACTATTTAGTCCTATACAGGAACACAGGAATCTGCTGGAGCCTATCACAGCTCTCTTTGGGCAAAAGCAAGGATACACCGTGGATAGGTCGCCAGTCCATTGCAGGGCCACAAACAGCCAATGAATCAATGAACTTAACATGCATGTCTCTGGACTGTCAGAAGAAGCCAGGGGAATATACCAAAGGGGAGACCATACAAACTCCGCACAAAAAGGCCCCTGCCGGGGTTTGAACCAGGAACCTTCTTGCTGCAAGGCAACAGTCCTGACCACCAAGCCACTGTGCTGTCATGAATCTTGTTTATTTAGCCTAAATAACCACAAATGTAAAAATGCTTTGTGTTTTGTGTTTTCTGTGTTTTTGTATTCTCTAACTCTGCTTGTAGCTACACCAAACCAGCAGCTCCAAACCGAGTTATTAGAACAAAGAGAAAAATGTCAGAAAAAGAAGAAGGGAAAAGAAAAGCAAATATCACTACTTAATATAGATTCAGCTGACTGACATGCAGTTTGAATGTCACAAGTTCACCAGTAGGTCACAAGCCCATAATGTTAGCACCCCTATTCTTAAGGTCCTGATATACACTGAAACAGACACAGATGTGGACGCACATGCGGTTCTGTTTATACTTTGGTGTGTCTGCATGGTGCAGTCATAAATTCTTGGCTGCACATGGACATCTGAGCAGACCCCGACTAGCATGAGGAGATGATAAATTCTAGTTTAATTTTAGGTTTGCCCTTACTTTGACTGATTACTTTAGTTTCTTTAGACCTACCTACTGTAAATAAAGTTTAGTTCCAGATCTGTTGTTTGCTGGCCATATTTCAGATTTGTTATGCAAATCAGAAAAGCTGGGTGACGTTTCTATTGATGCCTTAGTGATCCCTGGTGTGAGACATGGTTTGCTGATCCGTGCTTACATGTGGGATAAAAATAGTTTAAGATTAAATCGTCTTGAGGTTTTTATCAAAAATTGACATGTTGTCTTGGAGTTGAAGCCAAGTTCTGATCTTTTATGTTGTCAGATTGTTGATTTTAAACACCATACAATGTGCTTGTCTTGTGATGAAGAGTTTTTAAAGTGGACTGGGTTTAAACTACACAAGTGACTGACAGCAGGGAGTCAATATGAAATATTTTTCACCTGCTTTAACCCCTGAGTCGTCTTTTTGTTCTTTTCCAAGCAGTTACAGCTAACATGTAAGCTGTCAAGTTTCTCTCAACTCTCTTACATCATTATAATATGATACAAGTTACTCCTTGTGAATCAACTCACTTTACTTTCCTTGTTGTTAAAGAATACTGATCTCTTCTGTCATGCTTCCTTCCTTAAGTCTGTTATGATGTTGCATGCTGGAGAGATCAAAGATGCATGGCTATTCTTGGCAAACTTGGGCCAAATTTTGCTAAGTGACTCCAGACACAATGTACTTAATTTGCCATGCCCTCTTCATACTTTGATTTATATTTGTTGTTTTCTTTATTTCTCTCATGTTCCCTCACTCCATCTTTTCTGCTCATAATGACCATAACTCTAGCCAATAGCTCTCTGAGAAACTCTTTCCCCTAGCCAGTTCCTCCAAAATATCTAGCATGCTAGATGTGGAGTCTGCAGTGTGTGTACAAACCTCAGAAAATATAACTTTGAAGCTTTCACACATATCGTAGCAATTGGTGGCTACCAGTGAAACACTGATTTGCCTCGGGGCAATTTGTTAGCAACAACCAATATTTCTCTGTAATGTGAATAACGGGCTTGAAGTATTGAATGTTTTTTTCTCATGATAAGGATGAGGAAATTCTCTATTTGTAGACTGTATGCAGTGTTAAAGTCTTAAGTCACTGTCATACTTTTTTTCTCCAAATATTATGGCTGGAATCATTAACATTATTAATTCCACTTATTCATAATTGTTTTCCAGTTTGTCATGAAGGTTCACCAACATGTAAAGATCCAGAGACCTGACACTTAAATTAAGTGTAGCCGTCATTAATGTTACACCTGTGTTTCATCTGTGTCAAATTGTTTGCTGCTAAAAAGACATAAATCATATTTACCTGTTGTAGTGTAAAATCATGGAGTTGGCACTATTATTCTTATCAACATGGTGAATGAGTGTCAAATTAATGTTCTTCTTATATTGAGAATCCATGTGCTCCTTTACAGAATGAGGAACCTAGCATCAAATCTTACAAACAAGAGCAATGGGGCTCTGGTGAATAGCACTATTATCTAAATCTTCTTTATAGTATATCAGCTGAGTGGAAAAAGTGTGCAGCTGCCACACAGCACAGTTTCTTTACTTCTCTGTGTTGAACCATGACCTCTGGGGATCTCGCAGCTCTCACTTTGACTGTTTAGATTGAGTATAGCACTATTTGACCTTCATAATACATTTGCAACCCAGCAGGGGTTTCCCCTGCCGCATTCATGGAGATATGTTTACCTTCACACTATCACATGTTGGGGTGGTCCCAGAACACAAGGGTAATGAGCATAAATTGCAAGCAAGTACCCAGTTGTGAGCATGTACTCAGATATAAACAGAAAAACAAAAGTACAGACGTGTAATATCAAGCTCATGTGTGAAAGACTGTACATGTATTTTGCACATGAACCTTTGGTATGCGAAACAATATGTGGTGCAGATGTTGAAGGTCCCCTTTCGAGCATGTACAAAACCATTTCTTATGTCTCACTGTGTGTAAGTGTTTGGATAGTATTTCTGAGAATGTGTTTGGGTCGACTTCAAAGAATAAATCACATTGTTTTATGATTCACTCTTTTGTTATACTTGTGTGGTTTGTGTCTCTTGCAGGATAGATCCTTTTATAGATGGTTTGCCTGTTTTATACTTTTTTTTTAAGTATGTTCACTGGTTGGTTATATGTTTTGTTTGAAATAATTTTAAAAAGAATAAGCAATTTATTTACTGCCCAGTGTTTGATGGATGCACTGATTCATGCTTTTTTTCTTTTTTGAGAAAATGATTACCATGGGACTATCGTATCTGATTATAAGACGACCAATATTTTTCAAATATCATTTTGGAAAGATAAAAATATGATGAAGATAATAAGGTTATTCATAAAACAACTTTTTATTGTTTAATTACTATAGAAAAAAAGATAACATTCTGCTGTATTGTTAAACATTTTAATGACTTCATCTTATTTAGGAAGTATGGTACCATATTTAAGGTAAGGTACCTGTCAGGTTTCCATGTTATTTAAGATCAAGGTATAGTACTATTTAATAAACTCTATTGTCTTTCAAATCTGAGACTATGACTCAGTGAAAAAGCATTAACCATATGCCATATAACCATATATTCAGGCCAATACCGTACTTTACTTATAAAGACTCAGTTAGCTTATTTTTAACTCTTAGTTAAAACCCTACATTGGTGGTTAATCAACCCTTAAATTAGTTTAATTAAAGATGGATGTAGCTTTGAAGTCATGAAAGCAAATATAGTGTTGACCTAAACTTAGGGAGCAATCGCTAGTGAAAAAACTGCTGGCCACTGAGCTCACCTAAATCCACCAATGAAATGTGAATTCTATTATTTGTGTAAATATACACAGGCCATCTGATAGTCCTGCCTATGCCCAGGACAAGATAATCTCAGATACCTCTTAAACCTTTCTGTACTTTATACTGGAAGTTTTCATCCCATCTGTGGAATTTAGTGCACTAGTTGACTTATTCTCTGCTTCATAGGGGAACACAAAACATGGTAGGCAAAATAAGGCCTTTTTTGAGCTGCTGTACATTATTTAATCCATTAATTATTTTTTTTTTTTTGTCCATTATGGTATGTGGAGCACGTAAAACACTTTTTTGGATTTCCCTGCCCTCTCTGAAAAAGGTGTTCATTTTTCCATCACACATGTGAGGTTCACACTATCGTAGTCTGTCATTTTAGTTGGCCATCATGCAGGATCACTGAAAAAAAAAAAAGTGTCTGATCAGTCTCCGATCCTTTCTGGTCTGATGAGGCAGCGAGCCCCTCTCATCTAAAGAGAGGATACATCCTCCTGCTTGCTCTGTCACTACGAATGTTACCCGAGCAACCCTCCACAGTTAGCTCTCCTGATCACTGTCACCTATACATCTATAGATCTCCCCGCTCTGACGGAGCTACTAAATTCAACTGTTTCTATCAGAGAGAACGTGTAGTGTCTGTTATGCAAACTAACCAGTTAGGTAACATTACAAGGCAGGTGAATGTTAACAGACAATCTATTTTTTACCTTGTTCTAGATTGACATTACTGCCTGATGCTTCCTCCACTGCTGCGCTTGTTTTAGCCTCTTCTTTTTTCTTCTTTTTTGGGGCATAAAATCTCTTAAGCCTCAACTTTTCTCCTTTCTTTTCTTTCCTGTGCACCAGACTTGCATTGACCCTGCTAGGTTTCTCAAGGGTCAGACCCAAAATTAAAGAGTGCGGGAGATGTAAGTGTCCAACAAAATATCCTTTAATAACTCAAAGGTACAAAACTAAAACTAAATTAGAATATTTTCACAGTAAGGCAAGAACAAACAGAACCAGGATCACAGATAGACAGACGAACCAGCAATCAAGAAAGCAAAAGACAAGACTTAAATAAACCCAGGAACAAATTAGACACAAGTGCAAACAATCAGCAAGATGAACAAGTTTTATGTAACTCAAATGTAACTTTTTTTTTTTTTTTTTTTTACAAAAAGGCCTATTTTAAAAAATAATTCCTGCCAATAATTTAATAGTTGTCCCAGCCCCCCCACCCTCACACCATGGGACTGGCACAGCTGACCTGTTTGTCCCCCCCTGTCGGCGGGCCTGAATATACACATACTTTACAATCACGGCTGTGGAAAAAAAGCAGTCTTCCAAGTTCCCAGAGACACAGTTCAATACATTACTCACTGTTCTTTTTCCCCCAAAGCTCCCTTTGTTCTTTTAGTCTTTTTCTTGCATTTGCTTTCACTTTGTTCAGGTTGATGCCACATGTGCATTGGCGAAGCTTTGAACCTTTGTAGGATTAAGCGTGTCTGGCTGGATTCAACTGAAAACACGGCATGGTGTTACAGGGGCATCTGACTCTTTCTGCTGTTATTTCAAAAGCTGTTTTGTGTTGTTTTTTTTTTCATCTTGGAACTCCATTTCATGGCCAATTAAAAAATAAATAAATAAATAAAAGTTCAAAAGACTTGTAGGATCAATTAAAAAGACTTTAAAAGCCTCAAAAAGACTTCATGTTGGCATC
The DNA here is from genome assembly GCA_018398805.1 of Hirundichthys speculiger. Lineage (NCBI taxonomy): Eukaryota > Metazoa > Chordata > Actinopteri > Beloniformes > Exocoetidae > Hirundichthys > Hirundichthys speculiger. The sequence continues at coordinate 1,479,367 of JAGFBZ010000080.1, read as the reverse complement.
TCTTTTCATTAATCAACTGTTTGGAAGAATTTAGAAAATCCCACAGCATCTTTGCTCTTTGATTTCCTCTCACCCGTGTAAGTATCTCCCATCATAACTTTGAGACTTCCAGCACATACTTTGTAAAGATGCTCCTGTACACTACTCTAGCTGCTTAGTTATGGCATCACATGTTTGCCTTACCTGCTGGCATCATACACCCTGCAGATATATCAGTAAATCCTCAGAGGCATCTTCGCATGATCTACAACTGGGATCCCACCCTCTATTGCTCATATATATATATATATATATATATATATATATATATATATATATATATATATATATATATATTATATATGTATGTATGTATGTGTATGTGTGTGTGTGTGTGTGTATGTGTGTGTGTGTGTGTGTGTGTGTGTGTGTGTGTGTGTGTGTGTGTGTTATAAGTATACAGTTGAAAAAAGCTACTCTAATATCAAAGGAAATCACAGGAAAGAAAAACTAACACTGAGTAGTACCCAATTCTTTTTCAGTTTTCAATGACCACAGAGTGAGCAACCAGAAACCAAGCCAAATTTGCAATGTACTCTTTTGATATTTGCCTGGCAACATATAATCTTATCAGAGGATAGTGGAAGACATATATAGCCTAGTGTTTTATTTGTTTTTAGGTTTTTACTAGTAGGCATGACTATGCATAACATCCAGTCATGTGTCATGCATATAACATGGTGTTTCATATGTCTTTTATTTTGCCTGTGTTTAGTAATGACATTCTCTAGTGTTTGGTGTAAGATTTTCTCCCATGGGGTAAGTTTTTGTCTGCATCTTTTTTGCCTACCTCTCCCACAGGTTAACGCCCATCCTTCACCACAGCCAATAGGGGATAATGCATGGTTGATGCTTTGCAGTACCCTGTGAGATCTTGTTTTTCTCTGCTGACAACCACGCTCGCAGGAAAAGACAACAGTCTTCCAAATGACACGGTTGTAGACTTCCGATTACAGCCTTGTCACTTTCTCTACCAATGTGTAAACACGTGATGGAGAGACAGACAGTAAGAACGACAGAGGGAGAGATGTGCTGGGGTGTGTGGGCTGCTTCCTGTTTGCCTCTAGAGGTAAGGCTATTGGTTAGAGGAGTATCATGTAACATTTAAACTGACGTGATGCTTTAAGTTAAGCTGTCTTGGTGCAGAAGGCTTTTGATCAAATCTGAGTGATTACAAAACTCAGACATAAGTAATTTCAGTATAATGAAATGTCATTAAAATCTCTCTTTTCTTCTTACTTGTCTTCTCAAAGCAGCTGTGGAGACTTCTTGATCTTTACAATATTTACACTTCAGAAATGTGTCTATACAAATTATTACTACATTAGTTTCATTCATCCTTACCATTGTGTGATGCTGTGGCTGGGGAAACGACAGTCCTAGCTCTGGCTTTGTCTTGGCCTCCTGACCAAAAGTGTGATAATTTTAGAGTCAAGTCTCTCACATGGTCTGGAGCAAGGACGGCATTTGGAAATAAACTTGGAATTTAGCTTAATTGCAGTTTACAGATTTAGGAGGGGCAGCGTTCTCTTTATTTTCTTGCATAAATAGAGAGTGACTGGAGGCCAAAGACATGAGGTTTTAAAGCCACAAAAAGAGGTTAAAGAACGTCAGAGGCAGTGTGGACACTTCTGAGCCGGGCTGCTTAGCTTTATCTGTGTTGTGAGATCCGTTTCCAAACTCAACACATTTGATATTACAAACAACCTAGAAGTCCTTGCATTTAGGTTTTAACTGCTTTATGTACATCCAAGACAAAATGTCTATTTATTTGAGATACTATTTTTATAGGAGATACAGGAGGGTTTAGCTGGCTTTGCTTCCATTTTTGCACTCTTTAATCTTTAAACAGCAAATTAATCATCCTTTGAGATAATCACACAATTTTTATTCAAAACTGTTTTACAGCTGTTACCTCAGCAGTATTGTGGGATATTTCCCCCTGTCATTTAGTACTTTTCATTTTACTTAAAACTCTGTTACACTTAAGTTTTTATTGAATTACCAGAACAAACTTAATAATTTTGTTTTGGTTGTGTTGTGTAATGAATTTCACTGTATCCTATCACATCCCATTATGATGTTACAGTATAATGATTTTTGCATATTGTAGACTATCACATAGCACTGTTCATACACTGTTCATATTCATACAAATATACTTCTCCCATTTGTTTATATCCATTTGGTTAAAAAGTAATGAACAAAACAGCTTACTGCCCACCACAGAACATGAACACTACTATCAAGTGAGGTGGAAAACTTCGATCATTTTGATCTAGTGCTGTGTCATATTGTGAAAGCTTTGTTTGAAGCACTCACCTAAACTCCATTCAACATTGTTGCAGGCCAAGCCCATTATACCATAGTCCTCCTTAGTCGCGGTTCCCGCCTTCAAATACTGCTCAGGAGCAACAGATCAAGCTACAGATACTGCTAAGTAACAGATCAAGGGGGCCTAAGTGTTGACATGGCTTCCATATTTCCCAAATCACAATCAAACATTCAAAGGATGGGCCGAGACATGTCGAATTCATGAAGGCCCCATGCAGCAAGATCAAAAGCGCCCATTACCAACGTCTCAAGGTACCTCCTCACTAAGATACCGAACTTAAGGCAGACCTGCTCAGTATTAGGCATAAGCTTTTAACATAGTAGATGATCAATCTGCCAAAGAGATTAAGTGTGATGCAGTTTTGCATTTGTTTCTTGTTAATGAAAATCTTTACAGATCTAACACATCTGTACACTCTCTTGAACATCAGCATGCATGTAAACTGTGCATATGGGAAGTAATAAGCAGCTTAGATAATAGCTATGCTCTCACGACAAATAGTGAGAGGTATTAAACTCATCTCTTGCTAGATGGTAAGACATCAGTAAGAAATATATATGTCCACACCATTTAAAATCCATCACTGCCCCATAGTCTTGGAAAAAAGTCAAGAGTAGGAACATCAAACTCAAGAACTCAGACTTAAATGTAGAGCATACATCAGTGGATAATAAGTGCACATAGACAGGTCTTTGGTCCTGAAGTGGGCAACTGGGAAGAATAAGTATGACCAGATGAATGAGACCATAAATCTAAAAATAGGATGAGCATGTAGCTTTTGAGTAATCTCGAAGGATAGTGTGTAGGAAGTGTAGGACAGCATGTGCTTTGAGAGTCACTGTAGTCAGGGAGGCCATGCTAAGGGACCTATGGAAAAATGTGTTTAATAGAAAAAATGGGGCGAAAGGGAGGGAAGAATTAATAATCAGAAGCAGTTTAAGTGAGGTCAACTGTTATAGATATTGACGTCTACAAGTTTATGGAAAGATTAGGTTTATTTGAGGGACTGTACAGATGTGACTTAGTCATTTTAGCTAAACGGAATGAAAAGAAAAGTTCTTTAAATGTGGTGGTTTTGTACACATTGTTTAATAAGGTTGTGGTTTGTTATTATTATTAGCGCTATTTATTTATGAAGTGGCTGTGACTCTGGTGATGTTGCTAAAAGTGTTGTTTTTAGCATTTGAAATTGTTGGTTTGAACATCTTCCCCTTACTGTGTGGAAGAGCCATTAGGAAAGTCACTGAGTCCCCACATTGTCCACAATATGGTCATTGATATATGAATACAGAAACAAAAATGCAACATACTGTAAGTATCTATGTATCTCACAAAGAGGAAAACCCTGACAGCAAGTCAAGTAGATATATATATATATTATAGTGATTTTTAGAATACTCACTAATGTAGAGAAAGAAAAATACAGCTCATCTTCTTTTTATCATCCAAAATTTTGTTAAAAAGCCCAATTAAAATCTTTAGAGAATGTTTAAGAAAGACAAGCAATTAAAGTGTACACACATACCGCCATCCCTTTGTGACAGTACTTAAGACACAGTTGAGGCTCAGTAGTAAACTGATTGAGTCGGGAGTAACCTCGTCTCAGTGCTCTAATATATTAAAGTGTCATACATGATCACACGTTAATATATTCGGATTATGGTTAGTTTAAAGAAACAACAAGAAAACAGATGAACTGTTAAATCAGAAATGACGTTTTTAAAAGTGTAATTCCTTTATTACTTAAGCTGAATCTCTCAGCACTCGGTCCCTTTTGATCCCCTGTCTTCTTCACTGGTGCACAAAGTTGACTGTAATACAACTGTGGTGCCAACATCCCATCTAGGACCGTACCAGATCCCTCCGTCCATCTTTTTAGCTACTCAAAATGCACTCAGGGTAGAAAGATAGCTCTTTTAGATAAAGACAAATTGTGCACGCTGTGTCCTGAAAGGCTGGAGTTTGAGTGACCTGCACCATGACAATATTCACAGTGATGTAAATGACAAAAAGAGCAACTACATTATTAGTATATCATTGGTTATGCAACTTGTCTATTCAGCTATGAGGATCACAGTGAAAATTGACTACTTCTCTTTGCTTGCACCCATCAATAGCCCAATGCAACACTTTATTTGCACTTCACTTTTTTAATCTTTGGATTCTTTTGTTTCTGATATCTATAACTACACTGTCAGTCTGGTAGGCTGTCAGTTGACTCTTTTGTCTGTACTAAACTAACGTTATGGATCCCGAGATGGCCCTTATTAGTGGAGTCTGTTTAACTTGTCAGTGCGAATGCTTGGAGAACGCCTCATAAGAAGCATTGGTGTAATCAGTTTTTACACCGTGTTTGGTCTTCCTGTTCATTGAATTTCCTCTCCTTGAAAGCATGCTGGGTGACTGACAGACAAGAGTGAGCTAGTGGGTCACAGGGTGTGGAGACCTGAGGCAGAGAATCCAGTTTCATGACCAGACATGCAGTCTTTGCGAGTGACAGACACAGGGCTTGTTAATGTAAAGAGGGTGTGGACCTCTAACACAATTCATACTGTGATTTGCACAATGCCCAATCAATCAGTTTAATTCTCCTTTTTTAAACTTTGGTACATATTTTTTTCTTCATCTAACATATTGAAGTTTTGTTCAATTAAATAAAGAAACTTATCGTGCAACATTGCTGACTTTTGCGATTACAAAGTTTTTTTCAATATGACGGTTGTTTTCAAATGCCCATCCTTTGAATCACAACATTCCATACCAAAATGTAGGTCTGTCTTAAAATAATTACAAAAAGTACAAACTTATAGTATAAATCTAACTTTCACGTCTGCTTTTATTTGCTTTGATTTTACTGGCATGCAAAAAAGCACAAGCATCACTGAGGATGACCAGGGGAAAGTTCACTGACTGCAAGCATGTGAATCATTTAAAATGTTTCTGGAAATCAATACATCTGAATTTGTCATCGTATTTATAATAATTCAAATCAAGGTATAGGCTAATTGAAGGCGAATTCATCCTGCAAATGACCTCTCTGCATCCTCCTCATTCCCCTAACCATAGCTCCAGCAATGTTAAAAAGCTCTGCCTTGTTCAGAGCAGAAGGTTAAATCATGTGCAATTTTACACCAAGGGTTAACCTAAAGCTATAAACTTAAACAGGTAAATTACATGCCTGGAAAATTACAGTCTTTATGCAGCTTTGATTTTATGAACTGCAAGATGACCACAGTGAGTAATACAACAATGAAAGCTGCATTCTAGTGAGCTGAATGTAATTCTTAGTTCAAGTCTATTTGAGGAGGATTATAATGACTACCTTGACATATGTCATTGACCTGGCGCCATTTTGTTTAGATATTTGAATAAATGCATGTAGTGTATGCTGTATAAAGGTGGGACACTCATCCAAAGGCTCAAAATCACTGTGATCTGTACAAGACAGTACATTCAACATCCAAGCTAATATCACAATATTAATCACTGATTTGTACCATACTGGTACTAATGTCGGTATAAAGAATGAGAAAAGTGAGTGCAAAACATTAAATTAACATGAAGAAACATAACTGGAAGCATTCATTTTAACACTCACTACATTTTTTTTTCATGTGAAGCTGAATTTAACTGATCAGTTGACCAGTCAAATTTGAGATGATGCATTGCATTGCATAATGACAAAATGAGTGGCAGATGATGAATTTTCTTTTTATTAGCTTTTTCTAAACTGCCTTAATTCAAATTATGACCCTTCAACAAGGATAGGACTATGTGGCCACCATGTATGGCCTTCCTGGTTATTAATACTTCCTGCTGGCTACATGTTATAGCTCTGAATTTTTAGTCATAGTGTCATTTTTTTGGTATCTATAAGTCTTTTTAAAATGCTTATAATTATGATATATATATATAATGATACACTAAATATTTGCATTATACATATCAAGCAGCATCAATAGTTGACATCTGTTTCCATTTCTCTTCCTATCTCTGTTCTCAGATACCATAATTTAATATAACTAAACTCTTATATAGTGTCTTTTTTAACCAGTTTATGTTGTTACACAACACGGTGTGTCAACACTGTGTGGAGCAGCAGCCTGGCTGTGATCTGAGCATGTAAACAAGCAGTCACCGACTCAGAGAATGTTGGTTCACATGTTCAGATCACAGCCAGGCTGCTGCTCCACACGCCGGCCTGAGGTAAAGGAACAAAAGCAGGTGCTGGCACTTGTGGAGCTGGAGATGTGTAGCTTACCTTGTTGCTGGGAAACATTGAGAAAAAGGAGAAGACACAACAATGCTGTGACTTTCAGTGTAAATATTCACACTGAAATAGCTTAGGGAAAACTGGTGGCATTAGATTGGTATATAAACTGTAGTTTCTGTTATTTGAAATAATATCACTGAAAATGTAAAAGTTAGTGTTCTGCCCAATGCTACTTTATTGTGGAATCACAGAAACATTGTTTTTTGTTGTTGGTTATAGTCAGTGGTCGAGTTGTAAAAAGAATTCAGGGGGGATGGTCAATGTTTTTCACTTAAAAAAAAAAAGTGGCAGGGGCAGGGCTGTAAATTCATTATCAAAACAAAACACTGTAAATAAGACTTCTGAATCCTCTCAAATCAAGTCAAGCCAAGTTTATTTTAAATGCAAAATCATAACAATTATCTCTTTTTTGTGTTATTAAAGACAGAACAGAAGTACAGAAAAACTCTTTCAACATTTTACAATACTTTTCCTTTTCTCCCCTCTGGTGCCCAGTTTTTAGTTTCTCAGTTTCAAGTCTCAGTATCTCATAGCAGTTTCCAAAGACTGTCGTAATCATGTTTTTTGTTGACAATTTTTCGTGTTCTTGCTTTCTGATTGTTAGCTACGCATTGACTGAAGATTAATAGATTAATGTGCCTTATAGCCACTGAAATAATGAGCTACATACTAATAGGCCTACGTATGAATTGAAAAGGGTAAGTGTGTAAACTAGAGGTTACACTAGACTTTTTTTGCAATTGGTCATTTTGACAGTCATGAAAATTTTGTTATCAGTTTCTACATTAACAATTATTTAATTACATTAAAAGATTACTAACAGTCTTCAGATTTTTCAATTATTGTGAGGGGAAAAAAAGTCAATTACAGGGAATCCCCAGTTAAAATAACCCCTTGTCTAAACCCTAAAGGTTTAACAATCAAACCTGTACCTTCTGCTCTTGATCCTCCTGCTTCCTGGCCATGGCTTTCCTCTATGTGAAGAAAATAACATTATAGATTTTGATAGAATGTGCAGACATGTCATGCTAAAAGCACATGACCTTGCTCTTGGATAATAGACAGAAAGTACAGTATAGGTTAAAATCACATTTATCATATTCACTGTAATATTAAATTACAGGCCACAGCAACAGGCCCCAGGAGGGGGAAAAATTCTTTAATGTCACCTGCCTTGAACAACTGAATTTTAGCTAACATCTTCACTTATTTTTGTTGCCTGACGAGTCCTATTGATGAAAATAATATAGCCGTGTGAAGAATATTTCATCATTAATTCTGGTCAAATATTTGAGACAAACTCTCGTCTAATGCTAACAGTAAATATCTGTTTTATGTTTGCCACGCTCATAAACCAGAATCTAACGTGACTGAATGACAAGTCCTGTGTTTCAGCAAACTAGTTAACAAGATAGATAAACGTTAACATGGGTTTGTCTCAGCTAGTTTGCAGGCTACACAGCAAGCTTGGAAAACTAGCTGTGTTGTTATTGTGCAACCTGTGGCGAGTCTGGCCACTTTTGTATAGATTATTAAAAAGTAGTGATTGAGATTCTTGATTTATAGCTCACCTGTCATTTGTTTTTTTTTTTTAAAAACTCCCTGACATCTCGTTGTCCAGCCGCTCGTTTCCTCATGCTCACGTTGCAGTGCAGTTAATCCTCAATATGTCGCTCTGCGCAGCAGCTCGTGCCGCTCCCTCAGGCATCAATTAACCAATTGAAAATAACAATCATGTTGCGTCATTGGATCTTTGCGTGCCCCTGTGCCCTCAGATTTTATTATTTCTTTTGCTCAACATGCAAACTACTTTCTATTAATGAAATAATTATAAGTTATATTCCCAACATTTACTGTAAAAAGGGGAGGGATGGAAAGGGGGGATGACAGTTTTACAGGGGGGATGATTTTGATCGTTTTCATTTCAGGGGGGATGCCATCCCCCCCTCATCCCCCCTCAACTCGAGTACTGGTTATAGTTGGTAACAGAAACATATGTGCAGCAAAGTAAAGACACATCTAAAACAGAATGAATAAATTCATGTCCATTAGAATTAAGAACTTTTAAATATTAGAGCATTTTCTTGCATGCTGACAATGACAATTCATTGTGGAGGATCAGAAGTTATGCTACAGTAATATAAAAGCTTTCTAAATGGCCTTAAAGGAACCTTACAGACTTAAATTAACCTTGGGTATTCTTTTCGAGGGCCAAGGAACCAAATGCAGGAGAGGGGGTATCCACAAAGCCCTTTATTCACCAGCATACACAAAAACAAAACATAAAAACAAAGTCCAGAACCTAACACTTGGTCTGGTATAAGATATTAAGCAGTGTAAACTTTCATCAGGACTATCTAGATGTAAACTGAAGCTGTTTTGCGTTATAACAGAGTATCTGTTTGTAGGGAAAGGGCCTTAATGCCTTAATGTTAACAACGAGCTATGTCAAAATTAATTAATTATTATTCCTACTTCAGTGATAACATGGATAGAATCCCTACAGACCAACCAAGGTCCCTTAAACTTTGTATGTGTACAGAAAGTGGAAAACAATAACAGGCATCTCCGTACAGCTACTGTCACTTTGTCACCAATGTTGCGTAAATTATGGTTAATGGATACAAAAGAGGAGGGTTCATGGCCTCTGTGCCTAATAAATGCCTAATTTGTCATAAATAACAAAGCATGGATCAAGTTCTAAGGAAGCAAAGGCCATGAAGTCTCCTCCTTTCATATCTATTGCCAGTAGTTTAGCTTGATATCAATAGTTGACTTATACAGGTTTATTTCTTTAAAGCGTAAACTGGATTAACTACAGAACTAACATTCTTTCTTCATTATCTAGTTAATAATTATTCTCCACATTTGTTATTTACTCGCTCGCTATTCACATGATCAAATTATGTGACATTATTGCATATTTATAAAGGTACAACAGAGCTATAATATTATGAAATAGTTAATCATTCTTGGACAGAAATATATTAATGCTTCTTAAAACTTGATAAAGTAATAATCACAACAACCAGTGTTATGATCCTTTAAAGTATGTGGTAATAAGAAACATCCCTCCTCTGATTTCCGCTTATCCAAATTTGGGTTGCGGGGGCAGCAGCCGAAGCAAAGAGGCCCAGACCTCCCTCTCCCCAGCCACTTCCTCCAGCTCCTTCAGAAACACAGAGGCCTTCCAGGGCCAGCCAAGCGATATGGGCCCCAATCATACATTTCCCCTTACCCGTTAACCCTAGCCACTACCCTCAAATTGCGTGTTCGCTAAAGCCGCTACCCATTATGCCGACTCCCTTACTCACTTTGTAGGTGTGGCAATGGTTGTGTCTTTTGCCCTTTCCTCAAACTCTGTATCTTGGCTTTGCAGATTTGGGGTTGCGGGTTGCGGGTGGCCCATGTCGGCGCTACAAGAGCGCGTCAAATGGCGTCAATGCACATCCACCTGGTCACATGCGGACGTGCACAAATGGCTCTACCTTTCGAATTAACTCTTGTATAAAAAGCGTGATTTGGCTTCAGTTGAACCCCTGAGAAAATGGCAGAGATTGTCTTAATGGAATATAGCTGTATATATATATAGAATCAGTGCAGAGGAAGAGGAAGGGCGAGGAGGAAAAAGGAAGAGGAGGAAGCTCTACAGCAGATGAGCTGCACACAAGAGCTGCTCCGATCTGGATGAAAAGATGCTCCTTTGCAGGTTTGGGAAAGCGGATTGGGCATAGCGCAACCTGCTCTTAAAGGCAATGGCTGCTGATGTACTGATTGGATTGATAAGTGAAACGCCCTAACCACTCCTATCCATAATGTAAGATTAGGGTTAGGTGGGATCGCCGGTTTAACAATGGTGGAAGATTGCGTTTTTTGCTGGGGAACGCCTCTCCCATTACACACTATCCCTAAATAGCGGTTTTAGCAGATCTGGCTGAAGATCGGGCCCATGATCTCTCCAATGAGTCCTGGGTCTTCCCCAAGGCCTCCTCTTGGTTGGAAATTCCCAGAACTCCTCTCAAGGGAACCATCCTGGGGGCATCCGCACCAGATGCCCGAACCACCTCAACTGGCTCCTCTCAATGTGGAGGAGCAGCAACTCAATACTGATTCCTTCTCAGATGACTGAACGGCTCGCCCAATCTCTATGGGAGAGTCCAGCCAGAGAAAACTAATTTCAGCTCCTTGTATCCGTAATCTCGTTCTTTTGGTCACTAACCACTGTTCATGACCACAGGTGAGGGTTGGAACAAAGATAAACTGGTAAAAGGACCACCTTGCCTTTTGGCTAAATTCTCTCTTCACCACAACAGGACTGTTAAAAAGTCCCCATTACTGCAGATGCTGCACCGATCCACCTGTCAATCTCCTGCTTCATTCTCCCCTCGCTCCTGAACAAGACCCCAAGGCACTTAAACTCCTCAACTTGAGGCAGAACCTCACTCCCAACCCCGAGACAGTATTATACCTTTTTCTGACTTCGAACCATGGTTTCAGATTTGGAGGCTCTGATTCTCATTCTTCACACTTGGCTGCAAACTCATCCAGTGAGAGCTGAAGGTCCCCACTCGATGAAGCCAACAGGACCACATCATCTGCCCATAGCAACAGACCCAGTACACTGTAGTCCTGGAGCACCCCAAAAATGACACCCCGAGGGACACTGTCAAATGCCTTCTCCAACTCCACAAAACACATGCATACTGGTTGGGCAAATTGCTCTCTCCAGGACCCTGCATAGACCGTACCAGGGAGTCTGCCAGTCCAGAGGTTCGGCCCTTGATGTCCACACTATGTTGCAGAGACGTGTCAACCAAGACAGCCCAACAACATCCAGAGCCTTAAGGAACTCAGGGCAGATCTTATCCACCTCTGGAGCCCTGCCACCATGCAGCTTCTTAACTATCTCAGTGACCTCAGGTCCGGTAATGGGGGAGTGAACGGCTTCCCTCACTCAGGGTGTCCACCACCAGGTTCAGGGGTTGCCGCCATGTCAGGCACCAACGACACCAACGACCCATGGTTTTCAGGTACCAATTGCACTTATGGACACCCTTATGCTCAAACATGGTGTTCTTTATGAAGAAACTGTAGCTACCACAGAAGTCCAACAAAACACCACTCAGGTTCAGATCAGCCCCCACCTTCAGCCACTGCCCATCCTACATGGCGTAATTCATATGGCCCCACCTTCAGCTGGTGGGCCAACCGAAGGAGTTATTCATGTAATAGGAAATACAAGTAACGGTAAGGAAGCAGTTTTGGCTAAGTTGGTAAATAATATAAAAAACTGGCATACTAACAGATCTTTAACTTAGCCACATGTTAAAGGCTTCTCTTTTCTTTTTCATTATAAATAATCTTATCATATACATTTAAAGATACTGTGAATAAACCCGGGCAGCACAGTGGCTTTGTGGTTAGCACTGTTGCATCACTGCATAAAGGTTCTTGGTTCGAACCATGGCGGGGGCCTTTTTGTGTGGTTGCATGGGTTTCCTTTGGGTACTCCGGCTTCCTCCCACAGTCCAAAAACATGCATCTTAGGTAGGGTTGGGCATCTTTTGGATTTTAACAATTCCGATTCCGATTCTGTTTCAATTCCTGTTCAAAACGATTCTCGATTACGATTCTTTGATGTGTAGGTCAACAGATTGCGACTTATCTAACAGAATTTTATCATTAAAAAAAACTGACACATTTACACAGGCAACAGGCCATTTTTATTCTAACAAATGCTTGCATATGTGCATACACAAGATTCACTTAGAGCCTAAATGGTAAAAAACTTAGTTGGCAGTTGGCCTCTAAAGAATTTTGCCCAACAAAAAACGAAATGATTTTTTGACACGCGTTCGCTAGGTGTGGAAGAGGACTGTACACATATATATGAGAAGGCAAGAGATGACAATAAAGGATAAGTCTCTCTGTGGGTCCAGAACTAGGCAGCAGAGTCAAATGATGTGATGGTTGATGGCATTTCTTGGTATGTTTGGATCTCTTTTTCAATACACTCTTTCATGGTCATCATCCGCTTGAGGTCCTCTTCACTGCACCCTCCTTGGAAAAAAGTAGTTCCAGTGGAGACTTTTTTGGATGTTTGAAAGGAGGAGCCTGCTAAACAAAAAGAAGAGATTATAGTGAAAAAAAACAAAAACCAAAACACTTCATGGCTGAGAAGAACACACATAACATAATTCCATTCATCTACTTACCCTCTCCTCTTCCTCTGAGCCCTTACTCCCAGTCTCGTCAAGTTCCTGGTTTACCTCACCCCGTTCTGGATTGTCATGGATTGCCGCTGACTATGGAGGGCAATATGGGATAGATGGGTAGACGTAGAATAATTATATTATTATTATTATTATATTCATCATAGTTTTATGTTAGTTAGTTGTTATAATCATAGTGATGATAATAATGGATGGAATAAATTTCATCCATTGGAAGAATACAATTAAACAATGAACTGTATGCCATTACAGAGAGTTTACACAGTCTATATTAGAAAATGATGAGGACTGATATTTGTGTATGACATTTCACCTCCTCAGAGTCTGCCAGCAACTTCCCCTTGATGCGCTCCCACACTGCAGTGTTGTCATTCGTCCTAATTTTGAAGCGAGGGTCTAAGGCAGTGGCTTCTTCCAAGAAGAATCTGACATCCCCATTCTTTAAAACAATAAAAACAAAATTACTATTGTAAAATACCACAGGAACAGACATTAATCTTCATTAGTTGATATCCTCAGTCAAAATTACCGTGTACTGGCCGGACAGGCTTCCCCAGACCCTTTTCTTTAGGTCAGAAACAAATGCCGTGTCTCCATTTTCCGCAGCATAGTGTTTCTCAAGTTTCTGGATTATTGGCAGGATCTGTCCAGCAGTGGGGCTTTTTTCGGGCGAAACACAGAGAGTGCTGGTGTAAAGCATCTTAATCAGTCTGACAAAGTCTTCTGCTTTGGTGAAGTCACTTTCAGCCAGCCAATCAAGCCTGTGTGCCAGAAAAGACATTTTATCAACTGTTACTATCAACTGAACTGTTACTGTGGTGAACAAGGGCAGATAGCAAGCAGCTAGCTAGTTAGCTTAACATAATTGTGCATTTACCTGAATGTGGGCGATTGAACGTCTGAGAAGGGAAGGAGCCTTTTCACCACATAGGCCGTTACTTTTCTGTGGCACTCGTGTGTTTGCTCCATAGTCATTTTACTCCTTGCAGCCAGCGTGAATGGGGTGTCACGTTGTTTCACTGGTGGCTGGCTGCTAACGCTAGCCTCACTCGACGTGCGCATACCTGGTTGCGTTTCCGTCGAGGAGTTTCTGGATGAAGACGGACTCTCTGTTGAAGTCGAAGAAGCAACGGGAGCGGGGGAGCAAAGCAGTGTATTAAATACAGTGCACTCGTTTAATTTTGTGATGCCATGCATGCGAAGGTGTTTTGCCATGTTCGTAGTGCACCCTCCTTTGGCAGTAACACGCTTTCCGCAGATGTTTCACTGCGCCAGGTGGCCGTCACTTTCTGGACTGAAATGCAGCCAAACTCGAGAGCGGCGTCTCTTTGGATCCATGTTGTCCTGAGTGAAGTCTGGTCAGTGACGGATGTGACGTCGACAGTAGCGCGGAGTTGAGTACGCTGGGCGGAGTAACATCAACAAACTAGTGCAGTAAATTAAAAAAAAAAAAAAAAAAAATAGCTGCGGACATTTAGGAACTGAAAAAAGGAATCGAAATTCAAAAATCTTCTAAACGATTCCAGAACCGGACGTTAGGAAACGGTTCCTACTTGGAACCGTTTTTCGGTGCCCAACCCTTAGGTTAACTGGTGGTTCTAAATTGCCCATAGGAGTGGTTGTGCGTGGTTGTTTGTCTCCATGTGGCCCTGTGATGAACTGGCAACCTGTCCAGGGTGTACTCTTGCCTTTTGCCCAAAGAGCTGTGATAGGGTCCAGCAGATCCCCATGACCCTGCATAGGATTAACCGGGCAAAGATAATGGATGGAGAATAAGCCCTTGTCAGTAATGATTATCAACAGTGTAAAGAAAGAACATTACATTAATAAAAAAAAAATGATGTGAGTGAAGAGAGCTTGAGTTACAAAAAGCTTGGGGACCACTGCAATAATAGATAAGAACACATTTCATAGACAGATTTCGTCTTAATTTTGTCTTAAGTTATTACAATTGTACAATTGCACAATTGTAGCCTTTTTTGCACATTCTCAAATATCTGCAACTACACACACAACTGCAGACAAAATGCACACCTAAACAGGCTCACACAGGGAATTCCACACCTTGAAAGCATATCAAAGAATTGGAATTTGAGTACAGATATTTTTACAACAAAGGTGTGTTATTTGGAAATCTCTTTTCTCTTATGCATTTAGGTGAATTATGCTTGCTGTATGTCCTTCCCGGCTACCTGATTTCAGTCCTGAATTCTGTTGGTCATATTCACATTAGTGCACCTTTAAAAAAAAAAAAAAAAAACATCTGCCACACTGTGTTTTCTTTGCATGTCATATGAAGCTTTCCAACCATTGCTAATCTTTCCAATTTGTTAGTTTCATTTTGCCTGATCGTTATAGGCCCTGTTTGAACCTTTATCTCTGAAATTTTGTTTTCTTATGTGTGTATGTGTTAAGGTGTGGGGGGCATTTGCTGGACTCAACCTTCTGCATTTCTCCCCATCTGTTTTATTCACGTCATATACACTGATTCTCTGTGGATGACTCAAGACTTGTCAAACAAACATGCCTTTGGATCTTATTTGGCTGTGTCATATATCTGGGGCCTGCATTCTATCACACATCACAGGTGTTTAATGGCTGAATAAGCTCCATTTTACAGTAAATCTGGAACTAATGTTCTAAGTTCACAGAAAGAAAAATATACTAGTTTGCTTTTGATACAATATGCACAACATGTGTCAAAACAGTCTGGCACATTAAATGTTATACTTCAGCACTCCATGCAAACCAAGTGACCTCTTGCCAGACTCATTCTCTTAAACCCAGCCAAATTTAAATTCGGTTGTTAAATGGCATAGTGTGACCATATTATAAGGGTGATGACTTTATTCCTATATGTAACAACTAAACTTTTTAGTGTTTGATATGTTTACTCAATGAACTGTTGAGAACATGTCAGATGATCACAATCAATGCATTAAAAATCTGTTGGGGTTTGTGTTGAGAAAAGGTTAAAAAAGAAAAGACAGCATAAAGAATGGACCACATTACACAAAATGTGGACTGTTTTGCTCCACAGACTTTCTTCCCAAGAAGTAGTGCCAAAGTAAACAACTTATGCAAAACTATTGTGGTTCACTTAAACTGCTATGAAAGTTTTGAGGCTTGAGTTGTTGTTTTAGATGGTAAAAACTCTCTTTTTTGGCCCTTTTCAGAATAGAATGAACTTTTCTCAATTAACAGAATGTTTTCCCTGATTCTGGAAACTGAGTGTGCTTTCTACTGTTTACTGAAGGTATGATGATACATCACACAGCCTCAGTTAAAAAATATGTCTCTCATAAATAAATTCTATGAATAACCTGAAAAAGGTCATTGAAATAAGCTAGGTTTTTTTTTTAATTTCTTCTAGCTGTGTTATGATTTTTGTATAATCCCAGATGGTTTTCAGGCACCTTTGCTCATCTGTAGCACGTTCACACCAGCATACACATTAGTTCTCACTTGTCGGCCAGACTTTGATCTGTCTTCCTCTCTGGCCCTACTCAAAGGGGATAGCCTTCTCAAAGTTGTCCAGCCTTGATGCATCTTCTGTAACTGGAAGCCCTCCCCGTCTGATGCAGAATGGAACGCTTCTGATCTAATTCATTTCATCTATGCATATTAAAGGTCACTCCAGGTACATTGTAAACTCTGGCATCCATGTGGACCTCTCAGGTGGAGCTAAAAGCATCCACAAGAACTTGTGCTCTGCAGGTCAGGTGCTGTCTCCCTCTGGAGGCTCCCAGTTCTAAGGAATGCCAGTGCCTGCCAGGTCCAGGCAGCCTTTTTCACATTTTACTTAATAATTCACTCCAAAGCTAGATGAGCCCTTATAACTGTGCCATATGCTTCACTGTGGAAAGTGCCTGCTTAGATGGTTAAGCATGGTGTTATTAGGGTTTGGCTATATGCCTGAGGTGTGCCGTGATGATACGAGATTTGTAACATGTATTTAACTGTGTTGGCAGATGTTTATATAAAGTATCTGCTAAATGGATTAAGAAGATGTTCACATGTTAATTGTTAATTGTAATGCAGCATCATAAAAGCCATGAAAATATTCATTAGATCATATCTGGTGCGTTTTGTTTGAAGGTGAAGGACAGCAAAATACTGTGTTGGCTGTGTTCTGTAATGCTCTTGTCGTGAGTCTCAGTCAGAGGAGGTTGGCTTGACTCTTGTTTTGGATAATTGCACACTACCGAGGTCTGTGGTCCCCTTCTCTGTCTCCCTGTGGCCTAGGCTGCAAGAGCCATATTTAGGTTGCACGTCTTCCTCATCCTATCCTGTCTCATCCCCATCCTGTCCAACACAACCCCAGAGCACAACAGGGGGTGGATAAAATGACTGCCAGTCACCAAAGGCAAGAATATCACTACCTGAAGAAACTATGCTCAGTTAATCCAAGACCCAGTGACTTTTCAGTCATGTTCAGAATTATTTGTTTTTGTCAAGTTTTGTGGATATAAGGTTGACTAGTTTGTCACATAATTAAAAAAAAAAATTTAATTACTTATTTTTTAGGTTGGGGTGTTATGTAACCCAAAATATCTCAAACCATGCTGCAGCCATACTACATACACACACATATATATATATATATATATATTAGGGGTGCAACAGTACAGGTGGCTCACGGTACGGTCCGTACCGCGGTTTTTGTGTCACGGTTTTGATACGGATTGGGTACAATTTCAGACCACCCGCTACCCTAAACCCACGATCACAAGATACAAAGTTTGCGGAAAGCGCAACTCGCATGTCGGCGCATAAAAAAGTGCGTCCAAATGGCATAAATGTGCGTTCACCTGGTCACATGTGGACGTGCACAAACGGCTCTACCTCTCGATTACGCATCACCGTATCACTTGCATATGTTTTTATTCTCTTGAGGGCAGAGGATGTCTGGTCAGCAGTTGTGGTGGATGTGGGAATAGTCACGGCCAGACACGTCAGTCTGTACAGCTGTGGCATGATCTCATTCAGATGTCTGCTGTGGAGGAAACCAAGGAGATCTTTGTCTCTGGTGTCAAGCTGGAAAAGGTTGGATGCGGAAATTTATTTCCGATATGTCTGAAACTGTTGGTGGTCGAGGAGGAACAGGAACATTAATTGTTCATGATCTTTAAATGCACACGAATGCACGATTCGTTCTGCAGTATTATAAAAAGCACATCAGCTGCGCCAAGACGCACAATTGGTAACAAGTGGATCTTATGTAGGTAAGATCCGGGTTTAGGGAGGTGGAAGATTCCGTTCTGTTAACTGTTAACTCTTTTCACTCCCTCGCCGGTGTATTCAACAGCAAAACAAAAATGCTCCCACACCGGTAATTAAAAAAAGTTTTTTCCAATTTCTCCGCTACCGCTGGCCATGCCTGCTTGTTTTTTTTTTTTTCTGTGTCTACGACGTGCAGCCAATCGGCCAAAGTGTGATAGGTTGGTCACTGTGAGTGAGCGGAGGCAAGTGGACATTGACATGCAGTGGCCTGTTGCCTAAAAGGTACGCACGCTCACGTTCAAGTGCAAGTCCAATGCAAAGTTATTGGAACATAAATACCGCGGGACATAAAAGCATATTGTCCCGTGCAGGTTGTACCGAACAGTTCGGCATGTACCGTTGCATCCCTAATATATATATATATTAGGGCTGTCAAAGTTAACGTGTTAACGCGTGATTAACGCAAACTAATTTTAACGCAACTAATTTTTTTAACACGAGATTAACGCGAGGCTTTCGCCTGGCCGTTGATGTACAATAGTAGAGAGGATAGTAGGTTTAATGAGCCTCGGGCCCCGCCGTAAGTTGTAGTCTTGTAGTCGTCCGTAGTCCTGTCAAAACAGGAAGCCATGCACTGACTTTGACAGAAGCTGGGATAAAAATGGATACTTAGATACTATTTTGAATGGTAAGTTTAGCTTCAAAACCTTGCCTGATGGCTAACTCCACAAGATAAATGTTGTTTGTGTTTGCTGTCGATGTGAATTTAGTTACCACCGGAGTCCCGACTACTGAAATATCACTTGTCGGCTAATCAGAGCGCTGATGAGATCGAGAGAGAACAGATTACGATTAATTTGCGATTAACTATTGACAGTCATGCGATTAATCTGATTAATTATTTTGAGAAATTGACAGCCCCCATATATATAGATATATATATATACATATATATATATATATATATATATATATATATATATATATATATATACAGTCATGGAAAAAATTATTAGACCACCATTTTTTCTTCCCTTTCTTGTTCATTTTAATACCTGGTACCACTAAACGTCATCATGTGACTAAAACAGACAGAAAATAAAACACTGAATGCATAAAAGCAGTGTTTTTGGCAGTACAACACCATAGCTATTGACGTAAAAACTTAAGTGATTTAGGTTATAGTCAAGCAAACCATGGAAAATGGTAAGATATCAGCTCTTGAATAAAACTCTTATGAGCAATCTTTGTGGTTATCGTTATGTTTGTCCAAACAATTGTACTTTTAGTTGTACCAGGCATTAAAATGAACAAGAAACTGAAGAAAACAAGGGTGGTCTAATAATTTTTTCCATGGCTGTATATATATATATATATATATATATATATATATATATGTGTGTGTGTGTGTGTGTGTGTGTGTGTGTGTGTGTGTGTGTGGTGTAGATGTAGAGCTTAAACCTGTTTACAGAGTTTACATAGATATATAGATATTTTCTCACTGTCTGATGTATCATTTTAAACTTTTCCTGTTTTAAGTCAGTTAGGATTACCAAAATTATTTCTATTTCCTAAATGCCAGAATAAAGAGAATTTTGGGAATTTTTTTTTCATTAATTTCTTCAATGTGAGAAGTTTACATAGACTAAGATTACTATAACTTGAAACAATTTGGGAAAGCTCAGATGATGATGTCATGGCTGTGAAAGATTCTGATGAATTAATTGACAATATTTGAGTTAATTAGAGGCACACCTGTAGATGTAGATGTATTTCAAGGCACACCTCAAACACACTGCTTCCTTGTGTGACGTCAAGAAAAAGAATCAAAGGAAATCAGCCAAGAAATTAGGAAGAGAACTACAGACCTCCACAAGTCTGGCTCATCCTTGGGTACAATTTCCAGATGCCTGAAGGTGCCACATTCATCTGTTAAAACAATTACCCTAAAGTATAAATACCATAGGAATGTCCAGCTATCATACCGCTCAGGAAGGAGACGGCTTCTATGTCACAGAGATGAACGTGCTTTGCTACAAAATGTGCATATCAACCCCAGAGCAAAAGCAAAACATCTTCTGGTTGAAGTTGGTAAGAAAGTGTCATTATGCACAGTGACATGAGTCATGTACCGACATTGGCTAAAAGGTGACTCAGCGAGGAAGAAGACATTACCCGAAATGTAACATAAAAAGTCAGTTCACAGTTTGCCAAATACAAACAAGTACAAAGACTTTGGAGACATGTCCTGTGCTCTGACAAAACTAAAATTGAACTGCCTGGTCATAATGACCATCACCACATTTGGAGGAAAGAGCGGGAAGCTTGCAAGGCTGAGAACACCTCTGTTGTGGGGGTGTTTTACTGCAGGAGGGACTGGTGCACATTACAAAACAGATGGAGGAAAGAACACTATGTGGAAATACTTAAGCAACATCTCAGGACATCAGCCAGGAAGTTGAAGCTTAGGTGCAAATGGACAATGATCCTGAGCATACCACCAAATTAGTAATAAAGTGGCTTAAGGACAACAAAGTCAGTGTTTTGGAGTGATCATCACAAAGCCCTGATCTTAATCCTATTTAATCGAAAATTGTGGACAGAGGTTAAAAGGCGCATGTGAGCAAGGCGGCCTCTACCTCTGTAACACCAGTTCTGTCAGGAGAAATGGGATAAAATTTCAGCCGACTACTGTAGGAAGCTTGTGGAAGGAAACCCAAAATGTTTGACCCAAGTCATACAGTTTAAAGTTAATGCTATACCAAATACTAAGGAAATATAAACTTCTAACTTTGAAGAAATCCAATTCAATTACAAAAACATGTTATTCATACTTAATACTTTAATGGTATTGTTATGTCGATTTTAAATTGTTTTGTTTTAATGTGGATTTTAATGGAAAGCACTTTGGTCACCTTGTGTGTTGTAAAGGGCTCTATAAATAAACATTGATTGACAGATTGATTGATTGATTGATTGATACTTTACTAATAATAAGTCATAAAAAATTCCATAAGAAATTCTTTCTCATTATTCTAGCATTTAGCAAATAGAAATAATTTTGCTAATCCTATCTGATTTAAAACAGGAAAAGTAAGAAAGTGTATCTAAAGTGTATATAAACTTCTGCTTGCAATACACATGTTTTGTAAAATAAGTAAAAATAAAAAAAATATATATAGATTAATACAAACAATGAAGAATTTAGTCTTGTTTTGAATTTTGATTTAAATGAGTAAAATACTTTTCATGTGTTTTGAGCCGTCTTGGATTTGTCCACACTTTTATCACTTTTTTTAGTGATTAAAAAAAGGAAAAAAGTAACAAAACATCTGTCAAGACATTTGTCTTTTTTCCCCAATATGTTATCCTGGTCATGTTTATCACATATATAAGTCAGAGAAATTATCATATGCCTCTGATTATAGATTATATTATATTTTCCACAATTTGTCACCTTAATATTTTGAAGATCTGTGTACTGAAGGTTAATGGAAGTTTGGATTCTATTTTCTTTGATAAATATCAGTCATAGGTACAAACGTTCTTGCTCCAGGGAAAGTGATTTAAAAAAGGCAGATGTTTTTTCAGGTTGCTTGAGTAATAAAGATGGTGGCTGAAGTCCTACTTATGTGATGTCTATGGTGCTATCATGGAAATAAAAATTTCTGTATGGTTTGTCTTTGCAAAGGTTCAGCATATGAATGTGCTGTGGTGTGATCATAAATTGACCTCAAGTCTCTACCTCAGTAAACTTGTACCTTGATAAGATGGTTCTAAAGAAGCAAGTGGTTATTTAAACAAAGCCACATTGCAGGCCTTTTCATGTCTTTGGCTTAGGGTCTTTTTTTATTTTCTCTTATTCTCTTTTTCTATTCCTCTACTCTACTTTTTCTATTCCTCTAGCCTTTACACATCTATACAAAACATGTCTATACCTTCTCCTTGCCTTTCAGTCCTGTCGCCCAGTGAAGAATTTATCACTGCTGGGCTTGGATTCCAGTCATTATCTGCTGAAATCACCCATGTAATGCACATACATGTCTTATAGCTGGAATAGCTGGAGGCTACTTTTCTTTTCTTTTTTTTTCTATCTTTAGATTCTTCATCAGAATAGACTTCTTGTAATTCATCATTCTGGGAGTTGTACACCAACATACTTGCACTATAGAATATTTTGACAGTTTCATCATGTGACAGGAGTACGCCTGCATGAACTGATTAGATTGTGTGGTTAATAAGGTTTGAAGCCTTATGCAACCTACAAACCTGCCTTTTAGACTTTGATGAAAAAAATGGTACAAATTGAGTTGCTGACAGATAAGTCAGAACCCCTGACTGAATACCTAAAAACACTGAAGATAGTCATAGTATATGTTGTTTTCCTAACTTTGAGAGGTATAAGGAGCAAAGGGTTGTAGTATGACCAATTTCTTTTCTTTTTTTTTTTTTTTTTTTTTTTGAAATTCCTGAGAGATAGTATGAATCTGTCCAAGTGTTTAACTGGTTAAGCATTTTAAGGTAAAATGTTTCCTGGTTAGTTTTCCTGTTATTTAATTTAACTTCAGTGCCTTTACAGGAGGTAATTTTACACTGTGTCATTAAATAGCAAACCTTACCAATGATGACTAAATGATTCGAGTTCTTGTGAATTTTTTCCAAACCACAAGTGCATGAAGAACAAAAAAAAAAAAGTTTCCAATTACTATTACCATCTTTGATTCTGTTTGTCATGTTCCTTGTGGATGCTTGTAAGACTCACTCTTTACTGGATTTGTGATGTACAATTTCCAGTATTTCTCTGGAAACTATTTATCACCCCAGTTGCAATTCCCCGCACTTCAAATCCTCTGAGACCGAAATATGGAGTACTTTATAATACTCTTGGAAGTCATCAGATATCTTGGGTTAGGGTCATAATCTACCCCTTTCTTGACCTAAAGCTAGGAATAGGCAGTTAGTTTTTTGCATCCATGTGTATTATTCTTAAATAACCTTTAAATATACTGCAATTCAAATTGTGTAAGAGGAAACTAAACATTTCCACCTTCCTTTGACTCTGTTTTTCAGGAAAATCAAGCCAATCAGAGGAATACTTTGGCCAATTTAATTTCTTTTTTAATATTTAGTGTGTTATATTGTTTGGTCAAGGTAGCTTTTTCCATGAAAGAGGAAATAAATCTGACGTAGAAAAAAAAATAGTGATCAGATACAAACCTTAAGGTACTTATGAGCACATGCATTGTTGAAAATGTATTATAATTAGAGCTAGGCAACGATTAAAATTTTTAATCATGATTAATCGTATGATTTTCCTTATTAATCACGATTAATCGCATTGTATAGGCAAAATCAAATAATGAATTCAAAAGTCATGTAAAGTGCACTTTTATTTAAATGTTCTGCTGAAGTGCCATAACATTTGTGGTTCAAACACTTTTAACATCAGCACTTGTCAGTAACACATATTTAGTGTAAATCTCATCTTAAAAAATGTCAAATAAAATAAAGCTTATTGCCACTGCCAGGGCATCAATGTCATCCTGTTTTTATAAAATAAAAAAAGTCTTCCAACAAAATCCTGAGCCACAATCAGAACATTAAAACAGGCAATTTCTGAGGTAACAGAAGAAACTTTTAACGGGGAGTTCAACTTGTCAGTGGTTACAAATAACATTATTTCTGTCGAATCCTCTGTCTGGGAGAACTTTAAAATGAAAATGTCCTTGTGAAAGTTACGTAACTTTATCAATCAGTAGTTAATTTGTTCTTTCCATTTTCAATTGTCAATCAAAAATTTAAAAAAGAATTAAAAATTGACGTTTTATTTTGTTTTTTAATCTAACAAAAAAAATGCCTGTTTTTTATTTTTAAAATTAAGACTTGGATCAAAAATACAAAATGAAAAAACAGGCCATGGAACTGAATTTGTTTTTAACATTTAATTGTCTGGTTTACGTGACCCGGAAATGGCAGCGCTGGAATCACATACTATAATATTTGCAATATTGTGAAAATCTGAATGAAGACTCAGCTCATATATAGATCGAACCAAAGCGCTCTCCAGCTCTGCGTCTGACATAAGTCTTTTTCTCCTCAGCATTGCAGGATACCCATCTGCTGTTGAATAAGTCAAAGTCAAATGAGTCAAATCAAACTACCTGATTGGCCCAAATATAGGACGATATTTTAATCTAGAAAACATATGTTCAAAAATGGGGGGGGTCATCTTATAATCGAGGACTAAACCTTCCTTTTGTCATTACACATCTGTGCCGCTAGATGGAGCCGCACTGAAGTAACCAGTAAGAAAAGCGCGACAGTGAACACATGGAGCAGATCTGATGTAACATGGAGGAATGACGTGATTGTCTTGAACAAAGGGGTTTGAAAGTTTTGTTGCGGTCCAAATGTTTTGTTTTTTTTTTCAGACAGAATTGTTAATATTGCTGCCTGAGTTGCTACCTGAACTGTAAAGTACACCGATTTTTACCGCTCTCCATGTCTGTTTTAGCTTTTCCTCATGTTT
This sequence comes from Hirundichthys speculiger, assembly GCA_018398805.1. NCBI lineage: Eukaryota > Metazoa > Chordata > Actinopteri > Beloniformes > Exocoetidae > Hirundichthys > Hirundichthys speculiger. The sequence goes on along the minus strand of JAGFBZ010000080.1, from coordinate 1,454,735 downwards.
GCCTGCCAATTTTCTGCCAGTTCTGAAGCAGCCAGAAACAGACTTTTCAAAACAAAACCATGTGAGCAACATGCGTTAACGTGTGATAAAATAAATGTCAGCGTTAATAAATTGAAGAGTTAACGCGATAATAACGCGTTAACTTGCCCAGCCCTAATTATAATGCATCAAATTCACTGAACTGCCTTTTTAAAACATTCACATGATTAAAAACATCATATGAATCATCATACCTAAATGGTTACATCTTTGCTAATTAATCAGCTGCAGCATTAGCGCATGACAAAAACCCCAAAGTATTCACCTTGCTTTCAGAATCTAATCCCATCAAGTGTTCTTGAGATGCCCTGAATCTGTATTAATCCATTAATACAGATCCACCACCGCATGCTCTGTGCAATTTGCTATCAGATACCTCACCAGATGCTTGTCCAAGCCTCATTGATGAGATATCGTTTGTATATAAAATAGCTTAAAATAAAACACAGAAGCATTTAGATTGGAGAGAACGGATACCTTTCCAGACTCAGGAAGGTGGAAAACCAAATTTGTCACTATAGATGTCACCAAACATATAGTTTGATCACTTTCAAAATAGGCAACAACAGTTTTTGAGTCACAAATCCATGATAGAACGACAAACTCAAATACATACCATACAATCGGACATTTAGGATAATCTTACAAGAATCTGTGACGCAACTGAACCACTCTTGTGAAATCCTGCTGAATGAGGGAGAGTAAAATGGAAATAGTTTAACTTTCCAAGCAAGGGAGTGTGGGATGACTTTCCAGCAGAGAGATCCCAGACTCTCAAAGACTACACAGTGACTAATAGGTCAAGGCCCCATGCCTGTAAACAGGATTTTTCTCATAATTTGAGTGCTGAATCACATGCTGCTTTCTTTGATTCGAGTAGTCCTCCCCGGTAACATGGGGGAGAACAAAACAGGGAACAGTACACCAGTTATCTTTGGAGACAAGAGAGGGAGGATGCATGTCACTGAAGTTTAGCATGTTGACGATGAGACTGATGATCATTATTAAGTCTAATGATGAAGTTGTGATAAAAATGATTATTGGGACTGTCTTGCTGACTTAGAAACTTGTCAGTCCAAATCTTATTTCCAGTAGGCTGGGAGGTGAAAGCTGTTGTATGTCAAGATTATTGTTTTGACTTCAGCTCTAGTATGGTTTATTTCTCGATCAAATAACCTGATGACTACACGGCTAAACTGGCTACATTCACTTGACCCTGTCATCACAAGTTTGAGACAAGTGGTCGAAGATTTTGGTGAAATTTTTTGGCTTCCCTTGAACTGCCAGTTAAACTTAAGTCACCGCTTTTTTCTGCACTCTCTGACTTCCATTCAGCAGGGTCATGACCCCTGAGAAGGCTCCCCGCAGGTTTGCCCTTAATGTTTGTGCCTGCTTCCCAACTCGCATACTGCATTCCATTCATTCTGGAAAAAAAAGTGTCAAGCCTATTAAAGCCATGAGGTGTAGGCGTGTGCATGTATGTGTGGCAGTTGCAGCTGGGGAAGCCAGTATGCATTGTCACAGGCAGCTGTCAGACACCCATGAACCATTTCTCTAAATATAGTATTAAATGCCTTTAATAGACTATAGATGTTTGCCACTTTAACCATTTCGGAAACTGGATGGCAGTTAAAACAGTATGGTCAGTAAAGTCCAAAAATTATTTCTTCTCTTATCCATCAGTGAACTCAGTACCACCTGCACACACATACACACACTTTAATGGTAGCAGGTGTGTTTCCTTCAGCACACAGCTGCACACCAGAGCATGAGAGAAGCAAGGTAAAGCAATACAGATGGAAAGTCACATACTGTAACCTTAGTATGTATGTGAGGAAGAGAGAGATGCACAGAGAAAGAGGGAGAACAAAGTTTAGACTAATTTTGACAAACAGTGCCAGACTGCAGTAGGGAGATAGGGAGGTAGAGAAACAGTTCTTTGTAAATTGTACAGCAGAGAAGAAACCAAGCAAGATTTTAAGAAGAGAGTGGTTTATGGATTGGCAGAACATCAAGCGGGCAAAATTGGTTATAGGAAAACTTTAACAGCTACTGGGACAAGGGAGCCCATGAGAAATGAGCCTGCTGAAGGAAGCTTGTGGAAACAGCACAGGGGTGAGAAAGTTAAACTTTAAGTGGAGTGAAGTGTTCTAATCTTTTCTCTCCTGAGGGCGTTTTTGGAAGCCTTCATCATCAGTCTGGGCAGGACTCATTTGTCCTTCTTTCCCTCCCATCCCTCCTCCTTTTCCCCTCTGTCTTAGTGCACCTCACACCGCAGAAGATTGTAACTAGCGCCACGCGATGACAAGAGTTTGAGAAGTGAGTGAGGTAAAAGGAGACGGCGATCAAGAAGGGAGAGACTGCCACACACCTCACACATTGGAGTTTGGAGCCACTGTGCAGCCCAGGCAGGTGAGGTGCAGGGAGAATATATTCACTTTTTTTTTTTTTCAACTTTATCTGTATACGTATCTGTGCGCCTATATGTAAGCATGTCTGTAAGTGTGAGCTTTCTTTGAATCCATTTTAGTGAAGGCTGCTATTCATAGGCTGGCATGTAAACCATCTGTGTGTGAGTGATCAGACTTTTGAAGTGTATATGACAGGTTTACCTTCCCAAGATCACAGTTTGGTGTGTGCATGAATCACCCTGTGAAGCAAAGCAGAAGAGACACAGTGAAAGTCAGTGCACATAGGTGCATGCGGACATATGTGCACATACATTTGAGTTCTTTTAATTTAGCTTTGATTTTGGTTTCTTAGAGACCTCCAAACAAACAATAAGGATTGTTTAGTTGTACCAGAAGTGCACACCTGGTGAAGGACAAACAGACCATAGAGAGTCAAGACTCATCTGGCCACAATATGGGCTGTCTGCACATTTTGCTGTCATATTCAAAGCTGGTGGATTCCATTTAAAAGAGATCTGCATTTGCAGCAGACACATTAGAAGTTATGATATTGGCAACAGGCAGAGAAGATGTAGAGAACCGATGTAATAAATTGATGTGAAACTATTTTTAAAAATACTGCAAACATTCAGGCATTATAATGTATGTTGAAAGAGCAAAACATAGCTGTGGCAGTGGTCCTGTCCATGCCCGTTTGCTATCTCTTTACACTGCTTCTTTTTCTTGGCAGTGCTGACATTTTTTTCCCTTTGTTTGATTCACCCTTAGTTTGATTTATCTGACTATTGTTGTTAAACTGCTTTGCTTTCAACACACCATTGACAATTGAGGGAGGAAAGAGCATCCAGGGTGTGGCCCAGGACCTAATGTTGGAGCTAAAGGAGAGCAGATAGAGAGTTCACAGCAGAATGTATGAGATTCTTTTGCAGTACTGCTTCTGCAGTAAATGTACCTGGCCCCCAACTTGCATGCCCTCAACCTACCTGTGTACCTCACTCCCCACAAGGCATCTCACTTCCGTGCTCAGCAAGGTTGAGCCTGCCCAGTCATGCCAGTCTGTCACCTTGTGCCAGCTTAAATACCATACTCATTTAAAGGGTGGAAAAATCATCCTCAGTCCTTCCAGGTGGGGTATTCCCCCTGAAAGAACGATATTACATTTTGCCAGGTGTGCCATTAACATGTCTGAGTAAATGGAACAAGAATATTAGTGTTTGTGTGAGTGTCTTGGCCTGCAAAGGCTTTGTTAAGGTGATGATCAGTATAAACAGAGAAGCAGCTGCCAATACTGATCTTTTTAAGGGTACATGTATCTCTATACTGTCTGCCATATACGTGTAAAGTTTAAGATAATTAGAAGAGGTCACTATATTCAATTTCCAAGAAAAACGGGGGGTAGCAAAGCTGTAAACTCTATTTAATCTCTTGCATCCGTGCAGGCATAAATACAGTGTAGTGTGAGTGCATGCATATACAGTGATCCCTAATTTTTTGCGTTTAATGGGGACCGGCGGCCCCCCCGCGTAAATCAAAATCCACCAACTGGAGCCGGAGCCCCCCGAGCCTCAATAATGTGTTCAAAATATGTTTAAAAACCCCAAAAAAGTAGCGAGGCACTGCAGCGAAACAAGACAAAAGCTCAACTGTGGTCTTTCTGTTACCTTCACAGCCTCTGGTCTCTGAACTGTAGTAAAGAAACCGCTGGTATTGTGCTATTTTTAGCTCGTAATTAGCGGCTAACACGCTAACAACAACAAAACAAAAAGTCTGGTTTTCTCTGCATGGAACGGGCACTTTATTCTGGCACTGCAGGAACTTGTAACATCACACAGGTTGTATTGTTTGGCTCCTGTCGGTTAACAGAGAATGTAAATCTATACACGCTGGGCTGCTGTTTATGCTCACTCCACTTTTCACCTAACCCCATTTCTTCTGCCGTCTCACGACACACACACTCCATTACCCATAAGGCCACATCATTACCCATAAGGCTGCCGTCTTAAAGGGGCCAGGCTGGCTCACAGCATTTCTTCACTGTGAGAGAACACAGCCTGTGATGTTTCCGCGATTTTTTAAATTTTTTAAAAATTATATTATATATTTCTGAAAATCCGCAAATAACTAAAACCATGGAACTTAAACCGCAAATTGGCAAGGGATCACTGTAGGTGTTTGCTGTAACTACATAGCACACACTTTGAGGGCTGGTTCATACACCATGCATTCCCCACTTATTCTGGCTCAAACAAACTGACAATTGGAGCAAAATTACAGTGTGACTAGAAAGAAATTATAGCAAGTTTCCAGATATATCTTGCATTAATCAATCAGAATCTTTTTTTCGCAGTATACGTAAGGAGGTATTACTTTAGAACGTTCATGAGAAAACTGATTGATTTATGAGAGTTGATGCATCAGGACATCAGGAATGCAGTCGTACAGATACAGGTGAACAACACAATAACATAAGGTTTGTCTGCACTGACAACACTGGATGACTGAAACAAAAAGCTAAAGACCTCATTGATAGCTGTGGAAATAAAATCTTATCTAGGGTAGCAGGGAAGATGGAAAAGAGATATTTGTGAAAAAACTGAGGAAAGAAGTGAAATTTGAAAAAAAAAAAAAACATGCAAAGAACCATCCAGTCTGTGAGGTGTATGTGGCCAAAGAGATACTTTGTTACTCAGTAAATGCTAATTATTATTTTTGCCTCACATTTTGCCTCTGTCGATTCTGCTCCTCTCCCTCTATCCCGTGTCTAACGTTTCCATTTTTCATTACATGATATTGCCTTCCTTCTATTTCTGTTCTGTCACTCCATATAAATCTCAGCGCATGACCCAATGTATCTTGTAGTTTTATAAACTCATTGATACCATGTCTATTCTTGCTGTCACTGTGTCAATCTTTTGCCAAGTTGCCAAAAATCTGAAGTGTTTTTAATTTGAAAGGCATGTCAGTTTGAGAAAATATTTTGGCACATACCAGCCTTTTGCCTTTGTAGCCTCATGCGTGTACAGGACATACAGTGTGTTCTCACAGATTGGAAAAAACTCTTGCCTGGTCTCCTGCATGTATTAATGCAGACCTTAGAGTACCTCAGTGACGCCTCAGAGATTAATCTTGACTTTACTTAAACTACTAAATAAGGAAATATTGTGATATATTCCTGTTTTACAAGTAGAGTTCCTCATTTTTTTATGTCAAGGATGCAAGGCTTCCTTATGCAAGAAGGCGTCGATATGTTATAATGCAAACAAGTTAATACTGAGGGAGGTGCAGTAAAAGTTGCCATTCAAGTCAGTAAAATGCCTCAATATTTTAGTGCTTAATAGCTTAAAGTCACACTGTGTCCGTATGTATAAATGTATGGGTTGCAGTAACAGACATAAGTTTTAGGTGAAACTGTATATAATTTAGCTTTAGTTCAAATTTAAATAAGGCTTCTTACCCTCCAGCTTGGATGAGAAACAAGAAAGAGCAGTTGGATGTTTGTTCCCGTTCTTTGTCCATGAAGAATATCAAAATACCTGGCAATCTTTAAACATTTAAACTGCCAATTTAGTGAATTATAATAAATAAGAAAGAAATGGGATTCCCAAATACTTTGATGCAGGTATTGACTGAGTATTTCCTCCTAGATGAGTGTCTCATTTGCACAGACTCTCCTTTTGTAACTGCTGAAAAATGCATTTTTTTCTATTTATTTTTAAGTTTTTTCTCTTACTTTCTTTGCATTTCCTCTCACAACACCTTTTCCATATTGCCATAAATCTATTTTTGAACTTATGTAATACCTTATTGTGAAGGGTATATGTACATGATCATTCTTGAGAGTTGTTGACCAGAAGGAAAATGTTGCATGCTGTCAATAATCTTTCTAATTTACTAGTTGGTTTTATGTGTTAAACTAATTTGCCTGAGGATATAATTTCAGGACCACTGATGATATCTTTCTTTCTTTTTCTTTTTTTTTATTTTAGCAAATACACAAATGCAAATTGTTATTATGGTGTAAATGTAGATATCATATAAAGTCTTAGGCACTAAAAGATCAATTTCAGGACTTTCTTTGAAAGGTTAGGAAGGAACCAGGGGCATGGGTGTGGCCATAATAATCTCCTGACAACTGCCATGATTTTTTAGCTTTCAGGGCACACAACATAATGAGCCAAATTCCTGCCTGGAGCTTCAGTAAATCCACCTGTTCTATCTGTTTTACGTTTGTCTATTTCTGAGATTAGAATTGAGAAACGCCACCCCGTTCGGTAAAGAACAGAGTAAGACCCCCCCCCCACACACACACACACACACACACTTGATTTCAGTGCAGTCCGGCTGAGATCATAGAGCCTCCCAACTGTGTAGGTAGACTGGGATGCCAACACTCAGGAGGAGCTAACTTCATACATGCACAGTGCAAACACATGCTGCACACAACCAGAGTCAGACTCTTTTTCAGAGTGTTTTTGATAAGTTATAACAATCAGCTTCCCAGCTGTGATGATATAATGTTCTATTCTCTACCTGAGCACCTAACCACTACTAGATTGGCTTCTTCTTTGTGTGTCTGTTTTTGAATGGGACAGGTATAACTCACAGGGTATAGCAGGTTGTCTGTTTCAGTCCAGGCTTCAGTTATCCATGTGTTCAAAGTATCCTCAAGCAAAGTACAAAATCATAAATTCTGTGAGACATGTGGTGGAAAAAAATTGTTGGTTGTGTCTGATGAAAGCATCTGCCAAAATGTATGTAAAAGTGATCTGAGTTGGAAAGCTCACTAGAAGTTTCCCTACCTCTATGTATAGTTAATCGATAAATGAATTTAAATGAAATGGCATTATTTCTTCCCTAGTCACATATTTTTTCTTACTTGAGCACATTCCTCAGGTCCTTTTTATTTCCCTTTTTTCCATTCATAGTTTCAGTAAGTCAAAAAATTGTCCAATGTTTCTGTGACAGGTGGAGAGAAAATCTTCCCATCAGTTTGGTAACACAGGGAGTGTGATTACTAAGCAGGGAAACAGGATGAAGGCTAAGAAAGAAAGAACAAATTGCACCTCCTGGCCGTGATCCAAGGCTCTCTTGACAGACTTTCTCTCTGAGAGTTATTTAGGTCAAACAAGACTGATGAACCATTTCAAAGGACATATTGTGTCCGATTTCTGAAAATGAATAAGGAAGTGACATGCAAATAGCACGCAGGGGTATGCCATTGCTGTCAACAGTGACTAATAGGACTTAAGCTTCCAGCTGTGTGAGAGAGTTTGTGTAAATGTGTGGGTGTGCACATGTGTGGATTTGTGGTTAGACATAAGTTGCTACTTCTGTGTGTCTGTATGCATGTGTTTGTCACAAAAGTTCAAATCCCTAACGCCTTGTGGTCGCAACCGTAATGGTTTCACTGACAATAGACACTCAAACATAAGATATTCACACACACACACAAACACACACAACCACACACAAACACACGCAGATGATTCAGAACCCCTCGAGGTGATTCCCTGATGTCAGGGTACACAGTGTGTCACAAAACCGCACCGCTGTACATTCCCAGACTCTGAGAGTGAGATCAGATTTATAAAGTGGAACACTTGCAAATGTAGGCAGTGGTTATGTGATTGTTTGATTACATCTGTGTTTATCTGTGTCTGCACGTAGATACGATTCATGCAACTGATGCCAACTGAAGGTGTGTGGGAAGGAACACTCAGCTTTGGCTGCTTTTTTAATGAGGTTGGGTAAATGTTCTCAAGTAAGCTCCTTATGTCAGCATTTTGATGGTGCATAGTTTGCTTTTTGTACAGCATGTCCATTTTATCTGGTACATAATTTAATAAAGGTTTAAGTAAAGGAACACTCAAAGGCTTTTTTTAGTCTATCTTGTTCGAAAAAATAAACAAAACCAACAAAAAAAATGAAATTTATTCAATAAGTATATCAGCATGGCGTAATAGTCTCGTCATACAGAGACTGCATGCGTTATATGGTTTGAAAGTTATAATCTGACACCACTGAATAGTCACAGTAGTGTTTTAGGCATTTGTCAGCATCCTGTCTAAAAAGGCAAGGAGAAGACTATCATCTCTTTGTGGCATGGAGAAAGGCAAAGTTGGGCTAGGCAGAAGGGTTGTGAAATGGTTGAGTTTTCTTTTTGTACAATAAATCAAAAAACGTTGCTGCACAACATGTTTAATTATTTTTTTTTTTTTACATGGGATGTTGATGCCGAGAAAACTTGCACAAACAGCAATGACGCTGCAGAAAATCACATTGCTTAACTGTGAGTTCTATACTGTACAAGTGAGACAGATTAGTGTTGATGCATTTCCAAGTCTAAATCCTCTATAAATCATAAGAATGTGACCATATCTTTGTCTAATGTTCTGTAATATGTCATTTTCATCTTAATCAATTTAAACACTGGCATGTGCCCTAAAGACAGTTGCCATCAGCCATTTCAACACTTACTCTTCATCAACAAGCATCAATTGGGAGTATAATGTCACAAAATTAATGCTGTAATGACTTCTTTTACACACATAAGAGTCCTTTTCAGATAATGCAAACCTTCATTTGTTATGAGAGCAGCTTGTTATTATTTAATATCACACCAGATGATAAGCAAATGAATACGTTTGCAGCAAGCTAAATAAAATCTGAAGTGTGAACATCAGTTTCATCACATCCAACTCATCAGTGTAACAAAGATATTTGCACTTTGGATTTTCTTTGAAATATCCCTCCTCCAACAAAATGTTTGTTTGTTTTTCCGCAGACTGTTTGCAAACTCCTTATAACACCGTTGGAGCTTTTCTGAATTTTAATAGATATTTCCTAGCATAGGAATGTTTGATGTTTTTAGTCTTAATTTAGACTTGGAAGGCATTGCTCCTTAGGCTTTTTGTGCAATATAAGGGATTTCTGTCCTTGAGGTGTATTTGAAATTCAGGCACAGTTCCAAACTCTGTCTTGGAACTGCTTCATACCTCTTATTCTGTGATATGCTTGTGTTTTTTTGGCTCAGATGTGAAGACTAAATCTGAGTCAGCAGGCTTAGTTTTGGTTTTCAACTTAATGTTTTCTGATGTGAGGGATTTGATAAGAAAGAAAAGTAAATGGATCATCACAGACTGTTTTTCTGTTGCACTACAAGGTATCAATTTGTCTCGGCAAGTGAATGTCAAACACAGTCAGCGGTTGCTGCTGAGACTATAGATGTAGAAGTTATGCCACAGTTGCCTCCAGTGGCATTAAGATTACTGTTATTGTGATTGTGGCTCGTAGTTTAATAACAGACAGTATGTCCCACAGCTTTGTTCAGAGGTTTTTAGCAACAAATTACAATGCCATGTAAAAGCATAAAAAAGATAGATTGATTGACAGGCAAAAAGTCAACTAGTTAGAATTTGTTTGTTTGTTTTTCTAATTTTTAATATGACCACCTGTTCAAGCCTTCATGGCATTAGTATTTGATGCATAAACCTTTTTTTTTTTTGGGGGGGGGGGGGGGGGGGGGGCTTTTAAATAATTGAAGCACGTGGTAGAAAATGTTAGTATTTCTATCTTTGAGTTTGACTGTGTATATGTATATTACATACATATATATGTATAATAACTTTTTCCACCATGACAGTCATATCTTACTTTGTTGAACACTGAAGAATTTTCACAGTCTAAGCAAATCAGAAAAACAATGTTGGTTGATTGCTTAAAGTGACAGATAAACCAACAAGTTATTTTGTTCCCTAATAGGCAACAAAATAATAAAACAAAGATATGAGAAAGAAAATAGCCACAAGTAATGGTGCCACACAGGACATGATTCTTAGTCTCGAGGGAGAAACTCCTGTGTTCAGCAACACCTCCAGAATGGCTGTCATCTCTAAGCACAGACTTTATCCCACCTCTCTATAGCGCTTCATGCTGCAGACACTCACATGTCATTGGCAGCTGAGCGTTTCTGTTATGTGACAACATGTTGCATTTATCAGACGTTTGTTTTGTTAATGTTGTTAAGTGACCAGTGTGGACAGTGGAATGGTTGGACTCATCAAGGATGAGTTGAATGCTGATAATAGAGCGAGCATCCAAGGTCATCGTTTTAAAAAAGTCCAATTACTGTGTTAAACTGAAGTTTGAGTATAGTGTAGGGATGGGTTGGGGGATGTGTTGATGGAGGAAGGTTGAGCAGGATGCCACCATCTGTTAGCCACATGCACACCCCACAGCAGTAACATAAATCTCAGCCACGCTCAGCAATGCAAAACTGCATTCCACCAAGTTAAACGTGCATTGGCCAGATACATCAACAGACATGTGCAAGTCATGCCTCATGCTGGGCCAGGTCACAGATGCATAATAATGTCTTGTATCAGCAGGGGTCACAATGAAACAGTGGACTGATCAGGGAAAGTTGGGAGAAATGTACCCAAAACCTTTCCCCCAGTTGAGAATTGTGATATTGATGGGTTGTTTATTCTACAACTTGCCATCATGTATAGAAAAGTATAGGTTTAATAATTACACATTCTTTTTAAATGTGTAACTGTCAAAATCATTACAGAAGTACTGAAAAAGTACTACAGCTAAGCAGTGCCTGACTTAAGGAAGAAAAAGATCTTGTGTTCTCCTGGTGTGGTCCTTTGGCCTTGTGCACAAGAGCAATAGTTATGCAAACACACAGGACACACTCACACAAACACACAGCTATACATAGTTACAGGTCACCAGGTTAATGGCAAGTTTAGCCATGGGAAAGTGTGGATGCATTTAGTGTTAACTTAGCTGTTGGAATGAGCAGGATGGTTGCAAAGTTGATTCTTCTCCCCATCTCTGCAGTGTTGGTATGTGTTCACTCTGGTGAGATGACTGCAATGACAGAATGAGATGAGAAATGTTAAAAGAATCCGAATGTTCATGTTGTACCGAAAAGTGCCTAGCATAGCAGAGTAGTGTATGGTGATGGTGTGTAAGGAATGTGTATCCTTTTCCCTTTGTTTCTTGTTCATCAGTTTTAGCTCTGGATAACGCTGAGCCACCATCACACCTCTGATGTGGCTTAAATCAAGTGCCACATTTGAACTTCAGCTGCTCTTTGATGGATTCCACTTTAAAGAAAACAAATTTGTTCTTCATCATAAAACCATTCAATAGGTGTTTTAAAGCTCCTGAATTATGACATTATTCTGCTCTTTGTTAATTAGTTTCTTAATTACAGAGAAACTGTATTTAAAATCTACCTTTTTTTTTTTGATGGCACCTCATTATAACCGCTACACTTTACATTATTGAAAATGTTGTGTAAATAATTTGTTTACTGTTTGTTGTATTTTTAAGTGGCATTTTTATTTTGATGAATACCTTCCATATGTGACATTTGGCTCAGTCACCTTTTGTACAATGCAAGAACCCTTCTAAAATATATATATATATGTATTTTTTTTTTTTTTTAAATCCTCTTTCCCAACTTTCCATTACAGGCACATTTTTAGGGGCTTTTTTGGTCTAATTTAATGGAACTTTGGATCGATTGAAATCATTTCTGGAAAAGAAATGATTTAATAACACAGTGAGTCACCACTAATTTCATGTTCTCTTTCAAACCCGCTGTTCAATTGTAATGTTCAAGCACTCTGTGTGAGCAGAGCACAGCCAATGAGAAAACTCAGCCCTGATATCACCGACATGCAGTGTGGCAGATGGATGAGAGAATGTAAAAAGAAAAAGCAGCAGAAGCAGGAGTTAAACTTTTATTTCATTATTTGCCCTGGGACATCAAGCAGAATTGGTTAGAGGGTGGAATTACGCCAAGAGGTCTTGCTTCTAAGGCGGAAAAACAGTGACACTTGGTTTCTTTAGAATATGGAAACTATAAAACAATCACAGCTCTGGATAGCGCGTTTGTTGTGCATCCATCAGCGGTCCTTCATTAACATGCTTCTTTAATGAGGCTATGATAACCACAGCCAAAGTGGCGGCTTGCCATGTCCTGTGCATATGAATTAAATAAAGGAACATCCTTTAGAATATTATTTCAGACTTGCAGAAGCATTGTACAGGGACTATGGATCTGATGTGTTGTTCCAATAACTTTTGTAAGACGGATGATTAATCTCCAATAAGTGCTTTAAAAAATCCACTCTGATGAAAGCATCAGTATGCAAGGTCACTTGTCAGCCAGTTGGCTGTTCCAACAGCATCACCAGCCAGATGCTGAGTTGCCAAATATTATTTGGTTTTCACTTCTTTCTGCCAGTTTAAATTAGGTTTACTTTTGCCAGAACACAAATAAGAAATATTATAGTTTGATTACACTTAATGAACTCTCTAAAGATTAACAGCGTTGTGTATCATTATCATTATTTAGACAGTCACATGTTGAATCTGCTGAGGTACATTGATTGCATTCTTCCTGAATTTCAACTGCTGCAACTGTTGCCAAGACAGTTGTAGGAATGTCCCTCCAAAATGATCTGATTTACCTTTAAACACGTTTTTGAGAAGGGACAGATATACAAGGGATAGTATTTTAAAATAGTTTAAAGACCAAAGTGATTAAGAACATCAAATGCTGACTGAAGCCCCTCCAGGGTGCTGGCTTCCACTTTCTCAATTTCTTGCTTTAACAGTTGCATTAAGAGTTTCCTTTACTTAACCCTTTACCGTTGTTACTACAGTACTTCTGTTTCAAAAAATAAAACATTGGTAAAGATAAAACTTTACATATTTATCTTTATAAAAGCATTTACTTCACTGATAAACATTTCCAAAATGTTTGATAAAAAAAGAGTTGTCCATTCTTCCATCCATAGTTTGATTTAAGTCATCACACTATTACACATCTGCATAAAACTTCTGAAAACATTTTTTAAAATGTATTATAATTGCTTTCATAAAAATATTAGATATAGTACTCCCTAACACTCCCTGACATCGGATGCCCAACACTGACTTATTCAATGTGCAATCATGTTCTTGGTTCACACAGAGTGCAATCTGAAAACCTGTGGCAACAAAATGAACACTTCATCTTGTATGGTGGTTTGAATTATACTTTTTTTTTTTACACTGGTAGTCAGAAAATAATCATGCCTCTACTGTTTTGACGTCATTTCACATAATTTATCCACCAAACAGTTTTCTCTGCACACAGTGGGTAAATACCATGTGCAGAAAGAGAGATATGTGATAACATATGTGCACACAGCTGACAAATTTATCATTATCTGCAGGATAGCAGTAAAGCTTATAGTACGCATCCTTATTATGATAGTCAGGTTATCTTCATTATTTACTGCCACTTATTGGAAGTGTTGTTATGGTAATAGTTGAGGTAACAGTTGTCATCAACAGTAAAAAAAAAAAAAAAAATCCCCAGTCTTACCTTTTCTTCATTCTTATATATTTATTATATTCATTAGGTGTAGAAGATGATCAAAACAATGTTAATGGAAAAAAAAAAGTGTCATATTGCAACTGGCTCTTTCATGTGTCTGCCTCACAAAGCATTAAACTTGTTCATCTTCCATTTCACTATCTTTTTTTTTTCCTTTCCTCCACTTCTCTCTTTCATCCTCAGCCAGGCGTTTTTGGACATGTAAGATGTAAAAAAAAAAAAAAAAAAAAAGAAAAAAGGGGGGGGCAGGAAGGATAAGAAGAAAGAAAGGCCAGTTCTAAAGGAATATGGCTCGTATTAATCTGGAAATATTACTTTTGCTCATCTGAACTAAATTACTGGTCTGAACTTGCTGTCCTCAGAGAGTAGGCAGAGCGCCACCGGCAGCCCAGATGGGCCAGGAGTGGTCGGCAGATCTGTCACCGTAACCACAGCAAGCACATGAACCCCTGGTCTGTGGAGCTCTGAAGCTGTCCTTTTATACAGCGGATCAAAAGTGTTTCTTTGTTATTGTTGGGCTTGGATTTTATACTCAAGGGCAGCATCTTTGGAGGAGAATACAGAGGTTTTGAGACAGTGTCTTTTTCTTTGTCCTATTTCCTGCTATCTTTTTTTGGCGATGCCATATCTGTTGTTAAAAGACCTAGAGACAATTCGATCAAGGGCATGGTTACCTACAGTTGAAAAATTGCATTAATGATTAAAAAGACACAAAGTAGTGCCTGATTGTCGACCACTGAAGTAGTTAAGTAGGTTTTTTTTAATGTGTGTGTGTTACTGGAGGCCATGAAATCTATAGTTAGAAGAGTGAAGCTGGCTTGATGGTTTGGTGGCGCTTGCCAAGGCTTGTGGTTTCCACTATTAGGGAAAGAGGTAGGCAAAAGTGATCTACAGCCTTTCAATGCTACTGTGAATAATTTAGAGATTTAATTTCACATGTTACAAGGAATCACAGGCCTATCTACTCACTCACCCACAACAGAGAAACAAGTATTTCTTTGTACAGTAAGATAAATGTAAGCATTACAGCACATCAATAGCCAGTGGCACAGAGTCAAGCAGTACTTGTTGCCACATTGCACATACGTCCAACTGTGGGGAGCACAGGTCACTCTGTTTTCAATGAAATAGTTTATAACCACACTCAGATAATATCCTTTCATCAGATCAAAAGCTTTGTCCTCATCTACGTAATGTTTCTTCGAGATGCTGAGTGACTTTCTTTTTCTCATTCTCTGTCAGACTGAAGGGGCCAACACAGGAGAAGAGTTGGGCTGTTTCTGTTCTTACATCAGCTTAGCTTTTCACTTTAAAAATATTTACAAGACAGGGAAGCTGTGATTTATCTCCATCTACACTCTTTTCATGAAAGAAATCATAAATTACCTTGCAGATGCCTCTGACATCAGTCTCTCACAGAAACCAGCAGGAATGTTGCATATGAGTGACATCAGGCAAATTGGTTGAAGTGCCCCAATGGTTTGGTTACAACTGCTCAAACACAGCTATGCATACATGCGTGGCATGCAAAATATTTGGTCAGTATCTCTCATATTGTTAATAACTAAGCAGAAAATGAACGGTTGTCCAAAATAAGACAGTGAATGATTCAGCACTCTTTACAGTATCTTAACCAAGGTAATTTTTGAGAAGCACTGTGTGAAGGTTTAGGTGACTGCTCTTAAGTAATTTAAAAAAAATCTCAAGACTTAATTATTTTATCGATCTTCTTTGTCTTGCTCACTAACACTTTAAAAGTCAGTTTTAAACTTTAAAAACACCCTCAAACATTGTTATGACAATCAGCAATTGTGCTCATCTCAGTAATGGCCAGGCATCATGAAAGTCAAAAAGAAAATGCATCTGACAGCAGATGTGTTCAATACATGTGTTGTAATACAAAGATAAGTACAGACCATTATGGTTTGACATTTTAAGTTCTTTGATATATCTCATAGTTTATCATATTTCCCATTCCTGTTCCATATCAACTCTTGCTTTATCACATTAGCACAGAATTTCAAATTCTGGAAACTTGCATGAATTCTGTCCATCTTGTGACTGGTTTGTATTAAACTAGTTTTTCAATATGCTGTCACACAATCTGCAGCATTCACCTGTGCTTGTACATTACCTGGCTTGCATGTACTTCAACCTGTGACCTCATGAAACACATCCCCATGGGAGCAGGAAATGTGACTGTGAGAGGCCCACTCGTGGGCGGTGGAGTGGTTTTATACGCAGACTGGCATTATCTGCATCTCCTGCTCTGCTCAAAGGACAGGGCCACTAAATATACCCTGTGAGGCCTTCCCAGGCTCCTTTGGGCTGAGGCGATGCGGCCGCTGCTTGGGCCGAAGGCCAATGACATGACTGTCGACCTCCACGGAAAGTATTTTTAAGGTCAATTACAGGGTACAGTCTTTTAGATGGCCGACTGGTTCTGAGGAGGCCTCACATTAAAGGTTTATGTGGAGAGGAACTAGAGATCTTTGCCCTAGCTCACCCCAGCTCCCATTGTTACCACACATCCACAGAGATGGTGCTTCCTGAAGGATTCCTGGGGTGATGCAGAATGTGCAGCACGTGTGTGAGAAAACAAAAGTCCCTCTCTTTACAAAATCTGTCTTTCAAGTATCGATATTAAGATATTCCAACATTATTTCAACAGATAAGAAGAGTACTTTTGACAAAAACTCTTATTTTTTCCATTAAAGATGATTTTAAATATTACTTTTAAATAAAAGGTTGGTTTCCTTTTTTAAAAAAATGTTTTTTGTGTGTGTCATCAAAACACAAGCAGCAGTCAGAAGCTCAAATAATATTGAACCAATTAAATACTGCTGACTGAATAAGCTGACCAGCATAATTACTTTAAGATCAGCATGAAAAGGATGACAGCTACCAGTGACTTAATCCATATATATATGACTATAATAAGATGATATGATAAGATGACGGCGCCCTGTCCGGCTGCGGCTGCTTCGGCTCCCGGTAACACAGCCACTTTACCGGCTTTTTCGCCATCCAGATCAGTGTTTTCAGCATCAAAAGCTCAGCTCTGCGACACAAGAATACGGTACGACCGCCAAACCATCATTACTTTGAGGATAAATTGCAATTTGGATCCCGTAAGTCCAGAGACGCAGATCGCCCTCCACAACCTGGGTCTACTACGCCGGCCGGATCCAGCGGCATTCAGAGCAGAGGAGTCTCCCCCCAGCACAGGCCGTCCGTGGACACACCGGGGGCAATGCGAGCGGCCGTGGATAAATCAACGGCGGTGGCCGCGGATACACCGAAAGCGGTGCGAGAGGAAGCAGAAGCGCGGCTGCCGCGGTGGACTCACAGCAAAGCTAAAAGCTAACCCGTTCCGACCGCCGCTTCCCTCTATCCTGCTCGCCAACGTACGGTCCCTGGAAAACAAACTGGACTACCTGAAGCTGGACCTAAACACCAAACGGGAGACGAGAAACTGCTGTGCCCTCATTATCACCGAGACATGGCTCAACTCATCTGTCCCGGACACCGCCATTAGCCTGAATGGGCTAACAACATTCAGGTCCGACAGGAGCCATGCCCTCACAGGTAAAACTCGGGGAGGTGGTGTTTGCATCTACACTAACAACAACTGGTGCAACAACGCGACTCTGGTCTCCAATCATTGCTGTGAGGACATAGAGTTTATGATTGTAAGATGCAGACCCTTCTACCTGCCCCGGGAATTCACCAGCGTCACTATTGTTGCTGTTTACATTCCCCCGAGCGCTAACTGTAAACAAGCCCTGAGTGTACTCTACCGCGCCGTCAGCGACATGCAATCAACACAGCCGGAGGGCGTTTTTATTGTTGCTGGGGACTTTAACCAAGCCAACATGAAGACTGTGCTTCCAAACTTTCACCAGCATGTGGACTTTGCTACAAGAGGTAGCAAAGGTAGCAAAAATACATTGGACTTGGTTTACACAAACATCAAGAACGCATTCAGAGCAGCCCCCCGCCCCCACCTTGGCTCCTCAGACCACCTCTCTGTTATGCTAATTCCTGCATACCAGCCCCTGCTCACCAGAGAAAAACCTGCGGTGAAGAAAGTGAGAGTGTGGCCTGAAGGTGCCATGTCTACACTGCAAGACTGTTTTGAGTGCACATTGGAGCATGTTCAGAGAGGCTGCAACAGACAATCAACACACCAATGTGGGAGAATATGCTGCATCTGTGACAGGCTACATACAGTGGTGCATGGAAGAGGCTACAGTCACCAAGACAATCATCACACGGGCCAACCAGAAACCTTGGGTGACTAAGGAGGTGCGTGACAGACTGAGGGAGCGAGATGCTGCATTCAGATCTGGTGATGCAACGGCACTCAGATCAGCAAGGGCAAATCTGAACCGGGCCATCAGAGTAGCAAAGCGCGCCCACAGTCAGAAGATCCAGTGCTTCTTCCAGAACCCCAACAACAACAGACAACTGTGGCAGGGCATTCAGACTGTCACTGACTACAAAGCCACACCCACACCCTGCCAGGGTGACATTAACTTCCTCAACGAGCTCAATAACTTCTTCGGAAGGTTTGAAGCTCTGAACAACACACCTGCGAGGAAAGCCACCCCCCACCCCGATGAACAGGCACTCAGGCTCGAAACCACTGCAGTGCGGAGAGCCCTGAGGAAGGTCAACGTGCGGAAAGCTGCCGGCCCTGACAACATCCCAGGAAGGCTGATCAAGGGATGTGCAGACCAGCTGGCCAAGGTGCCCAAGAAACCAGTCATCACATGCCTTAATGACTTCCGCCCCGTTGCACTTACTTCCACCATCATGAAGTGCTTCGAGAGGGTGGTTAAGGACCACATCATCTCCATACTCCCCCCATCACTCGACCCGTTCCAGTTTGCATACCAGCCAAACCGCTCCACCGAGGACGCCATCTCCACTGCTCTCCACCTGAGCCTGGCGCACCTGGAGGAGAGGAACACCCACGTACGGATGCTGTTCCTGGACTTCAGCTCAGCATTCAATACGATCATCCCCCAGGACCTGGTACGCAAACTGGAGCCACTGGGCCTCAAGACATCGCTGTGCAACTGGCTGCTGGACTTCCTCTCAGACAGAACCCAGTCTGTCCGAGTGGGTAACAACACGTCCAGTGTCATCTCTCTGAACACCGGTTCCCCCCAGGGATGTGTTCTGAGCCCCCTGCTGTTCACCCTGATGACCCACGACTGTCGCCCCAGGTACAGCAGCAACCACATCCTGAAGTACGCGGATGACACAACAGTCGTGGGCCTCATACAGGACAATAACGAACTGGCCTACAGGGAGGAAGTGCAACATCTGGTGGACTGGTGTAAGGTGAACAACCTGGTCCTGAATGTGGATAAAACTAAAGAGATCATTGTGGACTTCAGGAGATCCAGACCCAGCCACACACCACTCCTCATCAACAACACAGCCGTGCAAGTCGTGAGCGCAACCAAATACCTGGGGATGCATATCACCGACGACCTCAGCTGGTCACTCCACACCTCCTCCCTGGCGAAGAAGGCGCAGCAGCGCCTGCACTTTCTGCGACGGATGAGGAGAGCTTCCCTCCCCCCTCCCATCCTAACCACCTTCTACAGAGGGACCATCGAAAGCCTGCTGACCAGCTGCATCTCCGTCTGGTCTGGGAGCTGCAGGGCCTCAGACTGGAAGTCTCTGCAGAGAGTGGTGAGGACGGCGGAGAAGATCATCGGGACCCCACTCCTGCCCATCAAGGACATAGCAGACAGCCGCTGCTTATCCAGAGCCCATCGGATCCTCTCTGACCCCACCCCCCCCAACATGGACTGTTCTCGCGCCTGCCGTCTGGCAGAAGGTTCCGCAGCATCCGTTGCAGAACAGCCAGACTCAGAAACAGTTATTTCCCCCTGGCCATCAGACTACTCAATGGACAAATAAACCCCCACCCCATGGACATTGGTGCATAATCTCCCTTTGTAAATATCTGTGAAATATATTTTTTCTGTGCAATACATTTTTCAAATTCAAATTCTGTGCAATATTTTCAATCTCAATTTCTGTGCAATATTTGTATATTTGTATATTTCAGAGTCATATTCATATTCATATATATATATTTTTTTTATTGCTACTACGTAGCTCTGCACTGGACTTGAACCTGCTGTTTACACCGGATTCTGCTGTTTTACATTCTGGTTTTATCTATTTATTCTCTACACTGCACTCACCACAACCTCTAGGTTTTTTTAGGTCTGTAGCACTATAGTATTGTATTGTAATTTTTTTTAAGCTGTAACACGGAAAGCCAAGCAACGACATTTCGTTGACGAAAAACCTCCCTGCCGTGTGTTTTTTTGTGCAATGACAATAAAGAAAGTCTAAGTCTAAGTCTAGGTCTATCTATCCTTTCATACCCAACATGCTTAATGTGGTGGCTTTATAATGCTGTGAAAAAACCCAGAGTCAGTTGTTAAAACATGGCATATTCATCAACAAAAACACAACAAAAAAAATGGATGAATACAGAATTATAAACACACTTTAGTCCTCATTGGAAGACTCATCTCAATCTTCCCACACCACACATACGCATCCTCACAATAAGCCCAGTTTTTTCAACATAGGCCACACACGAGGACTCACACAGCTGACCAACACTCAATATAAATGAGCATCCACCGAGATGATTTTGGTCCTTTTCATGATTCATTCCAACACGAGTTCAGTTGGCCATAAATACAGGCCTGTCAAAATGTGTTCTACCCCACAGAGAGGGGAGTGGCACAAGATACAGTAGACACCATTCACTTCTCTATGTGTTTGGATGGGGCAAAGGGAAGGTTAGAGTTGGTGGCTTTGGTCTCGCTGAAGAGTAAGGTATTGATGGGACAAAAGTGAGAGGAAGGATTCAAAAAGCCCACTTGTGCGGATGAGGGCCAGGCATCTGTGTATTTGCTGTGCTGTGGCTCTGCTGCTGCAGTTCAATGAGAGCTCTATGCACCCTTTTCTTTTTCAGTGCAGACACTTCAGTTTGACAACATTAACACACCAGGGTCAAGGTTAAATAGTCAGAAATGATTACCTCCTGTGATTTACGATGCAGTTTTTCTTGAACTTATTAGAAAGCATCATTAGATTGAGAAAAGATGATAGGAGAAACTTCTCATGACTTTAAAACAGATGACAATGCTTAATGAAACTCTGATCTCACTTAAACTTTGCTGTGATTCTGTGACTTTGCTGTAGGGAAACTATTGCTGACTTCAGACTGTGTAAAGAAAGAAAGAAAGAACGATACAAAAACAAAAAATAAAATTAACAATAATAACTCTTCATGGATGCCATTTTTAAAAATGTTTTAGGTCATTTCGCTCAGTTAGGAACCTTCCTCAATATATATATATATATATATATATATATATATATATATTAGGGCTGGGCAAGTTAACTCGTTATTATCACGTTAACACATTAATTTATTAACATCAACATTTATTTTATCGCGCGTTAACGCATGTTGCTCACGTGCTTTTATTTTGAAAGGTCTGCTACTGACTGCTGCGGAACTGGAAGATAATTGGCAGGTAAACATGCAGCAAAGCTAAAACAAACATGGAGAGCAGTAAAAATCAGTGTACTTTACAGTTCGGGTAGCAACTCAGGTAGCAATATTAACAATTCTGTCTAAAAAAAAACAACTTTCAAACCTCTTTGTTCAAGACGATCGTGGCATTCCTTCATTTATCATCAGATCTGCTCCATGCATTCACTGTCGTGCTATTCTCTTACTGGTTACCTCAGTGCTGCTCCATCGAGTGGCACAGATGTGTAATGACGAGAGTCTATTCCTTGATTATAAAACAAAGCCATTTCTGGGTCACGTAAACCAGACAACAAAATATTAAAAACAAATTCAGTCCCATGGCCTGTTTGCTCAAAATGAAATAGTGTTAGATTATAAAATGGGGGGAAAAAAGTCCCTTTTTAATTCTTTTTTTAATTTTTTGATTGACAATTGAAAATGTAAAAAACAAACGATTCATGGATAATTACGGACTGATAAAGTTACAGAACTTTTACATGGACATTTCTATTTTAAAGTTCTCCCAGGGGAGGATTCAACAGAAACAAGGTTATTTGTAACCACTGCCAAGTTAAAACTCCCTATTAAAAGTTTCTTCTGTTACCTGAGAAATTACCTGTTTTAATGTTATGATTGTGGCCTCTAGGTTGTTAGGATTTTGTTGGTAGACTATTTTTTTTTTCATAAAAAAACCAGGATGACATTAATGCCCTGGCAGTGGCAATAAGCTTTATTTTATTTGAAATTTTTAAGATGAGATTTACACTAAATATGTGTCACTGACAAGTGCTGATGTTAAAAGTGTTTGAATAACAAATGTTATGGCACTTTAGTTCATATGGCAGCAGAACATTTAAATAAAAGTGACCTTTACACTACTTTTGAATTCATTAATTGATTTTTCGTATACAATGCGATTAATCGTGAATAATCAGGGAAATCATGCGATTAATCACGATTAAAAATTTAATCATTGCCCAGCTCTAATATAGACATATATATATATATATATATATATATATATATATATATATATATATATATATATATATATATATATATATATATATAGACATGTATGTATTAGGGGTGCAACGGTACAGGTGGCTCATGGTACAGTCATACCTTGGTTTTTGTGTCACAGTTTCGGTAGTTTCAGACCACCCGCTATGGAAGCATTTCTGTGCCACCTGAGTTTGAATACAAATTTTTAAGATTTAAATTTTTCAGCATCAAAATCAGACTTTGAATTTTAAAAAACATCAGATTTCTTGCACTGAATTTTTTTTTGCCTCTGAATTTTATTTTGTTAAAATAAATTCAGTGTTAAAAAAAATTGTTGTCTTAAAATATTCAGTTTTTCAAAATTCAACATGTAAAGAAATTCAACACCCCAAAAAATTCAGTGTAAAAAAAAAAAAAAATTCAACCTCAAAAAATTCAGTGTAAAAAAATTCAACCTCAAAAAACTCAGTGTAAAAATAACCAGACTCAACATCCGGGTCACCAGGGAGAAGCAATCAATCCCTGTCTCAATTCAACCAACGTCCAGCCAATCACGTTACGCTCCATTGGTCATGTGACACCCACCCAGATAGTAAGACGGACCGGTCGGCCATGGCAGCAAACTCAGGTGATGGTGCTGCTGTGAGTCTGTTTACTTTATTTGCTGTTTGTATTAAACATTTAAAAATTCAGCTTTTGAAAAACTGAATATTTTAAGGCAACAATTTTTTTTAACACTGAATTTATTTTAACAAAATAAAATTCAGAGGCAAAAAAAAAATTCAGTGCTAGAAATCTGATATTTTTTAAAATTCAAAGTCTGATTTTGATGCTGAAAAATTTCAATCTTAAAAATTCGTATTCAAACTCAGATGGCACAGAAATACTTCCATAACCCGCTACCCTAAACCCGCGATCGCAAGATACCGAGTTTGCGTAAAGCGCAACTCGCATGTAAAAGAGCGCGTCCAAATGGCATAAATGTGCGTCCACCTGGTCACATGTGGACGTGCACCAAACGGCTCTACCTCTCGATTAAGCATCACCGTATTACTTGCATACGTTTTTATTCTCTTGAGGGCAGCGGATGTTTGGTCAGCAGTTGTGGTGGATATGGGATGGCATTATCTCATTCAGATGTCTGCGTGGTGGAAACCAAGGAGATAGGGGAGAGTGGGGTAATGTGAGACGGTCTTTACTCCCCCCTGCCCTCTAAGCAAGCTAAATTGATGTGTCTATAAAATTAACACATTTTTCGTTAATTCAGGATGTTTCCTAAGGACAGAAAGAATCAGAATGTTTGCTGGACTAAAGACAGTGAAAATGGGATTGTTTTTATAAAAAGAGGTCAAGTGTCTCATTTTACCCCAGCTATGGGGTAAACTGGGGAGACAAAGCCCAGATTTCAAGGGGGTAAAGTGGGCCAGCGTGAGGTAAAATGAGCCACCATGGGATAAAGTGATCTCCTTATTTTTTCCACCACTCTGGAGGTGACTGAACAAACACAAATAATGCAAATTATCATTCAAAAATGTTTTATCAGACTTAGAGGAAAAATAACCACTTCCACAGTAGGGGAAACTCAGATTATATCCACTCACGTCCTCGGGATTAGCTCCGATTTTTAGCACTTCCTTTGCATTTTCTCATCAGTCTGTTACGTGTATTTTCAAAAGCTCTGGATCGGCTCACCCTTTTCTGCCCTCTTTTGCACTTCCTCTGCAGCCTGCTACATCTTTCTTCTAAAGCCCTTTCGAGTGCCTGCATCTCAGGAGTGTTGGTGAGGATAGTGGTCTTGCGCTTCCGTCTGGTTTGCTTTCTGGGGGTAAACTTTGGAAGCGCGATGATTTCCTTTGGAGGGACATAACCAGGTCGATTAGTTAAAGGTCCTGGATCCGTGTCAGCTGGCGCGGGAGCTGGCGAATTCATACGGGAGTCTGTGTTATCTGCAGTGGGAGGAGGGTCATCTTCAGGCGGATCATCTGCAGGGTGCAGGCCTTCAATAACTTCTCCCGGAGGTGGAGCATTTCCGGTGCCAGGCTGTAGTTCAGGGTTTGGCCGGTCTGACGGAATGGATGGTGCAAACGCTTCATCCGGGAAAATGTCACGATTGTATGGGAAAATCCCAGTGGACCTAAACCCAGAAGTCATGTTTTGTAGTGTCACGGTTGTCATGAAGGCTTGACTCACAAGTCCTGCAACCTGGTAGATGGTGACTGTTTTGCCAGGATTCGATCGCATCCACCCATCGAGAGCTCGGCTATATTGGGTCTTTGAAGGGACCCTACACGGCCACATCCAGAGGCTGCATGCGATGGGATGTGTGAGATGGAAGAGTGAGCATAACGATACCATTGCTCCTGGCGAGTTCTACTGCCCTGAGTGATATGTGAGCTTTAAGATTGTCCATGATTAGCAGCATGGGGTGGTCAGGTGAACAGTAAATGTGGTTTATCAGGTGGCCGAGAAACTCGGCCCAGCTATCTTCATTCATCCATCCTGTTCTAGTGGATGTACCTTTTGCTCCTGGAGGTGCATTGATCATGAAGCAGTCTTAAACTTTACTCAGGGAAAGACCAGTATCGGAGGTGCAGCGTCCCCAGCAGCATTCACAGCACAGACCAGAGTTACCAGATCCCCTCTCTCGGCCAATGTGGTGGAACCAACTTGCCTTTTCCCTCTTTGCATCACCACCTGAAACAGACAGAAAGTTCAGAATTAATGGCATGTTTGATCTGTAGGTTACATACAGTTCCAGCAGTGTCCTGGAGGTGGATGAGGGGCTGCTGGCTCCATCGCCTATCCGATTTCGGAGCACCATTCTCGGCCTTGTTCGCTCGGAGGTCCCGCTGGCCTGTTTATTACAATATTACAAGCTACACATGTAAGCCTTGTGTGTGCGTTTATCTCACCTGGTGAGGCCTTTGTACCGTATGGAGACCTGTTTCGCCCACATTAAAAATCATGTGTGGGGGGAATTTATGCCTGTTAATGATAAGGAGAAAGGGAATCTAAACTACTTAATTTTAGAGAATAAAACACATGCATTGGAACAATCAATTAACCCACCTGTCCATGACTACTGCCAGATTATCATAGAACTTCCCAACAGTCGTTCTATTGAAGGCAGTGGCCATTCCAAGGGATGTGGCTTCTTGAGTTCGGACAGAAAGTAGGCGACGTGCTAGAAAGCTGCGGAACCACTCTTGACCTACAGACTCCGTCTCCTTCCAATTGGCAAGCATGGGGACATGGCTCTTGTCTGCATACTCAAAGGCCATACTCAAAGGGTATTTATGTTCCAATAACTTTGCACTGGACTTGCACGTGAGCGTGCGTGCCTTTTAGGCAACAGGCCTGCCACTGCATGTCAATGTCCACTCGCCTCCGCTCACTCACAGTGACCAACCTATCACACTTTGGCCGGTTGGCTGCAGCTCATAGACGCATAAAAAAAAAACAACCAGGCGTGGCCAGTGGTAGCGGAGAAATTGGGAAAAAAAAATTTTAATCACCGGTGTGGGAGCATTTTGGTTTTGCTGTTGAATACACCGGTGAGGGAGTGAAAACAGTTAACTGTTAACAGAACGCAATCTTTCACCTCCCTAAACCCGGATCTTACCTCCGTAAGATCCAGTTGTTACCGGTTGTGCGTCTTGGTGCAGCTGATGTGCTTTTTATAATACTGCAGAACGAATCGTGCATTTTTGCGCATTTAAAGATTACGAACAATTAATGTTCTTGTTCCTCCTCGACCACCAACACTTTCAGACGTATCAGAAATAAATTCCCGCATCTAACCTTTTACAGCTTGACACCAGACACAGAGATCTCCTTGGTTTCCTCCACAGCAGACATCTGAATGAGAGCTGCCGCAGTTGCACATTTATTCTATTTGGACGCGCTCTTTTTTTCTTTTTTCGTTTTTGTTCTTTTGTTGTTGTTTTTGTATTTTTGAAGATCATATATTTGGGTGTCTGAAGTGACTTTCAAATCAAAAACTCCAAAATAACAATCATGTAGTTTTGTTGGGGCTAGAACATATTTTCGCCAGTGAGCCATATGACATCACAGATCAGACCAACTGTCTAATTTTTATTTTCATCCAACTTCACATCATGCCTCATTTGCTGTATATCAGAAGTGGGCAATGTTAAGTTGTAACACTGATTTCAAAAGACTCCATCCCCTAAAACTGGCTGCTTTGAATTGTAGTATAAAGACATGATTGAAAAATGTGCTTTTGGAATGAATCTCTATTGCATTTTGACTAAAATATGTCTCAACATGTGTGAACCTTAAAAAAAACAAAAGGAAAGAATATCTCTTTTTCGAACTCTTGCTGAGTGCTTCATTGTTTATATCATATTTAGCAGTAATGATACTGTCTTACATCACCACCCTAACCAGCCATTTTAGTTGTCGAACCCTAACCAAATCTGAACCATATTATGTTTATCAAAAACTCTTTCCCCAAACTTTCCCAAACTTAAACCACACACAAATAGTTTCCATGTGGCTGGTAGAATGCAAGAATATTAACGAGGACATACTGTGCTCTTTGGTTTTTCCTTTTAACATCTGTGTGTTGCATAGCTTTTTTGTGCACGACAGTGCACAAAGTTACAAAACCCACACCAAGCAGTTATTCACTCTTACACAGGACACTGTTATTCAGCTGTTTCAGACACTTCTGTTGTAGTCGAGGCCTATCTCATTTTACTCATCGTCACAACTATGTCAGGCAAACTAACCAGCTGCTTAGGTTAGTACATCTTAAAGATTTTACTATCATCAATGGCAGTAAAACTGGAAACAGATTTTCAACTGAAGAGGGTTATATTTTAAGCACTAAGTGTGAAAATAGTCCAAGAGGGTCTCTAATATAAATGATTTATTAGATGGTGTACAGTATAAGCGTATGTTGTGACAGCTCCTTTTGAGGATGCTGATTATCTATATATGTAAAACATCTCATAATTGGAGTCCAGGAAAAATAATGTATCTGTGGTACCCATAATTGTCCGTAAGTGTCCTAATTCAGCTTTTGCTCCTTCAAAAACAAATGTCACTTAGGACAGACCCTTTCCACTTCCATCAACTCCTATTCTTTCAGCTATAACACCCCGAACATACCCCACCTTCTCCAAATCTAGACCCCTAGACATCATCTCCCTGGGAACATCATCACTCCTGGTCCACATGACAGGGCGAGTACACATCGCCAAGCCGCTAAGTCTACACTGGCTGGGGTGCCCCCTGTTTGCCCCAGGGGAGAGCATGTTTTCATGGCCACTACGTTTTTTGGGTCAGAAGTGGAACACCAGGGTGTGATGGTCTCTACCCCTCGTTCCTCATCGCTATTGAAAGTGTGAAATTCCCAGAGCTCAGACTGTCCACTCATTCCAGCAGCTCCAGAACTCAGAAGCTGCACAGACAGAGGGAGGGAATGGAGGTTACACCTTCTTGTTTGCCACCATCACCTGTGTCTGAGTGGAAACCCACAGTCTCATTTTTCAATGGTTCTTTCTTGTCTCAATGCACTCATAGAACAAGTCCCTGTGTTTGTAAAATACTGTCTGTTCCATTTGTTAAGTCTTAATATAATTGTTTATATTGGACATTTCAGGTGTGTAACAGTCAATGAGTCATGGGATGGAGTCACCAGATGTAGTCAGTGCCTACACTCAGTGGTCTAAATTGACAGTTATAGGAGGGTTTGTGTTGGTGGCGATGGAGAGGCCTTTCATTGGTGTACTGGGTGTGTCACCATCATGACCTGGAATAACCCTACTACTCTAAATTCTCACTGCAGCTGTGGCAAAATCAGGTTGCAGATATCATTGTACAGCTTGGAAGGAAAGCAGAGCTTGGGCTGTATGTTCTCAGATGTTATATGCATTTCAAGGTGTAGTAACCAGTACGTTAACTCAAACTTGAGATTCAGGTTTCATATTTAGGAGCAAAGACAAAAAGACTATTAGCTACTTATTTATTGTGCTTGTAAGATTGTGCTATTGAATGCCACACAAGTTACAGGACTTGCTTTAACTGCCATCTTGCCATAGTTACATCAATTCATCCTTTTTTTAATTAAAAACCACAAAGACATGGCACAGAATATAATTAGGCAAGGTGAATATTACCATGTTTCTCCTAAACGACTGTATTTTGCTTCTTGGGAAATGTATTTAGTAACTCTACAGTAGGGTAATAGATGCCTACATATACATTAGTTCTAAAAAGTTGCAGTTTAATTAGTTTCTTGACTCTGTTTTATTCCCTGAAGGGAGGTCAGAATATTTTGCGACCATTAAAACATTTTATAAGTTAAGCAATGCTGGTTTACAATATTTTTTTTTCATGAATCAGACAGAGAGAGAAGAACTATTAAGACACCTTAGATGGCTGGCTGAGTGTCTATACTTGTTTAAAAAAAAGGCATAAAATTAAACCCCAATATGATAAAAGAATACTTGTTTGGACAAGTAAAATACAAGCAGTTGTTGCTCTCAAATGCACATGCCGCAGGACAAGGTTTAGACAACCTCCATATTCATCCTGGGAATGTCAATCTTACATTGATGAATCTTACAAAGTTTTGCTACGTGAAGAACATAGAAAGTCCCCTTTCTGGGACAATTTTATGATGCACTAGATAATCTTTAATCATGTTTCGTGTTCTTGTTCCATTCATCGAGTTTGTTTCATTTTCAAGAGATATTTCCACAAGTAGTTTTGTAATTAGAGAGTATAAGGGCCTGATCTTTCGTCAGATCTCCTAAATCCGCTATTAAGAGATAGCAGGTAGTGGGAGGGGCGTTCCCCCGCAAAGAATGCAATCTTCCACCTCGCTAAACCCGCTATCTCACCTGCGATACCTGCTACATTATACATAGGAGTAGATAGGTCATTCCACCTGTTAAACCAATTAGTGTGTCAGTAGCCATTGCCTTTAAGAGCAGGTTGCGCTACCCACAAACCACTATGGAGCATCTTTTCATCCAGATCGGAGCAGCTCTTGTGCGCGGCTGGTCTGGGACTCTGCTGTAGAGCTTCCTCCTCTTCCTCCTCCTACTCCTCTGCACTGATATATACATAAAAATATTTTTACACAGGCAATTCCTATCGGCAACCTGAAAGTCCCAGATAGTTGGTGCACTCCCGGTAAACACACTCTGGTTGTCTATGGTTTAACTGGCAAGCAAGCCGTTTAAGATAATCTCTGCTATTTTCTCAGGGGTTCAACTGAGGCCAAATCACGTTTTTTTTTATACAAGAGTGAATTCGAGAGGTAGAGCCATTTGTGCACGTCCACATGTGACCAGGTGGATGCACATTGATGTCATTTAGATGCTCTTGTACACACCGACATGCGGGTTGTGACCACCCGCTACCCGCTACCCACAACCCATAACCCGCGATCGCAAGATACGGAGTTTGCGAAAGGCAAAAGACACACCCATTGCCACACCTACAAAGTGAGTAAGGGAGTCAGCATAATGTGTAGCAGCTTTAGCGAGTGGAAGATTGCATTAGCAGTTAGCGGAGGTTCATATACCCGCAATTTGTGGGTAGCGGCAAGCGGGAAGTGTATGATCAGGGCTTAAGTCTCCTGCTTTGTACTATAATCTGGTACTCAAGTTGACCTATCTATGGCTGTTGTGTTGCCAGAATTGCAAGATGCCCGAGTGTCAAAAGTTTGCTTTTAAAATCCTGTCAAAGAGTCTGAATGGGCTGTCTGACTTTTGTTTTCCTGTTAGCTGAAGTTGCTATGAAATTGTATTGTTCTTCTTCCTGTCTGCTTTGCCTGTATAAGTGTTTTTTAATGCATTATCAAAGGTTCATTCAAAGATGTTGCTTTTAAGCTGATATTAATTTTTTCCTTTTTTAAGTAGGTATGCTATGCTGTGCTTTTTTTTCTTTGCTTGTTCATTTTTGTTTATTTTTGTAAGCAGATTTGTATACTAAAAAGTACATTGCATATACTGTCCATGTTTGACATTAATTACGATAATCCATAACTGATGCTGTAATATCTTTTATTGTGAACCTTCTTAATGAGTTCTTGCACTGCCTCTACTGGTGGTGGTTGCATGACAAAGGTATCATGTAAATCTTGTGCTAAACCTTCTCTCACTGATGTAAATTCAATAATTTTTACAATACAATCCTGTTCAGCCCCTAGTGAGTGAAGAGGACATTATGTCATTTGAGTTAATTACACCACAATCCACAATCCTAAATTTCACTTTTAGATCCTAAAGCACATTACACATTTATTTATTAACCATTGTTATGGTAATGGAACACTTGATTGTATAGTAGACAGTAAACAATCAGCAGCTTTCAGATATTGGATTAGATTATAATATGTCACTAAATCCTTTGATTAAAGACCTAAAACACCCCAGAAGTCCGTTGCATGTCTATGGTGTCAGAAAACGTCTTTTTTAAGCAATAAAGCACACTGAAATTATATAATCTCTCCTTTCTCTGTTATTCCTTTACCACCCCACTCCAGCTGCCTGAAACCCCAACTTGAGACCTGAGCTTTTGTAGCTTACAATGAAGGCAGCCCATAACCTTAAGTACTGTTTAGTGGACCTGTGTAAATTTGACACTATTGTGCCTCAGAAAGGGTCTGTGTAGATGTTAATAGTAGTGTGGGAGGTTACCAGAAATCTGTATAATCCCTACTTGCCTCATCATGTGCAGGGAAAACAATGCTTCTTTTTATTACATCACTGACTATTTTTGTCCTCATGTGTTTATCCATTATTAATAGGCTTTGTCTTTCAGTTCCTTAGTTTCTACATGAAGTTTCCAGCTACTAGCTAGAGTGCCATATACTCTTGTTTACTCCTGTTTACCAGTCATGAAACTATGGCTATATCCCTCAGTAGAAATGTAAACTTTGTTTTAAATCAACTCTGCATTTTTCTGTGTGCAGTGGTATATGCTTATTGGTTTTCCTGATTTCAGTTCAGTTCTTTATTTGTATAACGTCTATTACAATACAGATTGTCCCTAGGTGTTTTTCAGAGACACACAGCATGACCCTCGAGGAAATATTATAAGCTACAAGTAATATTGTGAGAAAGTAAATGATGGCTGTAGTGATGTGCTATGAAGCTCTCTCTTAATAATTTCCAACATGAACAAGATTTGACTGTTATACTATGAACCAGAGCTTAATGTGCAATATAAACAACATTTTTAGTACAAAAATCTTTTGATCTTTAATTTTTGCGATGTCATGTCAAAAAGCTACTACCGCATGAACCTGTAACTGCAAGTTATTAAAAATATTCTGTGCTGTTTAAAATGTGACTGCATATTTTAATTCAGTACAAGTTGACTTGGAATTCTCAATTCCACCCCTTCTTTTAATCTTTTTTTTCCTTAACTTTACTTTAGCACTCCCCCCACTCCCCCACCCGCCCCCTGTGCCACTACCCAGTTTAAATTGGCAGACTTGGTAGAGCTAGGTTTGTGTGTGGTGGCACTGGGGGCAGGGTGCAGAGCTTGCCTGGACTGACTGTACCCAGCCCCACATAATTACAGACAGTAAACAGCTAGGTCTTTTTCCTCGTCTG
Source organism: Hirundichthys speculiger (assembly GCA_018398805.1). NCBI lineage: Eukaryota > Metazoa > Chordata > Actinopteri > Beloniformes > Exocoetidae > Hirundichthys > Hirundichthys speculiger. Next base: position 1,422,692 of record JAGFBZ010000080.1, on the reverse strand, counting down.
ATGGAGAGAGAGAGTTCACTTTGGCATAAGAAGAAAAGGCAGAGAGCATGAGGAGGAGGAGAGAAAAGACATTTTGAGGATGGACAAAGATTGTCAGTTTCTTTCTGGGTGTTGACCATGGAAGCAGCTTGCAAAGAACTGGTGTACAATCAGGTTTATATACACCCAAACACACAGAGACCGGCACCATCCCCACCCCCAAACCCATGACACACACACACACACACACACAAGCGACTGTCTTTTGATGTGATTTTTCTAACAGTAAGTCTTAATTAAAGCTCCCAACAACCCATGGCAGATTTTCTTTTTACTTTTCTTTCTGAAACTGTCTAATTGATCTCATGTCTCACTTTGAGTCTGTCTGTTTTTCTTTCTGTCTGCCTGTCTTCTCTCTTTACCATTTTGTGTCAAGTTTAGTTGTTCCAAATGTAATTCTTGCCATCTGATTTCCTTCTTTATTTTACTTTAACACTCTCACCTTCCACTTCACACGCATACACATAGACAACTACCTTTGCCATTTTTGTGTGCTTTCACAAACAGAACTGTTGAGCTGAAAAAAATCTCTAACGGTATACTTAGTGTGAAAACTTTAAATAACAGTTTGCAAATGCAATGATATATACCACCTCTCTGTTTCTCCATTTCCATCTTCCTCTCTCTCTCTCTCTCTCTCTCTCTCTCTCTCTCTCTCTCTGTCTCTCTCTCTCTCTCTCTCTCTCTCTCTCTCTCTCTCTCTCTCTCTCTGTCTCTCTCTCTCTCTCTCTCTCTCTCTCTCTCTCTCTCTGTCTGTCTCTTTGGCTTTGCACTAACTACACAGCACTGGCTGGCGGTGGAATAGGAGGTTTTCTTTGGCAGTCTGCTCTCCTTCTCTTGGCTGGGGCAGGCCTTGGAGCGTGCTACTGACTGAATGTTGAAGGGAAGCCGGGAGGTAGTGAAGGAGGAGGGCAGGGAGGGAAGGAGAGAAGGCTTGGGAGGAGGGAGACCAGAGGGTGGAGGCGTGGTCTTGTGTTGGTAATGAAGTCTTTTCTTTCATCCTCAGAAGGCAGAGTGTGCGGACGGGCTGGAGTCTGTGCAGCTCCACAGCCTTCTTTGCCTGTAAAGTGTGCTGAAAGCTGCTCTACTCTGCACCGCCTGTGCGCCTCAGCTCCCGTCTGCCACAGCTGAGAGATACAAAGAAACCAAGACTGAGTGGGACCACTACAATCATGAGTCTTTCACTTATGATGGCTTCACAGCATTACTCTTGAGGTAAGACATAGAACTGCCTTATGTACTGCTCCTTGTTGTCCATATCAGTGCTCTCCTTTATTGTCTGTATCTGTTGATTGTTGTGGTGGGGGGTGGGGGTGTAATGGGGGCTGTCCAATTTAGGTCACTCCCACCTTTAAACACGCATGTGTGCTTCTGTGTGTTTATGTGCTCACGTGAGCAGTGGAAAAAAATGAATATACTGTATTTAAGTTTATTTATTGACAAAAACAGCTCGGAGTGAAAGATTTTGTGAATAATGATAAATTTCTTCTACTGGAAGGAAGGGGGACTGACACCTTTTGCAAAAAAGAATGAAGTCCCCCTTAACAAAATTAAAACTTTAGTAACAATTAAATGTTTAATCTATAATTACAGTACACATTTTGTACATTTTTTTAATCTCCATTAGTAAATGTGTTCCATGTCTTTGTTTTGTGTACACAGTACTTGTTCTATAAATGGGATAAACAAAGTGACTTCTTCGATCAACCAACTAACAAGTAGTATTATTCATGCTTGTGTACATTTTCCATGAAGAAATCTGAGGACTCTATTAACTTCCAACTTCCCCAGAGCCAGTGTGCGATATACCTCTTATCTTAGCTATGGTTATCCCAGCTACCATAAACATTGCACTACCAGTCAAGAAATTTGCTGTGTTGGTGGAGTAGGTCAGAGAGGTTACTAATTGTGACATTTTAGAGAACAAACTAAACCCAATGAATGAGTGTGATGGAAACATCAACACTGACAATGCAAGGTGGGACTGATGCGCTTTTATTCAGTATTAGTGTTGTTTGTGTAGCTACAGTGTTACAATGTTGATGGGCCTATGGCAGGCCTCTGAGCCAGCCAAACTGCACTAAATTGGTGCACATGAACCGGCAGGGTGAGCCAGCACATCAGAATACATCACTTTTACCAGTGAACATAGCTGATTCCACAAGGCCAGTTTTCTTGTGTGTAAGCACACACTAACTCGCATTTGTTTGGTCTGTTCAAATTACCAAAGGGCAATAGTGAGGTCTAAGGGCATCTTTTTTTGCACTGATATGGTATGAAATCTGAAGAGGTATCTCTGCGTGAAATGGACTATAGGCTATATACGAAGGATGAAAAAACCTTTCGGATACAAATAACATCCATTGGCAAAGTTACCTGTCACTCAGTACCACCAGTAGTCGTAAAAAACCTTTTGCATAGATTTATGAATTAAAGGCTGTCGATTCAATTTTTTTATACCTTACAATTTGGCATTTTAAGATGGACTGAAGCAGGCACTCAAGAAACTGCAGTTTTTGGCTTTTCTACTTTGGCTTCACATTTCTCCTTTAGACATTGCCACTTGTTTGAAAAAAGAAGGGAATCATATAACAAATTAGAATCACTGCAATTGGACTTGTAAGTGTTTTACTTGCAAAGCTTCACTCCTCTGGTTTCGCAGCACTTGATGTATTGTTATTTTCTTCAATTCTGGTATTTATGCAACATAGCTTTCCCTGCAAGATTAGATACAAACTGGAAGTTAAATCTTCAGCCAATGTAGCTTTGTCCATCTAAGTTCATTCTATTTTATTTTGAATGCTGTCTTTGTGAGATATCAAATTGTTTGTTTCAGGAAGTAATTTATTCTAAACTATCTTTAGTATGTTTCAACTATGATAAAAACATTTCCATCTACATGCCACGCTGTTTACAGCTGAAACTTTTTGCTTTTGGCAAGCTAGCACAGTTCCTGATGCTGCTGGCTTGACTATGTGCACCTGTAAATTTGGAGGCTTTAGCTTCTGAAGAAACATTGAGGAAAGGGTGTGTTGGCTTGGCTGCTGCATTCCTCCATAATGAGTGATTTCACCTTTAAGGAGAAGTGTATGCTGATGACAGTGTTTTTCAGAGTTGCTCCATTTGTCAAGTTATTTTATTGTTGATTTGAATAAGTACTACAGTCATAGAGTAATTTTAAATAAGCCATTGTATAGATGTAACATACAAAGAGGTGGAGATTTGTTTATTTGAACTGTTGATTGCCATTAAAGAAAAATGGATTCAACAGACTAATTTCTGTAAAGGAAAAAAAGATATCTGTGGCTGTGACACCAGACTTTGAAGTGATGTCATTGGACCTGTCCTCTTCTCCACTAGGTCATTCTGATCGAGTCTGCAACACACTCCCTTTCTTCCAAATTCCCTTGGAAATCTATTCATCTGTATTCTTTCTCTCACCTCCTTCCTGATCTCATTCACCCCATGGGTTCTTGCACCCTGAAAAAAACCGCTGAGAGGCCTTCAGCTCCTATCAACACCTCCTGTTGTTTTCCTATGATTTTATTCTTCATCCTTACTAGTGTGACATGCTTCAAGGGAATGGGTCTTTCCAATACCTCTCCCAGCAACAAAAAAAACTATGCGACTTTCCACTAGTTTCTGCCGGGACATGAGAATTATGGTTTCCCAAATGTACAGGAGCCCGGCTTAATTGAAAAAACACAAGGTTGGTCTGCCATGAAGGAGACGGTCCTTGTGTCACTGTTGAACTGTGTGAATGTACTTTCCAGAGCTGGCGTGGGGAAGAGAAGGAGAAAGAAAAATACAAGAAGACCATGAGATGGAGGATAGACAGAAGGCTCATGCAAATAAAATTATGAAAGTATGGAAAATCAAGAAAACTGAAAACACTGGTAGTGTTCAAAGTAGAGGCAGGAGAAGAAGAATCATCAGAATTGTTCTGACTGAATTTAGTGGGAAATTAAATCACAATGTGAATACCTTGTACTTTAGCTTAATCTGGTTTCTCATGACAGTTAGATTAAAGTCATTTAGTCCCAAAAGGGAACAGCAGGGCCTGTAGTAAAATCTGTTTAATTGCAGTTAACTTAACAGCAGCATCTCTCCCATGATTTTCTCAACGGGGGGTCTCGTAACACTGAAGCCTTCTGAAGCAGTCTGCTTCCTATAGGTCATAGTGTAAAGTGTGCAAACCAAAACAGCATTTTTTACTAGACATTTTGGTTATGTTTCCTGATTTCCCATATAGACAGTACTGTCAATATATTGTATCTTAACAATATGGATCTTGTTATACTGTATGTGCTGTCACCCCTCCCATCTCATCTGTTTCTCCTCACCTCCTGCATTCTCTCCCACCCTTTCTTCCGTATTTGTGTGGCAACCCCTCATGGTGATGACTGAGGCTCTGTAGTTGATTCAGATGATACATTTGTCACACACATGTTTGCCAGCAGTCGCTGTTGCCAGGCCTTCAGAGGAAGGCATCTTTTGTTGACTTCCTCACTGGGTGGCTCATTTGTTTGTCAGAACACTGTGACCCATGACCCCACCACCACCTCCTGCCTCTCACACTGCCAACTAATGTAACTAGACTGCTCTAGGGATCCAGCGCAACCACCCCCAGTCTTCAACCACCACACTTATCCATGATTACTGACAGTGGGAAATATGGAAAGATAATCTCTTGTAAATCTTGGTCTTAGCTAAAGTGTTTCTTATTTACTGAATTCCTGTGATGAAATGCTTGCAGAATGACTTCATTCTAAACTCAGAATTTAGGCAAAACGCGTGAAAAGAAAACCAGAGAAAAATAGTTTGACACATAAAGGAGTTGCACAGGCCACTGTGTTCTTTTTATGTTAATAAAATGACTCTTGAATATTGGAATAATTTATTCAGCTTGTTTCAGGCTAGGATTAGGAAACACTGAATTATTCATAGTCCTCCTATTGGATACTGATTCCCTGGAACTATAATTACACTGGGTTAAGTGTCAAAAAGATCCCATACTGCCTGGTTGCCTTATTTTCTGCTCAACAAGTGCTACTCACACAAGTTATGCAGATTACTATTGCAACAACACCAGTAGGGTAAAACTAACTGGTATCATGAGGATCTAATCACAGTTGACGTCCCCTATTTGTGTGTGAATAATCCAACGCTTGGTGAATTCTACTCTGCAACGATAGGAAGAGCACTTTGAAGCACAATTTAACACTTTGAAGGTTGCTAATCCCTTGATTTCCAGGTTGACTGATAGCGATGACTTTACTATGTTTGCTAATATCAAGGTTACCATATCAATTTTGTAACACTTTCTTTCTGACTCTAGTTTTATAGGCATTTTCATACAGATAATTAAATTTGCTTTTATTAAAAAAAAAAAACCTTGAAGTAATATTAACCCATTTTCGTCCTTTTTCCTGTATTCTCTGGAAAATATCTTTCAGTTTAGCTCATTTCGTTATTTAAAATCTACACTACAAGCAGAAGAGTGTGAGATTTAGCACATTCAGCGTAGTGCTGATATAAAATAAATGACTTGAGGCAAGTCTCCCAGGTTCCCTCATTTCATCCTTTTCTCTTACCTCCTTCCACTCCCCTGTCCTACCCTATCTGCACCCTCGTTTTAAAATGGGAGATATTTTGCATTTTTTCCATCCGACTGTATATCTTTGTCAGGTCACATCTTCAGTCTAAGCTATTGCATAAATCCACTTAGAGACAAATATGTACGTTTGTAATAATGTGCACGTGTTTATGCAAGTTTGTGTATTACAACATACATTTATGTTTCTCAACGGCAGGTCCAAATATCTGTGTCAGACTGTGGGCGGTATACTATGTGCCTGCTGACAAATAACTATTGGATCAGCAGTCATGTGTTTATTAGACACGATATCCAATTGGCAGAAAATTGACCCGAGTTTTTGCCTTGCACTTCTGCTCCTTCTGCTTCAGAAAGGCTCTGATTGCCTTTGACACTAACAACAAGAACAGGCTTCCTGTGAAGACTTTCTGAAAAACTCCTTTTGGATCTGTTGAGAAAAGTACAAGGAAATAAAACTGAACTGTGTTCTCTGACCTTGTTTAATATATACTAAAGCTTAAAGATCTCACAGAAAGTAGTGTTACCAGCATACAAAATTGGAATTGGTGATTGATTAGTACTAACATGATTTCTATTTGGTGTTGACAGACTGTATATCTAGAGTATATTTTTTCTGGAGGAGAATAATCAGTAAATTATAGATGAGTCATATCTCCACATGCCTTGGTCGAGATCCAGGAGATAAACACCTTTAGGAATGCTCTCTCTTTTAAACCCCTTTTCCGCTACATTCCTTCTCTCTCCTTCTCACTCCTGCATTTTGTTCCAGATGTGGCATTGTTTTGAACACATTTGTTTTGGGCTTGGGCCGATAGACCTACATAGGGTCTGATGTCATGTTCTATTTTAAGTAAAGCCATGAGAACTGTGTTGAAGTGAGTGCACTATGGTTTAACTTCAAAGCTTCTGTCTTGGACTACTTATGACTGTCGTTCATGGCACAGCAGCCTGTGTCATGGATTGATGACCACATTCATTTTAGGTGTTGACAGATATGTCCTTTTGAAAAGGTTCAGAGAGGAGGCACGCATTTTCACAAAAGCCAGAAGCATTAGCATTTTTCAGCTTTATCTTATAGAGCACAGGTTTTACGTAAGTTATCTCTGTTTCACTATCATTTAGAGAAAATTCAATTCTCCAACAAAAACAATGTCAAGCTTTTATTTTAAGCCTGTACAGGGCTTTTCATAGTATGGGTCAGAGAAACTTGATACAATAACAGAATTAAAAAAAAAGACAATGCCTTCAATTGAACCAACCAACTTGACTTGTTTTTGTTTTTTTCTATGGGTCAGAAGAGTCAGATGCTGTTGCTCAATCTCTATAATGAGCTCTGTCAGTCAGTATACCTGGCACCTTATGCCATTAAAGAATGGGATAATGAATGTCTGTCACTCAGTGTTTTGGGTGCATGTATGTGTGGCATGTCTGTAGGGTATCCTATACCACTAAATACAACAGAAATCACTGAGGTATAGCTTTGGGTGTAAGAATACCAAGTTTTCTTCAAGACAAGAGGTTCTTTACTTTGTTGACTGAGCTTTTGTGCCTTTTTATTTAAACTTTCAGCATAGTGGAGAGCAGCTGATGATCAGGCTCTACTGTCAGATTCCCCATGGGAGCTCAGTCGTCAGCGCTGTTTGGCCTTCAAACACATATATTTGTCAGGTCCACTCAAGTGTCCCTGGTTCAAACAGCTCTAAGTTCTAACCCTGCTGAATATTTCCGGGTCAAATGGGTATGTTTGCCGGTTCTTCGTGCCTCACTGTTCTTGCTTCTTGCTCCACAGTGTTTGCTGAAGGAGTTCACAGTGGCTTCTTGGCCCTTCAGCAGATGAAAGATGGAATTAATGACATAAAGTGCAAGTAGATGATTGGTGTATTTCCACTGAGTCATTCACACATACTCACATGCAAACACAGAAAGGGAAGGTTAAATTTGGATAATGCAATCATCAGCCAGTTTCCCTGTAGTTATGGCCTTTTTGAGAGCAACAGCACAAGAGGTCCTCATCCTTACAATACTAAGCATTTCAAGCGCATATTTTTCACAACCATTGCTGTTTGACACTTAGCTGTTAGAAAGGTATAGACTCCTCAGGTTAAAAGGTAGAACTGTCAGCAAATGAAAACAGTTCCCTCAATGTTTTTAAAAGCACTGCTTACATCAACTAGATGGTATGACAGCTTTCAGAATCCAGGTGAGCTGTTCATTTGTTGATACGCATGTTTGGTTTTTATTGTTGCTGTCATATTCAAGAGATATGTTGGAAGCTTCAATCCAAAGAGGTTTGGAGCACAGTTTGATTTGTACTGCTTTTACAAAACACATACAATTCTGTCCATGTGCTTTTTTTAAATATTTTCTGTCATAGTTATACATAAATGCAGATGTTTTCCACACAAAAATGTGTTTCTGTGATTCTCTCTCTCTCTCCCTCTCCCTCTCTCTCTCTCGCAACTATAAAATTACAGTGCCACTATGGTCAACATCAAAGACCGGGACACAGACATGTTTACACATTTTCGTGCAGACATGCAAACAGACTTTTATATCATTTATATTTACTTCCATACAACAACATAAACATTAAAGATTAAATCAGGAAAAGTCTTGAGCACGTCTGTCCTTTCTGAGAAGCACACTCAGAAATTCTAGGTAAACTCTTGCAAATAGTTACTCCAGCTTTGGTTCTGAGCAGCACCCAGTGTTCCCTGCAGGCACAGAGGCCAAATATTGCACAGAGTGAAAAGATAACAGTTAAGCCCTGGGGGTTATAAGGTCAAGCACATCTAGATGATCAGTGCTTCCGCTCCAGATACTGTTTATGACTATGTGTATACACACCATGCAGTCTGCCAGACAATTGTATACACCCCACACCCAGCCTCAAGCTCACACAGCTGGCACAGCCAAACATTCACAGAGTCTGTTTAAGGGCGGTGTGTGTGTGTGTATGTGTGTGTGTGTAAAATGTATGTATGTGTGTTGACATGTGAGTGTTTGGGCTAGCTTTTTCTTCTCTCTCTCTCTCTCTCTCTCTCTCTCTCTCTCTCTCTCTCCCTCTCTCTCTCTCTCTCTCTCTCTCTCCCTATATATATATATATATATATATATATATATATATTATATATATAGATAGATAGATAGATAGATAGATAGATAGATAGATAGATAGATAGATAGATAGATAGATAGATAGATGGATGGATGTATGGGTGTGTGTCTGTGTGTGTGTGTGTGTGTGTGTGTGGGTGTGTGTGTGTGTGTGTGTGTGTGTGTGTGTGTGGTGTGTGTGTGTGTGTGTGTGTGTGTGTTCTTTTGTGGACTCGTTGAACTTTGGTAATCTTCTACTACCACTCACATACATTTAAACTAAAGCATGCAAAAACACACTAATGTCAACACAAAGACTGACATGAGAACGAACAGAAATTTCTGGAGATGTTCTCCACTGTCCTCTGTTTTGATAAATGACAGCTTGTATCTCCTTTGAATGAGCCCCTGGCTCTTTCCATTCCCCTCACATTTATCCTGTTTCCTTTCAGAAGATAGTGGATCCTGATGCATTTGTGCTGCAGGGTCTGTAGGTAACAGAGAAGGTGTGCTGGAGATGTGAATATGTACATTCAAAGTGGAGAGAATGTCTCTTTTGTTCAAATAGTCTTTTTGAGTGTAAATCAGTCATTTTTTAAGGATTGTGCTCTTACTCGTTATAGTGCTAAAGCCGGTGGCAGGACTGTGGAAATGGGAGGTACAGATGGACGAAGTGACAGGGTGGAGTAATGACAAACTCCACTTTAAATTTGAGTTAAACATTGCCATTTGATAGGCGTGTCAGACTCATTTAAATGTATCTTAATTTGCTGGGGTTTTTTATTTGTGTTATTTATATTGAAGATTCTCCATTCTCATTCTAAATAAGTGACAAATATCAGGTTATTCATGTAATTTTCCCATGTAGACACAACCCAAGTGATATGAACATAATTTATAAATACTGAGAATTTACTGGCCTCAGAAACATAAAATCTGTCTATCCTAGACAGAGAATCTATATTAAGCATGAAAAAGACCCCTGTGTATAGAATTTAGCTCCATGTTACTTTGATTAATGTTATGGGGCATCTTTTACCAATTTGATTTTCAGGACAATTTTGTCATTTTCATCATCACAACTGGTTGGCAGAGTTGGCTTGTTTATCCGTGTCTGTGTGTCTGTACATTTACAGCTATGTTTACAACACATGTGTTTTTGTTTAAATAGCTCTTTGTGGTTTCTTATGGGTATCTGTCAGTTATATCTCTGCAGCAGAAAGCTGGTGCCACCTCTCAAGATTCGGCCTCAGCACAGTAGTGTATATCTCATTTCCGTGTTTGCATGTTGCCCTAAACTGCTTGGGAGAAAGAAGAAAGTGATTTTTCTATGTGAACCATGTGTGACTCCTGATGCAGATGGGAAAGGTTAAAGCTGCATGGAACTCAAAGAGTGTGGCTTCATCTGCCAATCTCTCTTACTCTCCATCAGATGTCAGACATAAGACTGACAGTCTGTGAGATGTTATCAGCTTTGAGACAGTCATTGAGGCTGAAAATGACCCCTGATGCGAGAGATAAATGTTGTTTCAGACTGTATTAGTCTTGTAGGTTCTCCCTGAGGCCAGAAGAGCAGATGAGCCTGTTTATTTACCAAAAGGAACCCAAAAGTGTATCTCATTTTATACTGTATATTTTCATTTTATACAGTAAGTTGTTAGAAATTGAACTGTTCAAAACCACAACTTACAAAAGCCTCTGTATATATTCTGAATTCCTTTTTACTTTCACTACAGGACTTTTGTGGCTTTAATGCAGCTCGCAGTTCTCTTTATGGGCCTTTGAAGTGATTTATACTTTAACATCCAACTGACACAGAGCCTATAGGATTGCACACCTCATCTTCCCCACACGCACCTCCCCAGAAATGTAACTATACATTGTATTGATGTAGACTGCAACAACTGTAACTTGTCCATTTGATATGTGTTTACACAACATTCTCCTTTGCTCAAATATAGGGCTGTCAAAGTTAACGCGTTAATAAGTACAATATTTAAAAATATGTCTTTAAAAACCAACATGGATGCACAACTTTTTAATGCTGCCTCTGAAGTGATGCCTCAGCCTGTCATTCCTAGAGATGGTAGACTGCATACGAATGACCAGTAAACAATATAAATGCTCTGTAGCCCTGGGGTAGAAAGACTATTCCTGATTCTTTTTTGAAAATGGATACCATTCAAATGTATTTTTACAATAGAATGCTTAATTAGCATATCATCACTGGGACCACAAATGATTCTTTCTCTCATTATTTGAGAAGCTGAACACATCTAAGGAGCTTAGTTGTCTTCTAGACACAGACCTGGAAGAGGGCGTAAGGGGAATCCCCTACACTGTCTCACGATCAAGAGGGAGCGCTAATGTTACCCTCTTCACTGTCCCTACCTCTGAACAAGCCCCTTTCTGTCTTCTTTTCACCTCTGCCACTCTTTCGCTCTTGTCCTCAGACATGAAGTCAGACCTCCTGCCTCTGCTGCCCTACATGTAAGAAAAAGCTACCTGTCTGTCCACCTCACTTCATACCTTTTAAATCCTTGTTGCTCTGGGAGATGCTAGACTAAACACCTTTTACAACAAGAGTGACAGACTCAGTGGAGAGCAGTAAGGAAAAAGAGGGTGAGCAGAGTAGAAATACTGCTATCAGGTTTCTCTCTAACTACTGCAAACACTGGGTCTGAGCCACCACTCTGACCCAGAGATTTTCATATTTCCAGAGCTTCTCGTGTGCATTCTGCTTATGAAATTATTTTCTGGGCCATAGCTATTCTATTTCATAGTTGAAATTTACTATTATTGCTGACATTTTGTTTTCCATGACTTTCCTGAGTGAGTTAGATGAAGGATAAGAGAATGAGGTTGGCTGTGTTTTGATAGAGAAGTTGGATACATCTAATTTGTTTAGAGAGCTGCTCTCTCATTTGCAGCATATGTTTTGGATAAAGTAACATATCCCACATAGATATTTTTACATGTAATCGACAATTAGCCAAAATGTGTTCCTTGTTTTCTGGCTACAGCTCCCTACAGCATCAGTAAAATATGCTTGAGAGGGAGCAATTTCAAGAGGCTTAATGTAGTGTAACTTGCCGGAATGTTCTGTGATTAGACTTCATTTTCTCCTTTGGATCGTCTTTATCAATTTTCCTTCTCATTTTTCAATCTTATTTCACAGCAACTAGCTCACTCTCTCTGTTCTTTGTCGAGGGTTTATTGTGAGAATATCTTGAAAGTTCATAGGAAAAAGTCTTTGATCAAGCACACATAGGCAGTGAAGGAACTTCAAACAAGTCATCCGTCAGAAGCTTTAACTCTCAGAGCTTAATCTATGATTTTACTGCATTGTTTGTTTTCAGTCGAGTTCCCAGGACTCATTGGTCAGGTTGTGATGCAGTGTATTATAAACCCTTCAAATGAACTCCTCTGTGTTACTTATTATTCAATATCTTACACAAAGCTTCAAGTCATGATGGGCCGGGAGTGAGTTTTAATGAAAGATTTCCTGCTTGGTCCCAGCCAGGCCGACTACCACGCAATATTTCTCTTTCCTTAACAAGTCACTCCTTCAAATTAATGGTGAGGGGAAAGCTGCAATTCTAAAAACTGAATATTTTCAAAGAAATGGGCCTGTATTCAAGAAAAGTAACAGGAGCTGTATCCAACTTTAGACCCTGGTATGGGTCAATGAGAGTAGGACTAGTAAAACCCAGAGGACCGTGTCTCCCCCTTTAACTTCACCAGTTCAGGCCAGAGATGATGTGATCCACATGGTTGGGGGAGTGTGTGTGTATGTGTGTTTACAGAGACAGGAGGAAAAAGTCAGCCTCTGGTTTTGGTCCAAGACAGGAAAACGCTGAAGTAAGCTCACCCGTCACTTCCTAGACTCTTGGATAAAGCACTGCCCTAATTTTACCAAATGCAGCTGTGCGACTTATACTTTTAGCACTCTTTAAACTGTGTGTATTCATGTACCTTTTTATGTATATGAGTGTGTAAAATCAAGTCTAATGTGGCTGACTGCTGAGGAAAAGGTCATGTGAGGAGAACTGCACTAAGGATGTATCAGGCTTGTTTTCCTTTAACAGATGAGTGTTTTCTGACAACTTGCTTTTTTCTCTGGTTGCTTGATTTGTGTCAGTTTACACTCACCCATTTCATGTTGCACAGCTGTAACAGAGCAGCTCCCACAGACAGAGGAAAGAGTTCAGGCTGTCAAATGATGTCAGTGTTTGGAGAGGATGAGTGTGATGGTGGCAGGGGGTGGTTGATGAGTCTGGGAAGAGAAGAGTTTGTGTGGGGGAAGTAACAAGAGATCCCCCACAGAGATGCTAAGCTCCATTACAGACTAAAAGAGAGGAAGAGAACTTTTTACAAGGATGAAGAAAAACGTTCCACTTTTATTCTGTGTGCGATCTAAAAATAACCTCCCCTCTCTGTCTACTGCCCACTGGGGCAGGGTTGTTAAAGCGTCTGTGTCCAAAGAGAGAGAGAGAGTCAAAGTGCTGCAGAAGATCAAACAAAAAGAAGAGTCAAGACAAAAAGAAACAATTATGATGGAAAATGGAGCACAAGTGGAAGGGCAGACAGAGTAACAGCAAAAAAATGCAATGAAAGAGGCATGTTAGGAACAGATGAGTCTTCAGGAGAGAATGAATGAATGAATACAGCTTTAGAGACTGTTGAGTGGATGAGACCTCTGCGATGTCAACTGTTCCCTCTCACTGCGCCAGACAGACTCAATGCACTATTACACACCTACAGTATCTGGCCCTAAGGTTTTTGTGAGCGTCGCTGTAGCACTAAAAGCACCTAAGGCTTGGAAATGTGGAATAACAGATAAAGTTTTGCAGGCCCAGTGGCATGGCTCTTCTATGACAAGTTCACCACACATGCAGTGATTCATAGGCATACTTAACAGTCACCTATTCTTCAGATGCTTTGCTCCACTCCAGTCCCAGGATCTGACTCAGTTTGCTACTGTACCAGTGTGGCCAGCCACCCAGCCTGATGTGTCATCCTCATCGGTTACTGTTTCATTGATCCTTTTCCCTTGACTTCCAGGAAATTTAATGGAGCAGGATAGTGTTTGTTTTCAGTAGGATTTGGTGATTTGTGCCAATGGCTTATAAGAAACATCTTACAAAGAGTAAATTAGGTTCCAAAAATACTAGGCGCAGTCTGTGAGATTTTCCAGCTTTCCTTCGGAAACTCAAACAATCCTTGACCTTATTCACTTACATCCATCTCCATTCAGGGTAGGAGACCATTCTTGGCTGCATGCACTTGTGTTGTTAATTGGTAGCTTTCTCACTCAGGATCCCTTAGGCTAATTTTTTGAAACACAGTGTACACAATTATCTTTTTCTTTTTTTTTTTTTAAATTTGCAATTAATCAGATAAACAGAAATCCCTTAATGTCTGTTAATGGACGGCATGAATTACAACCAAATGTTCCGTGCCTGTGACCTCACAGTCAGGGAACACATCACTGTGGCAACCAAGAAAATTGAGGTCAAGCTTGTTGCATGCATGAGAATGCTATTTTTCAATCTGTAGTACCATAATATAACTGTATTTAACTCAAACCATACTTTCCTCAAGTAGTTTTGTCTCAAATCTTAACCAAAGAGCTACTTAAAAGGTCAGCCTCAAGTTTACTGTCTCTAATTCCTGGCTTACTCCAGAAACATTACAAGAAGAGACCTTCAAATTAAAGAATCCTAAACAGAAATCTTTGACAGAAATCCATAAAGCAAAATGTGGCCTGCTCTGCCCTCTCCACATGTTGTTGCATTAATGCAAGTGCATCATTAAAGTTCATAGCAGTTTCATCTACTTGTTGACAACGTGAGACCGTGTTACTTAGTATCCTAAAATGATCAAATTTGATTTAGTATGTCTGATGCAAGCTCAGTCACACACAAATTGCACACCATTTTGTTGGCAAGATTGCATACGCTGGAAATTATGCTGGCACAAGGCAGTGAGGTAGTAAAGCAGATTTCACCCTTTTTACTTTCATTATATTGTATCACTTTGCTATGTGAAATATATATTTTTGAAGATTTGGTGGTTATGTGAATATGATCTGATGCAAAGCATAGAAAATTGGATGCTGTGCTTTTTTTTTATTAGTATAAAGTAGGAAGAGGATATCGCACACATGACATGGAAAGCAAAAAGTAATGCATTGCCAAGGAAAGTGAGCATTAGCATTAGCATTAGCATTTAGTGATGACAATTCTATGGCACTTTATTATTTGATCTTACCTCAACACTATCAAAATAGTAATAAAAATGTGATTGTGAAACCTTTCACATGCTGCATCAAAGTACAATAAAGGGAAAAAAAATCTGTTGACTTAAACCAAAGTATCTACCTGAAGATGATTCCAAGATGACCCTTTCAGAAACACTTAACTTATTCTCCCACCACACCACCACTTCCAAATGTGCACTTATTCATTTTAAGTCTTAATTTGATCTCAAAAAGGTGTACAGTGATCCCTTATTTTTTGCAGTTAATGGGGACCAGCCAGAGCTCCCCGGGACTATATGATGTGCTTAAAATATGTTTAAAAACCGCAAAAAAGTAGCGAGGCACTCCAGCGAAACAAGACAAAGGCTCAACTGTGGTCTTTCTGTTACAACATTTCTTTGCTGTGAGAGAACGCGCACAACTTCCTGTTATTCTTGGGTGATGCGTCTCGGCCAATCAGCGCACAGATTCTAGAGTGCTGGGCCGTCTGCGTTTCTCGTGTTGCTTACAGGAGGCTGTGAGTCATCGTTTGACATTTCGCTGGCAGCTGTGGCCTCTTGTCTGCTGTGGGGTGGATTTTTGTGGAATTTCCACAATTTTTTCTTGATTTTTTTCATATTATATATTTCTGAAAAATCTGCGATTAACTAAAACCGCGGAACTTAAAGCACAAATTGGCAAGGGATCACTGTGGCTAAAAGTGTGCCTTGTATTTTAAAATGTGACTTTCTTGGATGGTTGTCAATGTATGAGCTGTTGGGAGTGAGAACGTGTTCAAGTTTATCCTCTGGAATCTCTGTGCTCATCAAATAGGGAATCTACCTCATGTCACATCACCTTCTCTATGTCCCACACTAAAGACCAGAGTCTTTGCTTGTTTGGTTTCAACATTCCAGCTTTCAAAATGGTTAATGAAGACATTCTGATATTCCTACTCTGTTGTCAGTTCTAACTCATTTTGTATTCACTCTCACACACAAAAAAAAAATTACACACACTCTGTGATTGTCAGGAATTCAATATTGTTCAGATATTTACTCAGATGATAGAAACTTCACAGTGCTCACTGGCAAGTATGCAATTACAGTGGAGCAATTACTCGGTATAGATGATAAACAACATATGGGCCTTATGTTCAGAGTAAGATCACACAAATATCTTCAGAAGTACATACCTTATCGCCTCAGCCTTTTTACCCCATGATGTAATTTTCCCACTTAAACCAGGTGAGCTCAGGATCTCTGGCCCCCATCTCCACTTTTATTTTTTAACAATGGAAAATCAGCTGTGCTGTCTGTGGGGAGATTGCTTCACTGAGGTTATTCAAATATGAGGGAGATGAAGCAGCAAAGAAATAGCTGAGGCCCTGGACAGACAAACCAAAAACCATTCATACATTTCTTTTATATTTCTGCCAAATACATGAGACCTGGTAGAGGGTGGACTGTTTGACTCTGTAATTTCTCTTGCTGTTGGTTTGAAGGAATGGTGTTTGACAACCTCACCATAGAAAGGAAGGTATTTCAGTGTAAGATCAGAGCATGTTCTTGGACAGACTTCCCTGACACATTTCTACAGTCAATTTTACTGACCCTTCAAATCAAAAAATCAGTAGAGATTTGGTGTTTTAATTCTCAAATGTTGTTCAAAGTTTTCAATCATTTCAAATCCTCACAAATCTTTACAACTTCTGTAAATCTTTTAATTCTTCTCTTTCATTCTTCATTTTTGCAAGAAAGCAAGATGGATTAGGGATGCCAAGAATACTCTAGAGAAAATATGCGATCAGATAATCATTTTTAATTTTTATAGTTTTCGGGATGTTGGCTTTGAAGGTTTTCTTTGTAAACACAAAAAGAAGCTGATGTAAATCTTAATCTTTTCAATTACTTTTGCAATAGTTACTGTCTGTGCAGTGCTTGTATTTAAAAGATTTCACTGATGCACATACACCATGCAGTCATAAGAAAAAGACAGGATATCCTTGTTCAGTTCCAAAGTTTTATGTAACAGAACATGAAAAAAACTCTGGACCTTACCAGGTCTTAAATTAGGTTAATTTGTCCTCAGATTAATTTATGACATATATAATTTATGGAACAATAATAAGTGTGTGAAAAACTAGGTGTATCCACCCTGTGTCAGTAGGAATTTATAGGATAAATACACACAAAGCAGTCAAGTGCTGCTAATCAACTTGCAAGTGTGAGCAAGGTTTTAGCAGTTTGTTGGTCTGGAGCATTTGGTTGCTTGATAATTCAATTCAATTTTATTTGTATAGCGTCTGTTACAATATCAATCGTGTCTAGGCGCTTTAAAGAGACCCAGAGCATGACCCCCGAGCAAATATCATTAACTAAAATATAATATTGAATCCTAAACAAGCATAATGGCAGGTAAAAAACTCCCACAGTGGGAGAAAAAAACCTTTAAGCCAAACAGGGGCAAGGAAAAACTCCAATCTCCAAAACAAGATCAAAAGCAGGAAAGACATCAGCAATGATCTTTGAGAAGCAACTGTTGTCACACATCCATTTGGGAGAGTCCATCCTTCTCTATTGAAAAAAGACTATTCATATTATTCACATTACCAGCCGTGGAGGATCCCAACAAGTCCCAGCCAGTTGAGACAATCAAACAATGCAAAGAAATCAGGGAGAAATTAAAAAAAAAAAAAAAAAAAAAAAGAAATCAAGAAAGAGCAATATATGCAAAAGTGAAGTTGGTTCGAAAGGATTACCAGGAGAAAGTGTCTTCCATCTGAAAGGAAAAGAACAACGCAGTCTAGCTTTCAAAGTTACACCTGAAAGAACCATGAAACTTTTGTAACAGTCTTCTGTAGACAGAAGAGACCAAAGTGTTTGACCTTAATGCACAGCACCAAATTTTGGTGAAAATCCCACCTTTTAAGCATGGTTAAGAGGGATGATGATTTTAGATTGCTTTTCAGTCACAGGACCAAGAGATACTGCAGTCATTCAGTCAACCATGAATTATGTATGTATAACAAAGGTCAATTTGAAGCCACTTGTCCAACAGCAAAACTTGACAGTAATTGAAACATGAAAAAGGACAATGACTACCATCACACCAACATATACAACAGAATAGATGAAATGAAAACCAATAAAGGTTTTAACAACAGTCACTGATATGTCAGGTGTTGTTGTTCATCTGGGGTTATATTTTTCTCATTTTAGGAACTCTTAAGGACCTAATGTTTGTGAGTGCTGATATGTAAAATCATAGAAATTAAAGAGGGTTTACCATCTTTTTCACATAACTGTACATGAGACCAATCTTCAATGAGTAGAAACAGTTTGGGAAAGCAAGATCAAAGCAGAGTACAGTTTTGACATTTTACTTTTGAACAGCTTTTACTTATTTTGTATCTTTAGAAATTCAAATATTTACACATACTTTCTATATCATCATTTCTGTTTCTGACTAAATCTTTGATCTAGATCAGGGTGTGTTTTAGTGGTCCTCCCATGGCCCCTAAAGACTCACTAAACTGAGATTAATGGCTTTTCTGGCCCAGAGATGCAGGCTGTGCCAACACAAATGGTTGGGCACGCAATGCTGGCATGACAAACTCAAGTGAGGGCAAAAGGGCAAAAGGGAGCTCAGGCCCCAACTTGACTGTTTTTCTAATTGGAACTGCGTGAAGACAGCTTGAGGATTGCAACTCTGAGCTGAGAGACCAATGGTGCAAGATTACAGACCTTAGCTTGTCACTCTTCCTCAGGCTTTTAATGAACTGTTACCAGACTTCCACTTCCAGTAGGCTGGCCAAATGGTTTATTCATCAGATTTTTCCACTAGCATGTTTTATACATACAGTTTGACACATAAATTACAGTGTACCATACCTGTCATAATTTCTACAAAAGGAAATGCTTTCATCTGATATCCGTGGTTATTGCGGGACAAAAAAGAAAAAGAAACTGGACACTCGCTGACTCTTTGGAGCAATTTAATATGGAATATTGATTTTGAGTTTACAAGATGTCAGAAATATGATATCATAGACTGTATGTGTGAGACATTACTATTACACTATATTGGGACCTTTCATAAGTAATGGAAAAAAAGAAAAACATTTTCTTACTTATCTGAATTCCTGGTTTCAGACACCATCAATAGCCTTTAGTGAATGTTGTAATGCTTTTCAAGTGCTGATTTTGTGATGGTATGATTTAATATTTTCCTGTCTCATGTGAATTGTGTGAAATAATCTTTTTATTTTTTTTAAAGCCTATAATTTTCTCATTCATGATCACACATTTATATGGACTCCAATATTAAGTGTACATAAGGTCAAGAGGGAATCATTGATGGATGAGTCACTGTGAGAGCTGGAGTCCCAAGGTTTTGGGGGGTTTTTTGTTTTGTTTTTTCAGATCTAGTTGTGCAGCAGCTGTAAAAATAGGAAAGAGAAGAAGAGAGTGATTCATGAGATAGGGAAACATTATTCCAGCTTTCATTTACTGATTTGTTGTACCACAACCTCTATTTATTCTTGACAGAGTATGTGCATGGTTGGCAGGGGTGGCTGGTACATTGCAGATGTACCAGTCATCAGTCCATCACTGGGCAAGTACTGAGAGCAAACAGCTCTCAGTGCCTACACTAATACCTACCGTCAATTTAGAATCACCAATTATTCCTACTGATGAGTTATTTTCAATTATCACCTATTAGTTTCAGATTATGCTGTTACTGATGGATGGATTTATGGATAGATGTTAGCTAGGGATGCACATTTTGGATTTTTTTTTATGACCGTTAACCGACGCCCTTTAACGATTAATAACCGTTTACCGATAAGTCCGGGAGGGTTGGCTGCCGCGATGTTGCGCGCGCGTTGTCGTGGACGCATGCCGACACTTCCCCGTGTATACTCTCACGGCAATGTGTCACCGTCAGCATATCGCAGAGATACCGCCGTCACTTTTGATTTATACTAGCGCGGTCTCCGCTATGTTATTCCACGCCACAACGCAAGAGCGACAATCACGAACTAGCTAAACTTACTAAACTTATCTCTTGCATTTTTCCACTTCCTCACCGTCTCGGCCGTATCCAGACCCACATTCATCGCAATCTCCCTCCATGAATTACTAGAATATGGGCTGTCTTTGTAGAGTGGAGAACCAGAATCATACAGATGTGGGTACTTCCTCATTTTTTCGATGACGCGCTCTTTTCTACACGGATGTAGAATTGACCAATCAGAGGCCTGTTGCACCTGTCGACACACCCCCTTGAGTTGATTAAATTACGTAGCTTAAAAACAAAATTGACTGTTAGTTTTAATCGGTTAGAGTTACTGGTGTCAGTTAACAGTTAAATGGTTAACCATGTGCATCCCTAATGTTAGCTTGTGCAATCTTACTAATATGCATTTACACACTGAGTTATGCATTGTATATTGAACTCAAGCCCTTTCTTTTGTTTGTTTTTTGTGTTTGTTTTTACATTTCTCTTGTCTGGGGATATAATACTTGTTGCATAGGCTTGCCGCAATTTTTTAAAAATCGATTTTATTCAATTTTTTCATACAATTAGAATCAATTTAAATAATCTATAAATCAGGATGTGGCCTCCAGGCCAGCAGAGGGTGCACTCGAGTTAAATTACATTCTTGTTCAACGTTACTATAAGCAGCGCTTCGTATGACATGCTATGTCACAGTTATATTAAGTTTCAAGAACAACATTAATAATTCAGTCTGTAAAAAACAATTCAGTCTGTAAAAAACAAATTTTGGACTCCAACAAAACCTTCTGACCCCTTTGCTCGTGTCAGTCGCGTGATCCTTCAATTTAACATCAGATCCCGCATGTGCTCACTGTGATGCTCGATTCACTTACTGATTACTTATGTGCAGTCTTCATCTAGTGGCGCAGATGTGTAACAACAATAGAAAAGTCTACTCCTTGTTTATGAGACGAACCCCATTGTACTAAAGGAAAAAAAAATCCTGCTACTGTACTGATTTATTGAAAAGAGGGCAGTAGGCCTATTGTAAGTAAAATAAAATAAAAAAGGATTTGACAAATTTGAGAATTGATAAAACAATTTCCTCTTTCCAGTAATTTGCTATGCAGGTATAAAAAGGATAAGAAAAAAACCGTATTGTAAAAAAAAAAAGAACTGATACAATTTTTTTTTTGTCATTTGCTGCTAATTCTAATCTGCTGTATTGTTAAAAAGGAAAAGGCTGGGTTTGTGTAAGAGAAATAATAATCAAAATTTAAAAATCAGTCATTTGCCTGTAAATTAATTTTGTGTTGTACATGATTCAAATTTGTGATTCGAATTGTATCGTGAACCCTGAATCGTAAGGACAGGTTTATAAAACCTCTTCATCCGAGTTATGGTTTGGTGATGAATATTGCCATAAAGAATTTTACTAGTGTGCCTAGTAAGAAAGTGGACAAATTCTCTCGAAGGAATCTTCTGCATGAAGGTTGCCTCAATAAATTACACTTTTCTCCTACCTCTCTTAGCGTTTTGGGCCTCTGATTTAGCATCATCCTGGAGTAAATCACACTTATTCATTCCATCAAATGTTACTGAAGATTAACATATTACAGCAGGAAAATGTTTTGTTTAGTTTTTTTTTCTTTTACTGTAAGAAGTACTGTAATAAGTGCTCCTGGGTACTATCCCTGGGTATATTTTCCATGAAAGGGGGCTGAAAAGAAAAAAATATTCTTAAATACACAGCATTCTCTTTGGTCACTCTTTGGCTTGGCCCAGCTGTCAGCTTCTCACACAGGCATGTGAAGCGAGAGAGGTTGGGCATCGTTGATGCACAGAAGCGACTTTCTCTATCTCAGCCTCCAGCACTGGTCTCCAGTGAGCCTGGGCAGGTCTGAGGGGAACAGCACGAACACTGCCAGGGTCTTTGGTTTGTTCAACAGCTTCCACTTAGCCACTGACCGATAATAAGGTCTCCTGTTCAGCATGGTAAAGGTAATGTTGAGAGTCCAAAAAGAATGTACAGTAGTTTGGGTTGACTGAGTTTGTTGATCATTTTGGGATTAGCCTTGTAAACACAGGTTTGGTAACGTTCAGTATGCTGCTATGCTTTGGTCACTGTTCTGTCAGTAACTGTTGTGTGTTTAAAGACTTTAATCAGTGATGGAGAGAACTGAGTGTCTGTATGTGCCCTCTCATCCATACAGGCTTTGAGACAACTATCATGCTGTAGAAGCCTGTCCTTCTAGCTGAATCAGTGGTTGTGTTGTCTGCATTGCTGAGAACTCGCAGTGATCCTGCTAAACCAGAGGACATGTGGTCTTAGTGCTGTGCTGTCGAGCATGGACTAGATCAATACTGATGTTGTATGGGTCGGGACAGCTGGGACTGGATCAGTACTGGTTCTGTTTTAGCCACCATGGGTCAGTTCTACACACTTTCTGTGGTCAAGCTGTGACTGTATGAATGGCTTCTTGGAGTCGCTGTACAGAGCCTCATTCTTCTAACCCTCATCTGAGTATGACATCCGAGGGGGAAGCCCAGGGAGCCTGCAAGTTAAATGTTTTTCCTATCCCACTGGTAGGAATCAACGTATCGGGTGCTGTTTTAATGCATTTAAAGTAGAAAAACAAGGCAGTGTCCAACGGCCGTACGACAAGGACAGTAGTGAAAACCCAACTGTGGCTCAACCTGTCATTTTGCAATATGCAAGAGGAAAAGCAAAAACATCCAGTACAGTGACAGACTGCTCATTAATGCTCTGGGTTTGTTTGTCTTTAGATTTACTTGCCAACTTTACCATGCCCCCAAGAATCTTAAATACCACTGCCCCCTTGGCCCTCATATGATCTTTATGTAAATAGTCAGACTAAGGTGGAGTTCACTATTCCCAAACTCCTGTCCTCTCGCTGTTAACATGTCTAGATAGGACAAAGTGAGCATTCCAGGAATAGCAGCATGACTCCAATGTCCAGCTACTCCAACTCCAGATCAGGTGGAGATCTAACTTGTCATGCACCTATTAAGCACACCTATTCTGAAAACTTATAGGTATACCCATAAGGTATCTTTAAATTTCTTTTTTAACAACTCAAATTAACCTCTTTTCTTTGACCTACCGCTTGTGTCTTTTAGCTTTTTATGTCGCCTAAACAGACAGACAAACATCGTATAAACACTTGACTCGAGCTCATTTCCTTTTTTCAGTGTGGGGTCAGTCCTAATACAACCTGTCTGTCAGGGTCCACTGAAAAGAGGGAATGAACAACAAGTTTATCTCAGAGAGAAAAAATATTTATGAATTTTAAAATAAAGCCATTCTGGGGTTGGTCAGGGAACAGTAGGGAGGAGCTATGGGGAGAAGATGAATAGGGTCCTGTGCTCAGCCCCTGGGTGGACTGAACCCTTCTGTGTGAGCTTTTTTCGGCCTTGGCACACAGGGCAGCCTGTGAGGAGCAGGTCGGAAGCAGGAAGTGGTCGTGTAAGGCGATCTGCAGATGCAGCACAGAGCTCCTTTTCAAAAGCAAACCCCTTAGTCCCATCCTACACAGCGACACACCAGGTAGTCCTCCTGGAGCAGCTGCATCAAAACACAGACCATACTCACACAGAAGTGATAGACAGAGGGAGGGGGTATGAGTGCATAAGAGAGAATGGGGAATAAAAATATGGAGAATAAAATCTGAATTCATGCAGAAAGATGATGGTGTGCAACAAAGATATAAAGCTTCTGCCAAGAAAGTCAATAATCACAGAGGAAAAGTAGCTTACTCGAGTGCTATGTCAAAACTGATTGACACTCCAAGCTGTTGCTTGGAGTTGCTTAAATTCTCAATTAGAGTTAGGAATATTAGTGTATTTAATGTTGATATACTACTAAAATCAGAATTCAAGCTTTAGATACACAGCAGATAATTTTCCATTCCCTATTTTGGAGGAACCTGTTGAACTGCATCTGTGTGTTGCAGAAAGGTTACTGTATCACCCCATCCTGGAAGTGAACTAGATTGACAGTCTGCATTCAGAGCCCTGGGACCTGCTGGAATCTGTATCCTCTCTGCTTGACTTCCTCTCCTCTTTCCCGATCCCTACTTCCCACCCCGTCTTTCCATTTTCTTTCTCTCTTTCTCTCTTAGTCTCTCATTCTCTATTTCTTTCCTCTTTGTGACTTTTGGATTTTCCAGACAGCATAATTATTGCAGGCAAATTGCTGAACTTTGTTACACAGTATCTGATTTCAGATTCTTTAACTGCCCAAGACCACCCCATCTTTTTTTTTTTTTTTTTTAACATTTACAGATAACATTTGCAGCTGAAAATACAAAAGGTTTCACTCACAAAGATGGACCACTGAAAAACCACTTAGTTAAAATGCTTTGGAGGAATTTGAGGCACACCAAACAGTCCACATTACATTTCCCTTATTTTACTTTAATTGTCGGCTTGTCCAAACCGTTATTTTAAAGGATACCATACCATGCATGCCATCTTGTTTCCCGCAGCACTTAACAACCAAACACAGTACAAAAGCAATGTTAGAATTTTTACTAAATGACAACTGAACTCTGATTCAGTTGTTTTGATTAAGGCTTTTATTCATCCAGGATTCATTGTTATTGTTTCCAAGCTCTGCTTTAGGTGCAGCTAAGCAGCTGAAATGACCAATGAAACATTTTAAATGTTTGTTCAGGGAAGGCAATTTTTCTGAATGAGTTTTGTGTATGAGTGCCCTTCAGTGTCACAGTTCAGTAGCATTTCTGACTGTTTTTGCAGTGATGTAAAATAAACGACTGAAACAGAGCCATAGAACTCTGAGCTGTACTGTTTCAACATACAGTTATGGAGTGTTCTGGTCAAATCTGCTAAAGTACATGTTTCTGGCAGATCCTTTGAAGTGAGCCTTTGAAGGTCAGTAAAGAAAGTCTTGAGAGCTTAAAGACCAGAGAAAAAAGGCATTGTAAGATAGAATCCAACTCGCCCCCACCATACAAAAAAAAAAAAAAAAAAAACCTACCTGCAACTAAGATCCTGGCTTTTTTGTCTTTGTGTATATTTTTGAATATATGTCATGCATTGACACAGACTACTTAGGAAAGCCTGAGTCGTAATTAGTTCATTTGGACATTTCCTTGAGCTATTTAAAGAGAGGCAGGCAGAGAGATTGAATTTGGAAAATGCTAGTACTTACTCAAGCACACTGTGTCTGGAATTCCCTCTTTACCCTTGGCCAAGGGACTACAGATTTTGGCAATGCTGCAAATTGGACTCTAGAATATAAATGGGAAAGGGTGTGGGTGTTTTGTGTTTGCTTTTTTCTTATTTGCTGATTTTTCCACCGATCTCTTACTATAAGATCTAGAACTAAACTGTGAAGAAAAACCTCTCAGGTTCGTCCCCAAAGCACTTAACTCAAAATATCCTCAGCTTATGGTCTTATTCTTTGAGTTAGCTGTGTTTCCTCTAGCATTAAACCATGACTGCCAATCATGCACGTGCTCCATTGACATTCATCTTAAATCGTCTATAAATATTTTTGTTTCCTCTCAGCACCAACCCCCACCTGCTCTTTAGTTTCTGTGGCCTAGTTCCAAACTTGAGAAATTTTCTTCCACGTGAGAAATGGCTGGAGAAAGAAAGAAAGTTTAACGACAGAAAGCAAGTAAGACACAAGGAAGATGAGTAGCATGATGGTGCATCTGGTGCATTCTCTTCTGGTTGTAATTCTTATCTCATTCTCTCTGCATACATCACATGTTACCTGTTGGCAAGTATATTGGAAATGAATAACTTCCAGTCACAGGTCTGATCTCCCTTTTGATTTAAATGTCTACATGCCAGTCTGTGACCCCAGCATTAAATTAGACTAAAACATTCTGTTTCATCTTCTGGGTTAGTAAAGAAACATTATCTCTATTCCCCTTTAAGTGTGTGCTTGCCAAACAGTGTGCATTCCAGTTACAAAATGTATACTGAAATTATGCAGGAAAGCACTTGTACAGTCTGCAAACCCCCTTCACATAGATCCACATATATACAATTATACCTGAACGTCAAATGTAGTCACACGCTCAGTGCATTTATGAAAAGCCTCAAACATTCTCCTCTCTTAATTACTAGCATGAAGTCAGGTCAATGGTTCATTTACAAATGGTGTTTGTGTAGATCGGTTGGCTCTGTAATCTCACAGGAAAACTGTATTTTATGAAAATTGACTTGTTTTATTTGGCTTTTGTGCATTTTTAAAGCCCAGTTTCTCAAGGTTT
Organism: Hirundichthys speculiger; assembly: GCA_018398805.1. Lineage (NCBI taxonomy): Eukaryota > Metazoa > Chordata > Actinopteri > Beloniformes > Exocoetidae > Hirundichthys > Hirundichthys speculiger. The sequence goes on along the minus strand of JAGFBZ010000080.1, from coordinate 1,396,426 downwards.
AGGAGAAAATCCCACTCATATTTGCATGTCAGAACTTGACCGTCAGACCTCTTGTCAAAGTGCAAAGAAAGCTCTGTTCGTACAAGTAAAAGTCTTACCTAAAGGTGAAAGGTTAAGACTGTGACCTGAAGGTACTCTGGAGTCTTCTAACACACTTTCTCCTGATGTTCTCCAGTGCATATCTGTCCATCTCAACCAGTTCAAAAACCACTTCATGATATGTCATATTATAGATGTGTAGAGGGTAAAAAAATCCAGAAGGTTGCTTTTATTTTAGGAAAATCCTGCTTTGTGTGGTTTGAACTATACTTGGAACATATTTAATTCAGTCAAACGCATGAAATGTTTTAAATTCCAGATGATGGTGGGTTTGCATTTAGTTGTTTTGCAGAAGAATATAAAATTTCCTAACTGCTCGAGACATCAGCCCCCACTGTGGAGCATCAGCCATGTGCCACCTGTGAAAATCATTAATGAGCTTTTTTGACGTTGAACAAACAATATCATGTGCTGAATAAGTATTTTGCCATATATGCACTATGTATGAGGATAAGTGAGCTTCTGTCATTGTGGCACAAGGACACAGTTATCTACAGCCCTGCCTGTGTGTGCACGCTTTTTTAGGCGAGTTTGTTTAATGATTCATGGGTGGGAGGGTGATGGGTCAGTAAGAAAAGGCAGAGTCCCCAGAGGCCACTGATACTTGGGCTGTAATTCTGCAGGCCCAGTCTCATCTCTGGACTTTCACCTATGTGTTGTGGCTCCCACACTCCACTAACTGCCTCTGGCTTCCTTGAGGTAATAGAGCAAAACATACAGTTCCTTCATAAATAAAAGGCTCTCTACATAAAGTAGCATTAATCAATGAAAGAAAGGAAGAAGAAAAGAAAGAACAGGGAGAAAAGTTACGGTATAAATAGATTAAAAGATTTTAGTCTGACACAAGTGAATGACATTATTTTAGTGGTGATTTTTCACTACTTTGTTGTCTTTTTCAGTTCAGTTCAATTCTCTTCAGCAATTTGATAAACAATTTGAACTAATGATTTATTTTTTCCTGGTAGTGTGTGATTAAAATAGTTTAAATTGAAGTAGCCATATTTCATCCCTCATTCATTGTTTAGATTTCAATTCAATTCAATTCAAGTTTATTTGTATAGCGTCTGTTACAATGTCAATTGTCTCTAGGCGCTTTACAGACCCAGAGCATGACCCCCGAGCAAATATCATTAACTAAAAAATAACATTGAATCCTAAACAAGGATAATGGCAGGTAAAAAAAAAACTCCCACAGTGGGAGAAAAAAAAAACTTTAAGCCAAACAGTGGCAAGAAAAAAACTCCACTTTAAGAGGAAGAAACCTTGAGCAGGACCTGGCTTATATAGGGGGACCTTCCTGCCGAAGGCCAGCCAGGTAGAGAAAGAAAAGAGGGGAGACAGGACAGAGAGAGGATAGAGGATAAAGACAGGAGAGCACACAAATGACTAAATACAACGACCGTATAAACATAAACATAAACAGATGCAGGTAGCAGCACTGAGATGAGATGGCCTGAGGACCAGGTCGCCGATCACCACGCCAGTCGGCACCCAAACACACCCACATACACAAGTGGAAGCAAACCCCGGGATGGCCGGGGGGGGGGGATTTGTCAAGGGGAAGTCCATCCACTACATATAGTTTTATTTACTTTCCATAAAAAGTCTCTTATTGCACTAAAATCCTACACAAGTCATATTTGTCATTCTTATTTAGTATTCTGGGATTAATGAATAACACAAATTAGCCTGACATCTTTCTTCTGACGTGTGTAGACGTGTGTAGATCGCCGTTACTCCACTGGAGCTCTGTCACTGTTAAACTGACCTGAAGGACTAATTGCATGATGAAATTCCAGTGCTACATTTTCCATTGCAATGGTTGACACAGATGATATGTACTAATGTGTGGACTAACACACAGCTGATGTTACTAAATCATGTCAGATCATGGCAAGTGAGCTCTGACAAGGATTTCAGAGCTAACAAGAATGTCCTCATATGTCCCCCCGATATGTAATTTCACAACAAAAAATAAAATAAAATAAGCTTTAACAAAACTAGATTTTCTCAACAGGCCATTATTAGTTACTTAAATTGGTACAAAAGGAATTTTTCATGTTAAAATATGAGTTTTCATTGCATTTGAAAGAATATTGGATTATTTTTAGGAAGTCTTCCATCCCTACAAAAAAAACCACCCAAAGTAACTTTGGACCAGCCCAGTCCTCTCTTGCAATAAATAAAATCCCCAAGGAGCCAGTTTAGGCAGCCATCTCCAGTAGCATTTTAAGCTCGCTTTCAACCCTTTGCATGATTTGTTCCAATTACTCCATCTTGTTCATAGGTCTATTTAAGGAGCAAGAGCTATTTGTCTCTCGCAAACTTTCTGACGTCTCTCACCTGCCAAAGTCGCTGCTACCTCCTCCCCAGCTTCCACCTGTTCACCAATTCTATGAAAGGGGTTTATGTCCCTCCCCACCCCAGCATCTCTACATAAGCCTAATAAATGGGGATTGATTAGATAGTGTCTGGAGTTGAGACATCAACACATGTTTTATCATTATCTGATCTGTGTATGACTTTATGGCAGTGTCACACATCAGTAATCATGAAACAGAGCTACAGTGGAGACCCTGCCAGAGACGGCTCAGAGACTTAAGAAAGTAATGATAGAGAAAAATGAGAAAATGAGACAATGACGAGCAAGAGACCAACCCAAAGGAAATCTTGGACAGTGTTATTAAAGTAATTTAACCTCCATGCCTATTGGGGACCCTCTGAGCTAAGAACTGCAAAAGTTCCTTTGTGACCCCCTTCCTAACATCTCAATTCTGTATGTGTAGCCAGTCCTGGAATGTGTTATCATGCCAACCATCTCTTGGGTTAAATTCAGACCTAAAAGTGTGACCCCAGACATCACTGCTGTAATTACATTTGAGGTTTAACACTGCTATTTATGAATCCTGTCACATTCCATCATAGTTTATTTTACATTTAATAAAGCCTTAATGATTTTGATAAGCAACCAAATACGTTTGACCAGACAGAAGAAAAGACAAGCAAATATTGACACACTGAAAACGGAATTCAGGAGAAATTACTCCTGAAAGAAGGATTTTGTCCTTTAAGGATAAGGTTATTGTTGTTATAAGTAGAAGTCAGGAAATTTTGTCTCCTTTTCATTAATATCCTTTTCTACTCTGCCATGTACAGCCTATAACACTCTATACCTATTTCTTTCACGACCACACAAGTAATATTCCATGGACATGCAGAAATCCGGGAATTGGGGTCAAAAATAGGAAAAAATAACCTTTAAATGCTCTAAAACAAAGATTCCATCATGTTTGTGGAATGTTGTGGTTAGAAATATGGAAAGAGACTGACTCTAAAATCCAGTGGTTACAAAAAAAATAAATAAAAGAAAAAAACTTGTCTGAGAAGTAGGAAAAACTTGGAGGGGGGTAAGGGGAGCCTCTGGAATTACACGGCAAAACTCCATGCGCGCACACACACACACACAAATGCACACAGACACACAGTCACGCTCCCTGTATCTTCCCCACTGAGGAGTTAACCACATTGAGTGAAGGGCGGGGTTTGGGTTGGAGGTGGTATAGAGGCACAAGTATAACTGCACTTACTGTTTCTTTTGAAGCTCTCAGACATTAACAACTTTCAAATGTTCCTTCAGAAGTTCGCAAGGGTGAAAATCAGATAGTCATCCTATGCTGATCATTCATTGAAAAATAAATATTGACTACTGATAGGCCACCACTGTTTCCACGTCTGTATTAATAGCTTTTGTTTTAACACTTGTGTGGTGGTAGAGTCATGAAATCATGCTGGACTCTGACATAGCTCTCTTCCTCTCTTGCCTTTAAACAGACATAAGCGGTGAGATCTGAAAGGCAAAAATGCTTGCATAATGGATGTTTCCAAAAATACAGAGGAGTAGGCAGGCGTGCTGACCGAGGTTTTGGCGGAGCGCCCTAGCATGGGCCTTGGGCCAGTCATTCTCCCTGTGCATTCCCTTCGCTGGACCAAGCGTGCTGGAAGAGGTGTGAGGGGAGCAGTCAGACAGCATTTATTCTACCACCTGATCCTCCCCCCTGTATCCCTCCAATTACACAAGCCTACTGGACTACAGATGCTGAAACCTTACCACTCCCTTACCACTCCTTCCTGCTTCCTGAAACTCGTCATTTGTACCATTTTCCCACTCTTTAATGGCAATCCCTGCTACCCTGATAATGGCTTTACTCTCTTCTCCATCTTCTCTGACCTCATCATCTCATTTTCATCTATCTTCTTTTTCTCAGTGGTCTCTGAAACCACTTAGTGATGATATTTCAGCGTGTAAGCATCTGGAAAAGATGAACAAGTAAGGAAATTCCTACTGATGCCAGTTATTGATTTGTGTTATTATAAAGGAAGCAATTGTTTGGCACTAATCGTAGTTTTTGTCTTTAGGGAGTCATAGTCTTCAGGATATAACTGTTTTTGTGGTATCTATGTAAATGTTAAGTTGTTGCATTGTCCATCTTTGTAGCTAAGGTCTGCTTTTACCATTTCTTGTAGCCACCTTTGGGTGCTCTCTTGTTACAGAGCAATCTCGAGTTGCTCAGAAGAAAGATCCGTCTTCTTTCAAGTATACTGATTTGAAAGGATTTAGTTTGTTTGGGGTATTTTGGGGTTTCAACCCCTTGAAAAATAGAAACTAGAAAAACAACTACACAATGCACAAATGCGATGAATGGAGAGAGATTTTCACAGCCCTACTACCATTTTTTTTATAAGTCAACACTGCATACATCCTGTACCAAGAATGACAGGAAAAAGACTTTTAGGAAATTGAGTTTTCATTTAAGCACCTTTTACTTGGTCCCTCATTCCTTTGAGAAACCAACACAGACCATGTGAGAGTAATGAAAAAAAATTATCCACTTTTGTTCTAGTTAAGTGCTTGCACACAAACAAAACACAGATGGGGCTATGCCACAAACATACCAATTGCTAAACACTCAGCAGTCTCAAGCATCAGGGTGGTGTTGTGGTCAAGCCATATGGGGCGCCTGAGAAACTTGGTGATTTGACAGGAGGCTTGAGGAGCACAACCACACACACACACACACAGCCTTAACTGACTCGTAAAACTTCACTAAAAGCCAAGCTATGGAACAAATTTTAGACCAGTCACTCAGAGTTTGATATCAGGTTGGACCCAGCTTGCAATACTGACACCATCACACTTTTTATTTTTTAATGTAGTCCAACAGTAATTACTACTTCTTAAGATAAAATTGAATAAGCCTACCAAATATTCCATCAAATCATCTTATAAATATGCTTAATCTCTGTGTATAAATTAACTTTTGCATATATGGAAAGGGAATAACACAAGAGAAGAAATACTGACGTACACAGGGCTGTAGAGGAAGTTGACAGAGGACTTTCAAAGACATAAATGCCAACTGACAGCTCAGGTATTGGTGCTACTTCTCAAAGGTCCCTGTGATACTCATACAGTTCTTTTGCTGTTAGAGGCATTCATTCTAAGGCCCAAACCGCAACAGCCAGTCTGGGCAAATACAATCGCAGCTATGATTTATGATTGTGACTGTTGACGTTGCGGAACTGGATCCAAGCATTACCTGCTGGAAATGCTGGCAGAGCCATTAACCCCAGCTTCCCCAGTCCGTGGCAGAGATAGCGACAGACATTCTGGCTTTCAGATTCTGTGGACGTGTAAAGGGGATGTGATTTTTCACAACCAGGTCTAAACCTCGCAGGCTTTCAGCTTCAAGCTTCCTCCCAACCTGTTAAATACCTCCCAGAGGTTTACCCGACAATGAGACAAGAAAACACAAACCAGAGCGTTCTTCTCTGGTTAAAAATGGGAAGCCAAATCTTGCAATACCATTCCAGTGGTGTATGAATGTAAACAGACCCTAAAGATGCAAACCAGTGGGCCAAACCCTATTCTCTGATCGGTGCATCCCTTGGATCAGGGTTCTATCTCTATATCTGTAAGAAAACCTGACTTAATACACTTCCAAGAATTCACGCTTTAAGACCTGTCAGAATGTGAGGCCTCATTTACACTGTAAAGCAGTGAATACACCATTCACCCACTGAGCTTTTACTGTAAATATGAAAACAAGACTTAATCCTTAGGAACCTGTGTGTCTTTCATTCTGTGCAAGAATACAAATATGTCTTCAGGACTGCAGATGGTTTGTTTATTTTGCCACGGTTCATAACGCCATTCTGTGCTTGTCTGTCATCAGCTCCCAGTAAAATCAGCCCAAGCATTATGTCAAACAGTCGTATCATAGATTTTATGCTGAGATGATCAGTTAAGACTTCTGCCAAAGGACTTTTAATCTACTGCAAAGTAAATAAAGGTCCATTTTTATGAAGCAAACTGCACATAGCTGAAACATACAGTTTTTACTCAAATGACTAAATATAGACACCACATCTACCTGCAAGAGTATACTTCATAAACATGTTGATTGCTTTGACGCTTTAAGAGGGAAAATGTAGTAAGACACAGAGCCCTTCATGCACTTTAAACAGTACATTACCATAAGTTAACTGATAAAGCCTAAGTCTCTGGACTGATAAAGAGGCTCTCAGAAAAGAAACAAAATCAAGCGCTGATCCCAAAATGACCCTGGGAGGTTTAAAAACACAGTCCTCTAAGAGATTTATGAGGATGGAGATATTTACAGTATCTTTTACTTTTTGCACTTTTGACCAGTCCTTAGCTGGTCTAAAAAATTTACAGTGCAGATGAGCATCATGGAGTAGATGTGTTTGATAGTCTTCTGGGTAGTCTTTGCTCGAGGGAGGGGCCCCCTGCATACGTGCACACATTCCACACTTTTTATTCAATAGTACTGGGATTTCATCATACAGTTAGTGCTCATTCCCCACAGGCTAAGGCCTACTCTAACACAGCTGTAAGAGAACCCCTTAAACTGCCAGGAATGGGTTTTACTGAAGGGCACTTCAGTATGGTAGATAGTAGCCGTATCAGGTAAATAAAAGTCTCTCCGGCTATAGGCCGCCCCCAGCTTTGGTTATGACCAGAGAAGGCAGACAAGAAGGTGGGATGGAAGTTTGGTTACCAGACCTAAAAATTACATTTCGGTGCTAACTCCGGGTTTCATTTGGTCTGACCTCAAAAGAAGCAAAAGGCCAAAGTAAACTGGGACTTGAGAAGCGGTGTCTGGGATGCCTGAAGAAAGGCTACAAACGTCAGTGTGCCCACAGTTCTCACTGTCTAAGAGCTGGCTGACTAATCCTCGATATTCCTCCATGATCTAAACCTGAAGCCCTCTGTAGCAGCAGAACACTGTAGCATTGTGTCCCTGTTTTTAAGGAGTCTGTGATTCATTTGCTGGCATAGCTTTTTGGATTAATTTACTGAATTTTTTCTCATCCTCAACACTGTAGTGAAATTAATCTTTTCATGAACAAACTGGTTTCATGAGATTCTTTGCATAAAAGATTTTGTCTTTTATGTAAATCCACTCTCTGCAGTCATGGAATCTAACATTAAGAAAAATAAGTATTTACTTAATGAAAATATATTAATGCATTCCTATTCTTTCAGCAATATGATTTTTTGATATATTAGTGTGGTAGTAGACGTTTACCCCAACTGATTATAGCCTTCTTGAATCCTTCACTGCTGCGAAATGATGCAATAGTGCTCTCTGCTGGCAGAAACACAAAGCATTGTGCCTGTGTTAATATATAACATTAAAATGACTAAAATCAATTATTTTGATTAAATGTATGAAAAACCCTACCCTTCAATAATGCCAATTATTATGATTATAAAATTTCCTTTCATTTCTATTATAAAATATGAATACCTAATTTGTTTTAAGTACATAATGCCCTTATGAGTGTTGTTTATTGCTCTGACATCACATTTATTAATAGCTTCAGAGAAGATACACATGTAATGTAATCAAATACAGTTCTAATAATTCAAAGCATGTTATCTGATCCTCTGTTCTTTTTCCTTTCCAGGTCTGGTTTGCTTCAGATCTGCAGTCCACAATGAGGGTGAAGAGATGAGCTTGCAGCGAACCGCCCTGTCCCTGCAGTCCCTGCCCTTGGACATTAACTGACTCCCATTACCCAGAAGAAGATGTCCCTGTCTCCCAGATAGCACCTCTGAGGACCAGGCCTTCACAGCACAGACTGTGCACCATGGCAGGAGAGACTCAGCGAATGCATGCCGTCAAAGACCTGGATGCTGAGTCCAAACAGCAGGATGAGGGGACGGCGCTGGAACAGCAGAGTGACAAAACCACAAAGGAATCTTCAGAGCACTTTTCAAGCACAGGCACTGAGGCCAGACTCAGCAGCAGAGGGAGCAAAGCTGAAAAACTAGAGAAGGAAAGGGACTGTCCACAGCAGCGTGAAGCTGTCATACGGCCACAGCAGGCAGGGAAGATTGACTTCAGGTCACTGCAGAACAGATCAAAATTTGCCACTGACAAGACTTGGTCAGGTGGGAAAGGCAGTCCCCAGTCACCAAGTGCAAAGGGCCGCAGCCGAGAGAAGGTGAAGCGGTCAGGAAAGACGGAGCGTGGAAACCCACAGCAGCTGTACAGACTAAGCATTACAAATCCACGCACCATTGGTATTGCCTACCCACAGCAAAAGGTTTTGCCACCCAAGAAGTTGGAAAGCAGTCGTGGCCCAGTCCCTGACAACTACAGATTTCACACTCCCAGTATAGCAGAGAGAGAAATTGAGCTACAGCAGGAAGAGCTCAGCTATAGCCGCTGCTTCCAGGAGACTCCCCCTAACATTACCTCCCCAAACTATACCTCACAGGCACTGGGTTCCTCAAGTGGAACATCATCTCACCATCATCCACCCATGTCACAGCAACAACAGGCAGCGTCAATGGAGAACAGTACACAGCCTGGTAGTCAGATGACTATGGCTGACTTCCAGCTGAATGGCTCTAATTCATGGCAGTCTCCAGAAAGGACTTTTAATGGTGCTAACTATGGAGTTTCATCGCAAAAATCCACTGCTCACTCAGAAAGTAGTAAGGGAAGTGCTTTTATGCCTGTTCCATTTCAGTATGGATATCATTTAATGAAAGAATCAACCTCTAACTCTTTCACCTGTGAACAGAACCCCCAGTCCCAGGACTTCACAAATTCTTCTCTTGGCTCTGTTCATGTTGCCCACAACTCTTTTTCCTTTACACCAGGAGAAGGGCAAAACATTACTCAGAGCAGCACTCAGTTCGGTGGTGAGCATCAACCAGGGGACAGAAGCTCATATCCCCACATCCCACAATCGCAGTTTATTCAAGGGGTGGCATCATCCATCCAATGTCCGAGGAATCTGAGTGAGGACTCAGCCAGCAGTGACAGTTCTGCCTCCAGTTCCCAGCAATCAGAGCAGGTAAAAACTGCTCTGCCTGAGAATACAGACAATATTGGACAGGCTGCCAATCGGGATGCAACCATCACCTCGGGGACTAAGAGAAACTGTCACCCAAAAGACACAGCTGCCAGCCAGAGAACTCTCATTCAGGGAAATATGCATGCAGGAAATATTTCACAAGGTCCAGGTTCCCCAATGCATTTTCCCAACAGAACATTTAACAACCCTCCAGTCAATAATATTTGCACAGGCTCGCTGCCTTTTGATAAAAACATCAACGGTAAGGTTTTGAACAGGTTGCCACACTCATGGGAAGGGCCTAATAAGGCATATTCACCAGCTGATCAGAACACCATTCAGTACAATGATATGAATGAGAAGTTTCAGTTTCAGAACATGACAGCTATTGAACAAAGATCAAATTCATCTAAGGGCAGCAGAATGACCTGGCAGCAAATCCGGCCAACCTCTGCCATGCAAAACCCAAACAGAATAGAATTATCAAGGCAAATAAACAATCAAAAACTGGCATATGTAGTTTCCCCCTCTGAGTGGCAGGATGAGAGTAAATCACATAAGCAAAACTCCTTGAAAAATCCCAGCTCATTTCACAACGCCAGAAATAGTGATGGGTTTTCAAACCAGAGACAGGAAACTTTAAAACACAACGGTAGCAACGTTTCAGCTTTTAAAGCAGAGATGACCCATGCACAAGTATGTGAATCCAAGAACAAGGCAGTATATTTTGGGCTTAATCAGTCTCTTCCACCAACACTGTCAAGAAACTATAACTATCCACAATTGCAGGTCCCACCTGTGGGACTAATGATGGTATCACCATATGAATCCCCTTTGCCCTCCCCAGTTCATAACCCAGCATCTAGTAGTACCTGCTCCTCTCTTTCCCCAGCATCCACTAGCCCAGTTAACATCAATTCAGATGACAGTCAGATGTCAAAGTCAGCACCCCCCCGTGCATTTTATAATCAGACCCAAGGTAAAACTCTGTTAGCCTCAGATCACCTCAGCCCACACTCTCACCAGTTTCATCCTGATGCCCAACAAACCCTGGCCTATGGACCAGACAGAGCCAAAGATGACATAATGAGCTACCAGCAAAACAGCACACAGCCAAAGACACCTATGGATGGAAGTAAAGGTTACATGGATAGTTTTGGAGTGGAGCACCACCAGCCTCCACCACCATACTCTGCACATGAGCTGTTAGCCAGCTCATTAGCCACAGCAAATCTTGATCAGTTAGATGTGCTTCTGACATGCAAACAGTGTGATCAGAATTTCAACAACCTGGCTTCATTTTTAGGCCACAAGCAATATTGTGCTCAGCACACATTTGCACAAAATGACCTCAAAGACTTATCAAAGATAGAAGACAACAAAAAGTTCCACACAGAACCACTTAAACCAGTTTCAACTGTATCAAATGTGTTGCTCTCAAGGTGTCCCTCTGATCTTCACCTGTCTTTACTGGGCCTCAATAAAAATGGAGAACTGATATCTGACAGTGAAATAAAGGAGAATAAAGATGATCCACTGAAACTAAATCTGTTTTCTGGTCCAAGTAATCTCCCTGTCCCTCTCCCGGAGCTGGAAATGGAGGATGCCAAATTAGACAGCCTAATCACAGAAGCTTTAAATGGACTAGGATATCAAGTCAGACAATGCAGAGATAGACAGCAGCTTTATTGATGCATTTGTTGATGATGACCTCACCACTGTCAAAACATCATCAAACAAACAATGTATGAAAACTAAAGAATCCCTGGTTTTTGAAAGCAAAAACAAACAACCAGTCGATGACAGATCTTTCACGCAAGGGAAGTATTTTTATGACTCTGATGTTGAGAGCCTCGAGAAAGTGTCTGTGAATTTGGAGCAAGATGGAAAAATTAACATTAAAAAAGACGTCTCTCATAAAAATTCAAGAACTGCCTCAAGGGAGAAGACATGGGAACAAGAAAGCAAAGTTAAAGAAGCAAGAAAGCTGTGCAAGAACGAGGATGAAAACACAAGCACACAAAGGGTTCTCCTACCCAGCAAGTTCTCTGAGTTTTGTGGTCTGAAAAGCTTTCAGGACAGCACAGCACTTCAGAGGTCAGCATCCTCACAGGCCTCTACATCTCCAACCTCAAGAACAGCATCTAAAGAGAGCAAGAGGAAAGGCACTGGAGGGGGTACCTGGAGCAAAGAACTTATTCACAAAATAGTTCAGCAGAAAAATAAACTTCACAAGCTCCATGTAAAAGGTACGAAAAACCTTCAGTTTTCCTTGGTGATGGAGAGACTTACTCCCACTGTGCAGAACCCTGCGTTTGGGGAATATGACTATGTGTCAGACTCAGATGATGAATGTGAGCCCGTTAAGATAGCAAGCCAAGGCCGACTGAATCAAAGCAGTCGCTGTAAATACACGTACACCAAAGAGTGCAAATGGAGAGCAAGGAGCGAAAGGGACCAGGCGGCATGGAGACATGAGTCAAAAGAGTGTTTTGAGATGAAAAAAAGTGAGGAGTTGTCTCTCTCACCTGAGAAACATGGTTCTCACCAGAGACTCAGGAGGAGAGGAAGCAGGTCATCTACAAGCAGTGACCTCAGCACATCTGTGAGTGTTTCTAGCGATAGCATCAACAGCCCCAAAAGTACAGACCGTACTGACTCAGACAGTGAGAAGAAGACAGATAAAAAAGAGTCACCAGGGGATCAAGCCAATGACAAGTCCTCCCAGCAGAAGGTATTTAAAGAATCCAGCACACTCGCACTGACCTTCACTAAATCTGTCAAGAAGTATAATACCAACAAAGCCATTTATTCTGATAACAAAAACAATACAGAGGATCAGAAGAACTATCGTTCAAATCCAGAAGCTGATAATCAGGTGTCATACTCACAAAAAGCAAAAGACTTAATGAAGAAGATTGAAAAAAGAGGAAGCGCTCAAACAAAATCAAGAGAGAAACTTGCAAATAGAAAGGAAACAGTCCCAGTTGTCAGTTCAGAGAGAAACACCCTACAGAGAACAGACAACCTGTGCACCAAAGAAGAACACACACAGTGCAGCAGCACAGATAACAAGACACCACAGTTTGATTCACAGTCTCCCGCAATCACCAAAGAACCTGATTTTATTACTGAGAGAGAAACAAAGGTCAAAAGACGAGAGGGTCCCCAAGCCAAGCAGCCAGAGCTATCAGGCACGTTGGAAGAAACAGAACGACAGTGTCTGCATGGTGAAAGAGGCTATTACTTTAGTCAATGACCTAGCCACACACAAACCTGCAGCTCTTTGCCAATCTTTGATGAATGAGGTGTGCCTTTCCCCAACTGAAAGTCAAAGTCCTTTAATACAAAAAGATGCACTCCATCTCATGCCCTACCCTCTGGATCAAGATCAAGGTCTCATGAAATCGCCACTTTCATTTGACACCTCATCAATGTTTGGAGACCTCACAGGATTCGATAGTGGTCTTTACTCTGAGATGCCTATTCAGAAAGAGGGTTTCCATTCAATTGAGAACACAGCTGATAAAAAGGAAGAGTTTGTGTCATCTTTCTCTCCTTTTCTGGAACAAAGAGACTGGAACCTCATAGTTAGCCCTGTGCTTCCAGATGAGATATCGCAGTATAAAGCCAACTCCGAGAAATCAAATGAGAAGAAGGCAGATTACAATCATGTTCCTTTGTCTCTGCCAGAAAAAATAATTGACTACAGTGCAAATCTCAACAGCTGTGCATCTGAAGATGAGTTGGAGATAAAGAGAATAGTTAATGAGCTCGAGAACCAGCTACAGACTACGAAGTTGGAAAGCCCACCAGTACTGGCTCAAGAAGTCTCCAAGCAGCTGCAAATGAGCAAATTTTCACCTTTACGACTGGGTGATGAGCGTGAAGGCAGTGGTTTGAATATGAAGAACCCAGAGCAGGCAATAAATCCATCTGTATCAAGAATTCCCTCAGATCCTTTCCCTGAACCAGCACTCCCATGGCCCAGTGCATTCCAGTTTGAGTTAATGGATGAACATCACAGTCCCCACACTCCAATTCACAATGAACCAGCAGCACTGGAACAACAACAGCTCCATCCTGCCCAAAAGCCAGAGGAGAAAAGTACTGAAAATGAGACTCCCATGGAAACAAAGGAAGAGATTTTAGAACAGAAAAGATACACAGAAAATCTCATGAAAAGCCTGGAAGTGATTTCAGACTCTATATTCAAAGGAGAACCTATTATAACAGTACACAAAAAGCAAAATGTCAGCTCTCTCACAAGTCAACAATGTGAAGAAACTGAATGTCAGGCCACTGATGCAGCTGAGAGAGATCGCCATGAAAAGGAAGCAATTACCGGAAAGGAGAATATTTCATCATATCCAAATATCAATGAGCGGAAGGATGAAATTGGATTCATTCTCAATGAGTCACAGTCATCTCTCTCCAACAAGACTGACCCTTCAGTCTGTGGCAACCAGCCAATTTCATTGCAGCCAAGTGAACCCACAGAGAACAGGGATTACATACCAGAGCCTGAAGTCGCAGCAGAGGAGAATATTGCAGCAAATGGTCACATGACTGATTCTGCTAACTGCTCAAGTGTAGTGACATGTGACCCAGACAAGGTTGAAAAGCCCTGCAGTAATGCAGAGGACAATGTGAATCAACTGATTAAAAACAACATTGATGGGAGAAAATATTTGCCTGCAGAGGCAGTGAAGGGAATCACTCCTGTCCCAGAGGATTGTCCATCTTCACCAGCTCGAGCTGACCCCATTCAAAATATTAGTGAGGAAGTGACAGATGTGATGAAAGCAGAAGTGGAACAGCAATCTCCTCATGACCGTGATAATAGACCTACTCGAGACATTAATTCATCTCATGCTGGTGAAACGACAATGAAATGCTCAGATAATGTAGCTGAAGAAATAACAGTTAAAACGTTGAAAGAAGATTATTTAATTAAAATTTCTCCTTCTAAGAACTCAAGTCCATCATATATATACAGTGAAATGGATACGCCAGTGCAGATAGTTCCCACAGAAAAGCCCTGTAGTCCAATAATGGAAGAAGCCAATACAGAAGGCTGCTGCTCACCTCTCCATGACATCCAATCTACAGAGGGACCAAGCAATCTGTTGATCCTGTCACAGTCTAGTGGCATCATTAACAAAGATCCCTGCAAAATGACTCCATTTAATGAGTCATTAAAAACTGAAGCAAGTTTCATCTTTCAGTCTACTCAGAAACGAGAAGAGAATGTGAATGTTCACGTTATCAAGGATCTTCCTGTTAATTTCATGGCAAGTCAGCAAAACTCCCCTTGCAGAGAGGAAGGAGAAGAAAGTCACTGCATCTTTTTAAATGCTGTATCACCAGCCGGCCCTCTCTTATCAACCTCACATCAAGGACCAATGCAGAAATTTGACCAAGAGGATTCATGCAAGTCAAAAAATAAAAGCAATAATAAATGTATCGATCAAGGCTCAACTCAAAAAGTAAAACCTCCCACAAGTCAAGGATAATAATCAAAACGTTGACGAGGATGTGAACAGTGATCAGTTAAATCCAACAGTTGGGAGGGACTGCTCTCTGACAGGCACACCTCAGATGGACCTGAGAATCACAGTCTGTAAAATACCAAGCTCTGAAACAGCCATCTCCTCTCCACTTCCTGTAAGCAGCACAGCAGAACCACCGGAGGTGGCAGACCACCTTGACAAAAGTGATGTAATGTATGATTTAAAGCTCAGCCCTCTCAACTACAACAGCATCTCAGATGAACCTCCACAACTGAATCAATATGACTACATACCGATATCACCCGCCAGTAAGCCCGAGGAGAATCCAGAAACGGAACAGAGACCCAGAGATGACTCTGAATCATATGACTTGAGCGTTAACCCTGTATTGATTTTTAACCAAACTGAGACTGATAGAGCAGTGCCACTCAAGTCAGATCCTTCAACTAAGCTACAGCCGTCAGATGAACCACTCATTCTCACAGATTTCCCAATGGGTCTTCCAGCTGAAATCTCTAAAATAGATTCCTCTACTGGTAATCTAAAGACAAGCTTGGAGATTTTCCACAATACAGTTGAACCTGTTGAGCACTTGCATATGCACGCTGACCTTCTGAGCAAAGCTGAAACAGAGAGTTTAAATTCTCACAAGGCTTCTGTTCACGATGATACTCTTCTCAAAAAAGACTTTTCAGATGGTCCGCCCACTCCTAAACCACTCATCATCTGTGAAAATGAACAAATACCCCCTCCAACAGACCAGTCAGAGAAACAACCAGCAATAGAGACTGGCAAGTGTTCAACAGTTCACCAAACACACAAAGAAACAGCGCAAAAAAAGACACAGAGCAGCGCTCAACAGGGTAACGTGCTCTGTGAGATTTGTTTAATGTGTTTCAGAACTGTGCCAGGCTTAAAGAGACACAAGGCCATGAAGCATTTGGTCAGAGCTGAAAAATGCATTGGCCCACAGAGGACAACGTCAAGCCATCAAGGGACTATGCTTATTTATGAAGCACTGCAAGCCACTGAGAAAAATCATAAGATGATTCACAAACTTGTTTTCTGACAAAAATAGATGGGCTGCCTGAGATAAGTAGCTCTCTCATATCTAAAACAGCAGAGACTGAGTCAGTCCTGGAGGAAATGGCAACTGAGACGAGCGTTGTGGCAGCTGATGACTTAGCCCATCAAAACTCTCTGCTGCCAGTAAAGGCAAAGAAAAACAGCAAAACTAGAAAGAACAAAAATACTGAGCTCAATCCTGGCCCTTTCTCTGATGAACTTCTGAATATATTAAAAACAGACATACTTCAAGCTATAACTCCTGATTTCAAAAGCAGCACACCACAAGAGCTCAGCACATCCTCCGAGATAAAAATCAATGACAGAACTGTTACTGGAACGGAGGAATTACCCCACCACGTTACTTCAGATTCTGCTTTTGACCATAAACCGCTATCTCCAACAAAAGAGAAAAATGTACTGAGTGAAACCGTAGATCTTAATCAGATGGCTGACACAGAGGAGATGAAGAGTGCGAGCATGGCAAAGATAGCTAATTTGGAAGTGTATAAACACAATAATGTGGATAGTGTGTCTGAAGAGAACAAGATTATCAGAGACAGTGATGAGTCCAGAAAGACTCTTTGTGCTGTGGAGGAGATGTGACCTGAAAGGATCAGAGGAAACCCTTGCTCAGGAGATTCTTAGAAAAGTGTCAGCAGAGATAAAATGTGAGAAAAACAAAAGCCCCTCAGACGAACTACATCCTCTCTCCTGTTTAAATTCTCCACCTCTTAGTCCACCCAGCATTAGTCCTGATCTACGTGCCTTTCTCGATGATGACACCACATTCTCACAGCTGTTCCCTAGAGATGGGGAGGGAAAGAGGAAAAAGTGCCCAAGAGTGTACACCAAACGAAACAAAAGACAGAAGTTGTCGCCCCATCCAGATGTGACTCCGGACTACATTCCTCCAGAAACGTTCTTGCAAAAAAAAGAATACATGGAGGCCCAAAGTGAGCAGCCGTCAACTGACAATCAAACTAACCACTGTGAATATGAGACCATTTCTATCGACGATGCCATCATGTTGAACATGTGCCACAACAGCACTTTAAAGGCTGATAGCAAACCACTGCCAGAGGTTAAACAAAGTGATCAAGAAGATCTTCACAAGGGCATCAAAGAGCTCGGCAACAATCCATTGAATCCACTGGAGAGCACTATTGATAAATCTACAATTGAATGGAGTGGGTCCAGTGATTTTAGTGGTTTTAATCAATGCTCTTCTGGGTCCTCTGAATCCAGCATTTGTAAACCAGAAGTGCCAGCTGTGCCTTTTCCTCAGCCGCCTGCCCCCTACACTGTGGAGCCATGTGTCACAGAGAGCGTTCAAACCTTCCACAGCATTGACATCCAAAACATCAATACCACATTTCAGCTTCCTGAGATTCAGTTCTTCGACTCAGATAAAGATATTTCTGTTGCTCCTCCTCTGGAAACTGCAGACACGGAGAGCAGAGATGGTGAAAAGTCAAAGAAAACGACAGAACGGCGAGGCAGGAAAAGACAAGAGGGAGGAATGAAGGTCAAGGATAAGCAGTACAAGTGCAAAGTGTGTTTCACTTGGTTCCTAACCCTGGGTGAGCTGAACTTTCACAAACTCTCTCACAACCCCTCTCCACCACCAACCTGTTACATGTGCGTCCAGCGCAAATTCAGCTCCAGGGAGCAACTAAGAGACCACCTGAGGGAGAAACATGCCAAGAACAAGACAGGTATCTGGACTTGTGGAATGTGCCTGAAGGAGATATCAGATGTGTGGATGTACAATGAGCATTTACGAGAGCACGCCACTCAGTTTGCCAGGAAAGGACAGACTCAAGGCTCAATGTTAGGCATTCCCGGCTGCTTCATGCAAGAGACCGCGGTGAAGAACTTTATCTCCTCAATTATGCAACACAGGCCCAGCAAAGCCAACAGAGATTCCAGCAAAGCTACGAAAGAGCAGGAAAAAGCTGATGCAGACAGCGCTGTGGGAGAGGGGAAAACCTCAGAGGCGCCTGAGCCGAAACCCCACAAACCTAAAAGCAGCAGCGGAGCAGGTGGGAAGCAGAGCATGTTAACCCCGCTTGAGGTCCTCCACAAAACAGAGACGCCTAAAAGTGTGGAGATGCATCCAAATTGCAAAGACCCATCAAGAGACTGCCATCACTGTGGGAAACAGTTCCCAAAACCATTCAAACTCCAGAGACATTTAGTAGTGCATAATTTGGAGAGGATTTTCCTGTGTCACAAATGCCCCGTCTCTTATCAGGAGGCCCAGGAACTCAGAGATCATCTGAAGAGAGCTCATGAGGAAGTGGATGAGTTGGATTCAAAACACACTACTCTGTACACCTGTGAGCTCTGTGCTGATGTCATGCATGTGATCAAAAAGTCCTTCATCTGCAGCACCTGTAACTACACCTTCTCTAAGAAAGAGCAATTTGATCGTCACATGGAAAAGCACCTGTCAGGGGGGAACAAAATCTTCAAATTCCGAGGCGTCCTCAGACCTGTCTCAGTGTCTGTATCCAAAGAAAATGAATGTGATTCACCTGCAAGTAAGAAGAGGAGAATTCTGTCTGACAGTCTGCCAGAAAATAGCTCAGACAGCGGCATTGCCAGTGTGAGCTCACTGCACTCAAATCAGAACACTGACACACAGTCTTCAAAACCCCCTGTTTCCACAGCCGACGACGCCACTCAGACCACTGCAAACGAATACCACAACGACACAAACAATACTAATGTGAAGACTGAGGACATCGCTGAGGACTACTCTGAACTACTTGTAGAGCTGGAGAAATGTATTCACATGAGCTCATCTGAGTCTGCTACACCCAAGGAAGAGGAGACTGAGCTCACTCCCTCACCTCATCTTGATACACAGATTAATGGAAAATCAATTACTGAACCATGTGATGTGAAAAAGGAGAATGAGTCAGTCTGCATAAGAGCAGAGACAAGTTCATGGACAGCATCTAAAGAGAGTAGTAGTGCGGGGGAGGAGATGGTTCAAGCTAAAGAAGGCGACACTACTGAAAATGAAGGGAAAACAAATTTGCCTCCGCCAACTGAGAGCTCTTCTGTCAACTTAAAAGAAAATCAAATCCTTTTAAAGACACCTGAGTCTGCAAAGCATGAATTAGCTGTTGATGAGATGAACCAACGGGGAGATGAGGAGCAATGGCACCACACGTTGTCTGGAAATGACAGTAAACAGAAGGTGCTAGCTCATGGTGCTGAGCAGGAAAGTAGCAGTCAGATGAGAGATGTTACCGTGACTGCAGTACCTGACAACACTAAAAACAGCAATACAACCAACAGCACAAAGGATACAGAATCAACACCAGTCCTCCACTCCAAGGTTTCCCTTAATGCTCCAGCCTCAAATGAGGACAAGGATTCTGCAAAACAACAGAAGAAGAGGAAGGACACGAAATCCCTGCACATGCCGCAGCGGGCCTCCCCTCCAGCCACACAGGAGAACTTTGGTGTTGATTCTAAAGCCAAAAAGAAATTTCGTCCAAGCAAATGTGCAAATACCTCTCTGCAACGAAAGCCAGATGGAGCAATTGAGTACCCGGTACTGTCCTCAGTGCGGGATGACGTTGTTGGCAACAAAATAGTTTCCAAGTGCAAGACTGTAAACTTGAGCTTACAGTCAAAAAAAACTTTGCTTGATAGCTGTGGACCAAAGAAAACTGAGGTTGTTGCCCCTCAAAATGGGGATTATAAAGCTAAAAAGGGACCTCTGGGTAGATCTGTGCAGCCTCCTGTATCTAAAGTGCCTTCAGTTCCCATGAACAATTCCTTGAATAAACCAAAGCCAAAAATGGGCGTTAGGTCGGTGGAGAGTCATTCCTACCGGACAGCCGAGTCACAAAACTACCTATTGAGTCAGTTGTTTGGGCAAAAACTCACTAGCTTTAAGATTCCTTTAAGGAAGGACACATCAGAATCTATTAACTGAGGGGGTGGGGACGAGGATACAAGGGATCTGTGAATAAGAGACTCTATATTTTCACAGTTATTAATGTATAAGACAATTCATTATGGTGAATGAGATTGCACAGCTCTTTTCTGTGAAACGCTATCTTTAAATACTTACATAGTCACTTTATGTCTTCTTTGTACATGTGTTGTTATTACACAAATGTGAGGACAAATGGCAAATATGAACTTTGGGTCAAAGATGGATTTGCTAGTTGAGGAAATGATTGAACTTTTAAGAGATTATATTTCATTTGCTAAAAGGAGAGAAAAAAATATATACTTGAAAACCCAGTAAAATATGTTCTCTTAAGAAATGCATGTTCATTTTGCATTTGTCACATAATTCTTTCAGTCTTTCTGGCAAAGGACCAAATGACTTCACGATTCCCTTGTACTATTATCTGTGCACCTTTAATACATGCATCCAAAATATTCATTTTGTATTTTTTTTTTTAACTTTACTGTTCTGCAATGACATTCATCATTATACTCCTGTTGTAAAAACATTACCTGGTGCTACATTGTGTTTATTTGTAATGTGAATGCTTATGTCCTCAGAAGAGAACATGAGATCGGTCGCAGTTACAGTATCTACATCCAACTGTTTTTACTGGTTCTCTGTCCTTTATGGAATATACTGTGTAAACCATCTCACTCATGCATATGTAGGCTGATAGAACTCACAGTTTGGAAAACTTCCATTGTATAAACTCAGGTGCACACAAGGACATCACAGTCCTAAGACCTGTACGTGGAGTTCTTCCCATGCACTGATAATACCACACACAAATCACAAACTCATTCATCTGTGTCTGTAACTCCAAACGTTTAATTATGAATAGTATTTACTAGGACAACAAAGGTGCTTTATCTTGTTTATACTGTATGTACCTTAAAATGTATAATATTGTAGGTAGATTGTTGTTTGGTTTAATGATTCATGACAAAGTTTTATTTTAAATAATATGCAAAATGAATCAGATTGAAAAGAAAAAGAATTGCAGAACGTCTTGCAAGTTGTAAAGTGGTTCACAAAGTGCCTCTTTTACAATTGGTTATTAAAGATCTGTATTGGTCTCTGCTTTGTCTTTTCTTCCTTTGTTCGTGGGATGTTTTGAAAATGTTCCTGCTTCCCTGCAGACTGCATCTGTCACCACATGCATCAAACAGGGGAAGCACTGGAAGATACTGGTGCCTGGAGGCAAAAACAGGTGCACACACAACAAAGTCTCACTTCCTTTTTTCTTCTCAGATGAGCGTTTCAGTTTGCTCACTCATCATCTGACAGATGAGCATAAATGCATTTTTTACTTCAGGGAAACATTTAACAGAAGAAAGGTACATTATCCCAACCATATGTCTGCCTCCACAAGCACCGTCGAGCAGGCGGCGAGGAGCTCTCATTTGTGTCAGGCTTCTGTCATGTTGCTCTCTCACCACATGTAAAATGGCTTCTGTTCCTACATGAACATTTTTCATCATCACATAGGAATAAAAAGCCATATTACACAGTGGCATGTATGTAGAAACACACGGGGGATACAAAGAGAAGTGGCGTTTTCACATCTTCACCTGAATCACCATGAGACCTGAGAAGAGAAGCAGAGATGAAACGAGGGAAGATAGACATAAGGCTATTTTCTTTGACAGGGACTAAACCTCAAACACTGAGCTCTGGCAAATAAAAGGTGAAACTTTATGCGAGCTGGCTGACACTGGGATCAGCACTGCCAGACATGAGCAGTTATGCAATCATCAGCAGGCTCATCAAGCTGATTTATGCATATGGAAATGTGGTTACTATTTCAGCAAATTGTAGCTTTCATTTGTGTTATGAACACACTGCTGTTTTCTGTAAATACAGCCATCAGTCTGCCACTGACGATGTGGAGGAAACAGCCACAGTGTTGGCGAAATAACTCTTCTAATTCATTTAGTGGGGATGCTGGTTTGGAAGAACCCACAAACACCATATTTTTCAACTCAATTAAAAAAAAGCAAGCCTCACTGTTGAAGAATTAAGAATCTTGCAGTGGTTTTTTCTGTATTCATACATACTGTATCAAAGTCTCCCAATCAGGACAAAATTAAAATTCTTGTTAGCGGGTATGTACATACCTTTGTTACAGTCCAGTAAAAGTCATGAACAGCAGCAATTCACGCAGTTTCTTTGAATCAGAAATCTTTAGGAAGGTTGTTTTTTGCCTTCCTTAAACTTGTTGGGGTTTTTTTTATTTCATAATCTGTCACTCAGTTTAGTTTAAACCCTGAACAGCATGAGCCTTCTTGAAAGGGTTTCCCACTGACAAGCTTCACTGACAGATGTTCAAACAGTAACACATATTATACAGCACAAACCTGTATTTGATATTCCAAACCAAATAACAATAAGCAAATTGTGTCTGAGAAATATTTTACCTGTTAAATCTTCAGTAATTTTATAAGTCTTTTTTAGTGGAAACATAACGTCGAACTAACCACAGATATCACTGAATCTGGAACACGTTTATAACTGAGTCATATATATTTTAAATTGAAGTGTACAGCCAGTAATAGTCCTATATACAGCATCTCAATATTACATTAATTTTTCCCAGTTTTAATAATTCCCTTTCTTGATCTTGGAAACAATGCTGAACTATTGTTTTTGTTCCGTTTTTTTGAAATGCAATACTATGATTGCAGTAGTAATAAATGAAAAAAGTCTTCGGCTGCCTCTTCACTTTCAAAATGTGTCTCCCTCGATATTTGCCTGCAGGTGTCTTAACTGTGTGTACAAGCTGTTATTGGCAGTGTATCAACTACAAATCATGTACTGAGCATTTGATGACTACTCAACTTAGACATACCTTATTCACTTTAAGTGATATCAGCTAATGTTGTGACAACCAATTTATCATTCTGATTTAACAGAGGATACAATGTTTTGCTTTGTTTTATCACAGAGGAATGTCTTCTGCACAACCAAACCAATTTTTAAACCCCCAACATCATAACATAAAGAGTGACAGCAGGAGGATGGATAACGTAATATCAGGGAGTGTTTGTCTATATTGCTGCTGCAAATGGACACCCATGATGCAATGGTAGGACCATCAGTGTTAATTAGAAAAGAAGAGACTTGCTGAGGATATAATATGCTTTAGCTTGACTACACAAATGAAGTCATTTTAAGTATTCAACTTGAATATAAAATGTGAATCCAATGACATCCAAAAAGAGATTAAACTGTTTTGTCTTGCCAGAGGTTCCATGTGATTATTACAAAATTACACCTAACTATGTTTACAGATAGAAGATGCATGGTTAATTCTCCATGAGAGGTGGGATTATATTTATTACACTGCAGAAATCCTGGCAAATCAAGAATTCATTCATGAGCATGGTGCCTGAAGGCTGCATGATTGATGACTTTAGTGTCAGAGCCGTCAAAACATGCAAGTAAAAGATTTCTGATTAACATGTCCAACTGGGAAGTTACAATAACAGGTAAATAGGTAGATATATTTCCATTTTCCATTTCGAACCTACAATATTTCCACTGTCAGTTTTGCTCATTGGTATTATGTTGCAATGTAAACTTCAAACAAAATGTAAGGCTGATATTTGATGCTTTGATGTACCTGGATTTTACCTGAACCTTGTGATGCACTTTGTCTCTCCAGTGAAATTCCCTCAGGGCCAACAATCGAAACCTGTGGTTGATTAAGACAGAATTAACGTAGAGAGCTCAGTATATTTTGTCAAAGTTTAACCCAGAATGTGTCATGCAGAGTGAGTAGGAGCCTCACACACCCCGCTGTCAGGCATCCTTTTATCATCTGATCTATGAGGAAATTCTGCAGAGGAACAGTTATGCAGGAGCATGACAGGAACGCTTTGCACTTTGAAGTAGAGTGACATTATCAGTAAGTGTGGTCTTGAAATAGCATTTCTTCTTTCTCGCTCTCACTCCCTTTCTGAGTCTCCCTCCCCATCTCATCTGATCTCTGTCCTTCTTTCCGCCATACATTTTCTTCAGCCCCCTCCCTCATTTTCCTGCTCTTGCTTCACTTTTCTTTTCTCCTCACCAACAATTTCCCATTTCGACATCTTATCCCCTCTTCCCAGTTTCTACCTCTTGCTTCTCCCTATTTTCCTCGTCCACCCTTTATCTCAGTCATTCACCTGCTTTTCCCTACATTCCCCTCCCTTTGCACAAATCACCCCATTCCTCCTCACCGCACCTTCCTCTTTCTCTATCGCTCTGTCTGCCTCTGCTCCCTCATCCCTCACCCTGGAGCGTGCTGCCGGCTGCCTCTCAGGGAGGTCACCAGATCAGGGGCAGATAGAGATGGGCTACTGGTCAGCGGTAATGACACACAGGCTGAGGGGCCATTCAGGTCGGCTCTTTTGGGAATGTGAGGCTTCAGCCATCACGGTGAGATAAATAGATAGATGGAGGAATTTGATGAATGAAAAAGGGAAACGACTGAGGATCCCTCGCAGCAAACAGGAGGGAGATTGTGAAGAATTTCAACTGATATGATATCTGAAGTCATTTGTGTTCAGTAGTGAAAATGTGTTTGAATCATTCAGAATAAACAAATTCCCTTGATGTGAACAAAGAGGAAGAAAGCCTGCATGAAAACTATCAATTTTCTTGCATTTAGGGAAATTACAATTTTTTGTAAAATTTATGTTTCAAATATGCATGTTATGTAATGTTTAATTTTTTGGCTACAAAACCTTCAAAATGTTAAAATGGGGATTAAAAAGAAAACTTTGCAGAGATTCTATACATCTAATGAATCGGAACCCTGAATTGAAAGTAACCAGGATGGTTGTAGCATCAAAATGAATTACTAATCAAGTAAACAGGGACAAAACATTAAAATAATGCCAAGAAAGGTTTGAATTTCTAAATAAAAGGCCTCTCACTAGGAAGTCGGGGTCCTTTGCTACCAACAGAGCCTTTAGTGGTTCAGCCATTTGTCATTCCAGTCAGCACCACAGAGGGAACAGGCTGTACACAATAGCTGAAAGTACCTGTTTGATGTTCCAGGTTTGCAGAAATAAATGGGGTTATTCTGCAGTGACTATGCAAACAAATGAAAGCCTGTTGGTGTGTGTCTTCAGTGAGAGCAATTCTGCACGCTGCAGCAGGTGTGTCCAGACCTACAGGCCTCAAAGACGATCCACAACTTCTTTTAAAAAGAAAGTTTGCTATATACTTTTAGAATTTCTTTCTTAACTGTAATTTTTACAATACCATCACATAAATGTAAAATATTTCAAAAGGGAACCCAGTCCACATCAAAAATCATGAACTTGTACCTATTTCTTACAGGTTAATTCTAATGAAAATTAAAAATCAATGCAGTCACAGATTCGAGAAGAATCAGCAGGTAATATTTGGTTGTTAACAGGAAATGGAAACCTTTGTACAGTATGATGTCACAAAATTTGTCAAACGGTTTAAATTTTCAATATTTTGCACGTGCCGGTGTGCGGAAAATGACCCCGGTGGCCTTAAGGGGTTCTTCTCATACTTCAAAGACTCTGTCCACCCCACCACCCCTACCCTCATTACTCCTCCACTGTAACCTCCTTCCCCTCCTCTCCTCCACAATGTGCTCCCCCAGATTCTCCTCCTGCTGCTTCTGTGGTTATCACAGAGAATTTGAAGGATCTACCCAGACATTAGATGTGGCACAAAATTGGATTTCCACTGTGATTCTCTCGGCAAGACCCTCATGGAGGGTAATCTACCCTGTGACTAATTGAGTGACATGCCAACAGCCTGAGTGTGTAAATGGATGGTTGCTGGTGAACTGTGGCTGTGACCTACCCTCTCTTTCTTTTCATATCAATGGCCGGGGCAGTTCATTGGGCAGAAAAAAGAAAATGACACAAACAAAAACAAAGGTTACTTAGCTGGATTCTCCAACACAGAGACATGTTTTGTCCTTTTGTCAGTGTCATCGTTTGTAGTTGTGTGTTGAATGTGATCCCGTATGCAATGTCTTCTAGATACTGGTGGCATCCACAAGTCATAACAGCAATGAAAATAATAATAATGTTTCCTCATTTATTAAGCCACATTTGCTATGGAATGTCTGAACTTGTATGATCACAAAAAATAACTATCCAGTTTGGATTGTATTATTATCCTTTGTGCTTTTTGTGGGAGGCAGAGGTGCCACTGACAGATGTTATAGGATGACTCACCACAGCTATGTCACCTGTCTGACCACCAAAGCCCCAGAAGGCACTGTTTTAACCGACTAAATTCCTAACACAGACTAACAATAATACAACAAACAAAATTGCTTTTCTTTTCCACGTCAGGGTTTTATCTTCTCACAAAATCCTGATACTTTAGTCTGAAATCTCTGATATGCCTTCTGCCCCGAGAACCCAAGTGTCTGCTTTGGATTTGAATAATTGAAAATGTTCTCCTCCCTGGAGAACTGCAAGTTTTCCTTTTCATTAAAAACTTTTCACTAATGTGTGCGCGTATGAGCCCCTTCATATTGTCAGATTTCTCCATCCATCCACACCCCTGCTTAGAATATACACATTCCTACAAATTCAGTCACTGACAGAGATGTAGTACACTATACCCACTCACTCCTGAGATCCGCTGTGAAAACACGTTATGAAAACATGATGAGACTTTGAAAAGGTTAGTTGCTGGCAGCACCGTAATGGCAGGCAGTGCAACAAAAGAGTCTGATGAATGAACTCACAGATGGGTGATAATGTGACATACGAACCTGCAGGATTTCAGTCACCACGCCGTTCCTTCTTCTCCCCTCAGTCTACTCATCTCCCCTCATTGTGGATTTGTCTGTGCCCGGTAGAGTGTTTCTAGAGGAGAAAGTCTTCACCCTGTCGAGCAGGAAAGCGGGGCTCAGCTGCAGAGACTGACATCATCCCTTTCAGAGAAGAGGTTTTCCCCTCCCGCTATCTGCACCCTCTCTCTGTATGTGTATGTGTGTGTGTGTGTGTGTGTGTGTTTCCCTATCGCTGTCCCTCCCTCACACTCACGCTGCCTCACACTTTGTACAGTAGCATACTCCTCCTATCTCTCCCTCCCCTTCTCTCGTTTTCTATTTCTTTTTTGCTTCTTAACATTACTGTTATTTTTCAAAGCCATCACAGGTGAGTGACGCTGACACTATAACTATGGCTCCTGACACAGTAACAAGCACTTAACCCGATCTATACTAATAACATCATTCTATGCTCGTCCTATATTTTACTGCTCATATCAAGCTGGTGAATTTCCCACCACAGAGTAAACTTATCTACCAGTACTTTTACATCAGAGGTTTTATAAATAGATGTGGTTGCCGGCAGATCTTTCAAAGTTAGCTTTCCCTCTTCCTCTCCCCCACAGCATCTTCTTTCCATTCCTGTTAAAGATCAAGGCACACATAAAGCCTAATGGGTAGCCTGCCTTCACCTATCGAATTCTTTTAGATCAGCAAGAATGATAGAGGAAAGGAGCTAAGCACAGGGAGCCTGTGTATTGAGATGGATGCCTGCTGCAATGCTGGTGATCGTGGAGATTCGTGTTGCTGTCCCTGGTGCTGATTACAGCTGAAGGAGACATCACCGAGGACAGCAGTGACCCTGCAGACCCACAGAAAATAGCCTTCAACAGAGCAGGGAGGAAAAAACCTGTTTCATCCACCACAGAAAACACTGGCTAACACAAAACACACACACACGCATACACACACAAGCCCCCCAACGCACACACTGACAGAGACAAACACACAAGTATAGAGACTTAAATCTACCTCCCAGCCTCCTCCTCTGTCTCCCACAGGCATTTCTCTGCGTCTCAACTCATTTAGGCTTACATTCATCATTGTAAGGTAACTGTGGCAGGTGGGATTAAAATGGATTAGCCCTATTAAAGAAATGTGTGGTGCATATTACACCCACAACCCCACATTCACACACACTTATTTGTTTACCAAGCCATATGCATTCAGCTGCAAGCACAAGACTGGACTTGCACATAAAACACAAATGCAGGGGGGGAAAAAAAATCAAGTATACATGTTAGTGGGGGAAACACACAGTTTGAGAAAGGCCAAAATACATCAAAACAGCCAGATGAAGGTAAAAAGCTGACAAGAGAGCCTCCACACAATAGAAGGGAGATGTATAGATGCTGTGTATGTTGCCGCTTTTCTGCCACTCACAGTGGACTCCTTTTTGTTGTCTTAACTCTCGTCTCAAGAGGTAGCTTTTAGAATCTCGCCTCCTTGTTTCCATAGTGACACTTTCCCTCCTTTGTGCAAGGGAATAAGTGTGTATTTCAGAGGCACACAGAGAGGAGAAAGACAGGCATAAGGAGGGAGAGCGAGGGGGGGATGACAGCAAGATGACTTGGTTCACTTACATTTATTCACTACAAAAGAGGAAAAGGAAAATAAGTTCACACAGCCAGTTTTCTACAGCACGGAAAGCCTCTTCTGCCCTTTTTTCTCGAGCTATCAGTTGCTTAACTTTTGACTGCTGGATTTGGCAGTATCTTATCAAAGATGAAAATTTGTTACTTTAACTGTGATATCAACAATAGTAGGTGGTGATTCCTCTGGACATTTTATGAGAAATCTTAAACAGATTACTCATTGTGCTAAATGCAGGCTGTGGGGGATGCTGGTTTGTTTTTCTTTTTTTTTTTTCATTTTTTCTTACATAAAAATGAAAACAATTTATGTCTATCCTCTTTGTAAAATGGCAATCTTTCTCTGCTGTGTGGGGTTGCAACTTTTAACACCTTTCAAAAAGATATTTATTCCACTGTGGTTTGGTTTCACACTGAGTGTGGGAACATATTGCATCTAAAATCATTTGGCAGTTCTAACACAAGGCATAATTAGACAAAACATAGTAAACAAACATCATAGTTTTTCCCTTAAGGGTTTTATTTTATTTTTTACCCAGTGCCATTATTCATATGAGAGGAAAGTTTCTGAGCAGTTGTATTGATATTAACTCAGAAAGGATAATGAAAAACATTTGGAATGACCTTGAAGGGTACAACTATCACCTGGATAAAATACTGCCTAATCTAAATCTACGGCACACAGGGCGTAATAAATTATTAATTATGCACATTAAATGGCTGAATTCATCACTTTCAAAACAACCTGGGTGGAGTTAGGAGATTGATGGCAGGAAAACAGATGTGTGTGTTGTGAGTTTTTACCTGTTTTTGTTACCTCGTTGGGACCTTTTCTGGTTGAAAACGCCAACTTTTCTTGGACTACAAGTCTTCATGGAGACCAAAGCTCAAATATAATTTTTCTATTTTGAATTAGTCAGATGTTTTAGACATAGAGTTATGTAAATGGATGTGTGTTTTCTACTTTTATTGGGACATTAACCAGTAGGCCTCACTTCTGCATAAGAATGTAAGGATAGTTGGCATGCATGTGGAGTTGTGTGAACGTAAAGATCCTGCAAAAGGAAGACAATATCTTAAAAGAAACAAAAGATTTGTTATATTGAAAGATATTTCACTTTATCAACTGATATACTACTATTCAAAATAATGCCATTAAGTGTTGAGCTGACAAGAATAGTGGAAAAATATTCTTCCATTTATTTTTATATTATCTTCATCTTCTTCAGGGCTCTAGAGGGAAACTGGAAGTTATTCCAGCTGTCATCAGGTGAAAGACAGGGTACAGTCTGGGCAAGTCGGCCAGTCTATCACAGGAGTATGCAAATGACAAATGAGACAAATGACAAATGAGACATATAACCATTCATTCTCACACTATGGACAATCTAGATTCACCATCAATCAAACATGCATGTTTTTAGATTGTGGGAGGAAGCTGGAGTACCTGGAGAAAACCAACATCTCATGGGGATTACATGTAAAATCTAAACTTTCTTGCTGTAAGGTGAGAGCGCTAACCACCACCCCGCCAGGTCTCAAAAATATGTTGTACTCAAAAACAAAAAAGAATGAATCTCAAGTGATATTGTTTGAAAAGGATCTTTAGTAAAAAAAAAAAAATGTTTATATTTGGCGATGTTATTTTATATGTTTCTTAAATGCCTGTGATGTACTGTCCTTAAAATGTAGGTACTTTTCTCAGGTCCTAAGAAGATAACAAATGCATGAATAGGTGTGTGTGCGTGTCTGTGTGAGACCAGCCATTTGAAAGTGTATACAGGAGTTGTCTAAATCTCCTTTCTTAGCCCACTAGGAATCTGCAAAAAGAAAAGACTAAGCTGTGGAGAAAATCCTTCCTCCCCATGCCCCCCAGCATCTCAGCCAGCTAAGTTTCACATCAGTGAATCTGAGTCAGGAGCAAGGACGCTGGAGGCTCTGCTAAGACACAGGGTTGGCTACACGTAACAGAATAGTTTTAAACTGAGACATCTGTCATCTTGAGCTGTCACAGCTCTTGTGCATAAACAAAGGTATGTGTGACAAACTTAATGAAATGATGGAAGAGTTGATGGATTCTTCAAAGAAAAGCTCAACTGTCATTTGGCCTCTCAGTGATAATGCGGACAAAAGAAGAAAACCTGAACATTTTCAAGAACCGGCAAAACTACGGTAAATCCTGTCCATAGTCTCTAAAAGCTTAACGGTTACTAACGTGGCAGTACAGCTGTCATGTGAGTCCAATGACAGCATAGTATTACATAAACTTGAGCTGTTCCCCATGAGTGGTTAGAGGTAAATGGTGGTTCTTGACACCCTTTCTGGTTTTGGTATCAGAGTGGGGGTGGAAAGGAAAATGCAGAAAGAGGTGAGATGAGATTGCTCATGTTGACGGTGTTGGCTGATGCTTGAGTGGGTCTGAGCTACTCTTGACAGGAGGTTGAAGTTATCGTTAAGTCCAGTATTGCTCAGCTGCTCCATCAGCCTGCAGTTATCTCCATAAAAAGAAGGTCTATCACCCCGACAGTGAGGCTGAGGCAAAGGTGCAGAACTCGATCTGCACCACTTTAAATTGCTGTAACACACCTGCCAGACACTTTTCACTGCAGGCCCAACTGAGGCTGTGCTACCTTGTAAGGATTCGTTATCGCTGAGATATTGAAGTTGCTCGTCCATTTGATTTTGAATCTGTGTGTGCGAGGAAGAGTGAGTGTGTGACTCCAAGCAAGTGGTGCATGGCTGTAGATGACTGTGTAGTCCACACTTCACTTTTCTATTTTGTCTTGAATCAATCCCCTGAGTGTAACAATACCTATTTCTCTCTGTATAATTGGACTGGATGACAGGCACATCTGAAGTCAGCGGATGAAAGCCTCTCCTGACAATGGAGTGTCTAGCCTGTGACACGACGTGAATGAGGAAGAGATAACCCTGCCACAGAGACACACAATGCAAATGCTCATGACACCGATTAGCAAAACAGCACAGAAACTATCTACGTACCTTCATCTATTCACTCATTTGTAATGCAAATGAGAGTAAATGTGATCACTAAAACAGCTAGCAATCTCAAAGAAAATGCAGTTAAAAGAGGAAATTATATGATTTGTGTCATCATCTCCTGTTGGCTTCACGATAAATCTCTTCTGTATAAGCAAAAAGTAAGTTGCAGATTGAATTTATTGCACAGCACACCAAATATTTGCTCTGAGATTGTACGTTCTGCTTGCTCTGCATAACACTAGTTTGACAGACTGTAAGTTTGAATAGCTGCCAGTGAAACAAATTATTATTCAGTTTCCCCGGTATTCCAGCTTTCCTATTTATAGCGCCTGTGAGGGTGTGAATCTAAATGTAATTTACTACATCCTGATGTATAACACCCCTCCACCACCACCACACACACACACACAGGGGTAGTACACACACATAAATACATATGCTAACAGATTGTGAGGGAAACACTGAGAATACATCTCAATAAAGCACTTAAGGAGGTATTTGTTAAACCAGATTCCCAACTTGTTGTTTCCCCTGTAGCACAAAATGTCTCTCTTTTGTTGTATTTGATGTTCACTTTGTCTCCACGGTAACCACCATTGGCCAAACATCCCCATGCTGATGGACGCTTAAGTGTCTTCCTTTCCATCTCTCTGTTTAGACCCTTCCTTTCCCTGTCCCTTTTACCCCCATTTCCTGTCATCACTTGTCTCCATGTGGAGACAAGTGGCATCTCTGACAAAGTGTGTCAGTGTCCAACTACCAGTTTTTTTTTGTTTGTTTGTTTGTTACTTTGTTTGTCTTAAAATTTAATATTGCTAATGAAAATGAAGAAAGAAATATCACTGTTCTTTGTGCAGTCAACTATTTTTCTTTTAAATAAGTGAAAGATAGTGATTGAACAATGTATTCTGAGGCACAAATCCAAAACTTAACAAGGCAGAGAGTGGCATGTTTCCCTGTACTGAACTTTCATTTATCTCTCCCAAGTTGGCCATATTCATACTCTTTAATGACACCCTCTGTGTCACATCATATACGATGACAAAGGTCTGTGTACAGGTAGAGAAGTGTATAATAGTAGCCATAAATCAACATGACACAACATCCAAAATTGCCCAGTTTTCGTTTTGTCCTTTACATCCCCTTCACAACCTGAAGGTGGCCTTGTAGAGTGAGTATTTCATGGCTCAAGTTTATAATGCTTCACTAATACAGAAATGATTTATTTAGGTGAGCATGTTCTGCAGAAAAAGTGACATTTGTGAACAAACACCAGATTATTAATCATAAGACATTTTCCTAATATGAGCAGGGGAAGATTTTTTCTTAACAATAAATCTGGATACAGCCATTTAGTGGCACAGTAAATCAGAAAAAATATAACAAAACAGAGTTGCAATTTATGCATAACTGTATCATAAAAAAGTAGAGTTTTGTCTTTTATTTCAACTGTTGATCAAAGGAATTTGCAATGTGGGTGAAACGGCTTCTGGTGATGGAACCTATAACAATTAAGACCTGACCCTACTGTTTTCCTCACCAGCTTTTTAATGTTTTTCAGCTGATTGTTTTAGTTTTCCAGTCTGTAAACAACAAAAACACATTAGTCGTTTCGAGACATAATAGCTGTATTCATCAATACAAAATCCTTCTGTGTCCACATACAGCTGTCAGGGGTTGACAGCTGTCTGCCACCAACCCATCCGAACAAAGCATACTTCAGTCTTGTTCCGACATTTAACATGTTTTTGTTGTGTTGTTTTTGATTTAATTTCCCTGAGCATTGCAGGATCTGACCTTGGGCTAAACTTGGAAGTTTGCTCCAGGAAAGATTGGTAACTACTGATTTTAAGGCTTCCCACTCGTGATCAACCTTTGTCATGGTAAGAACACTGAACTTCAAATTGTTTTTTTTTTTTTTTTTAAAAAGTGTTGAAACAATAGCTACTTTAAGACTATGGGCCCGATCTTCGGCCAGATCTGCTATAGCCGCTGTTTAGGGATAACGTGTAGCGGGAGGGGCGTTCCCCTGCAAAGAACGTAATCTTCCACCTTGCTAAACCCGCTATCCCACCTGTGCTACCCGCTATAGTATGCATAGGAGTAGTTAGGGTGTTCCACCTGTTAAACCAATCAGTGCATCAGTAGCCATTGCTACAGAGCATCTTTTCATCCAGATCAAAGCAGCTCTCATGCGCAGCTCATCTGGAACTGTAGAGCAGAGAAACCTGAGAGTCCCAGATAGTTGGTGCGCTCCCATAAACAGGCTCTGGTCGTCTGTGGTTTAACTGGCGAGTAAACCATTTAAGATGACCTCTGCCATTTTCTCAGGGGTTCAACTGAGACCAAACCACGGTTTTTATACAAGAGTTAATTCGAGAGGTAGAGCCGTTTGTGCACGTCCACATGTGATCAGGTGGATGCGCTCTTGTACGAGCCAACATGGGTTGAGATGGGAAAAAGCATAGCGAGTGGTCGGACCACCCGCTATGCTTTTTCCTAAACCCACGATGGCAAGATACGAGTTTGCGGAAAGGGCAAAAGACACGCCCATTGCCACACCTACAAATTGAGTAAACTGCCAAAATACCTGCTTTATGGAGGTCTGCCCACCTTTCATATATTTATATCTATCTATCTATCTATCTATCTATCTATCTATCTATCTGTCTGTCTGTCTGTCTGCCTGTCTATATATATGTATTTTTTTTTAATTAATAGCAAGATGAAAAAAAAAATATGTTGTTGTTCATTAAATGTTGTATTTCCTAATACAACACTTAAAATAATACATATAGCACTACCTTTTGAACATACAGTGGTACCTCTACTTACGAAATTAATTGGTTCTGGAAGTAGTTTCGTAACCTGAAAATTTCTTAAGTAGAGATGCGTTTTCCATGTAAATGCCCTAATCCGTTCCAAACCCCCCCAAAATTCAAACATAATTTTTTTTATAAATTATAAATAATACATGGAATTACATAAAAACCTTTAAGAAATACATGTTAGAACTAGAAAAGCACTCGGAGAGCGCAGACCTCCACCGAGCGCAACAATTATCGAAAATTTGAAAGTGATCCAGAATCCAGGATTTCTTCCGGATCACACCCAAAATTAAAAATCAGTTCTTCCTTTTCATATTTTCTGACAACTCCTGAAAATTTCATCAAAAATCCATCCATAACTTATCTTGAACACAGACAGACAGATAAAAAACATAACCTCTTTGGCAGAGGTAATCAATTGTTTGTTCACCTGGGTAGCTGGGTTACGCTCATACAGACAAGGGGCCCTCCTAGCCAATGGGATGCCAGGAAGATGCTACGCGATAGCCAATGGCAGAGCAGCTCGGACGCACTGCTTTAAACCTGGAAACAGAGCCGACGCAATTATGTTTACATTCGGTAAACTCTGGAAGCCTTTCATATCCTGAAATTTCTTTCGTAACAAGAGTCAATATTTTCCCAATGAGGTGTTTCGTAACCTGAAAATTTCATATGTAGAGACGTTCG
This sequence comes from Hirundichthys speculiger, assembly GCA_018398805.1. Classification (NCBI taxonomy): domain Eukaryota; kingdom Metazoa; phylum Chordata; class Actinopteri; order Beloniformes; family Exocoetidae; genus Hirundichthys; species Hirundichthys speculiger. The sequence continues at coordinate 1,361,447 of JAGFBZ010000080.1, read as the reverse complement.
TAAGTAGAGGTACCACTGTAATTGTATGAAATCGATGAAGTATTGCAATTCTGAGAGAAGGATTATTTGTTAAAATGTTTAAATTGAAGACAAAAGAATGCTTCCAATTTAAACACAACTCTTCACCATGGTAAATCAAATACGAGTTTCTGGATTGCTATGTTAATTTCTGAAAAATAAAGACTCAAATACAGTCACAATTAGCATTCAGATCCTACCCTTTGTACATTGTTAAAGATTCTTTGATAGTAGTGGCAACTTCAAGTCAATTTGGGATTCAGTTGGAGATTGAGGGGGTTTTTTTCCATTCTTCTTTGAAGAAACATTCAGAGTTCAACCAAGTTAGCTGCAAAGCATCAGGTCACAGATCGTTCTCGATATCGGCGTGACGTCACGCACCATGGTTACACTTCCAGTTTTAGCGTGAGGGGGCAAACAACATTGTATCCAGGTATTTTTCACTCACAGTTCCTTTAGCTATTTCGCGTCTTTATTGTTTTTTAACTTTGTTTGGCAATCGTCACGGGTGCCTGTGGTGTGGAGCATGGCTTACCTATATCAGAATGAGTTGAAGCCAGAGGCTTTAGCGAGGTATAAAGCCAAATTGGACATACTCGGTCTAGATTTGTGTCCATACAAGCACACAACCGCACTCTGTTTTCAGGTCTCTCCAGAGATGCGCTGCTAAGTTCAGGTCCAGTCTCTGACTGAGTCACTCCAAAACTATCACAGAAGTTTCCAGAAGTCACATTTGTGTTTTCTTAGTCTGAGAATCATTCAGGTGTCTTTTGGGAAAATCCCTGCGGCCTTGAAAGTGGCTTTTAGTGATAAGTGGCTTCAGTCTGGCCACTTTACAATAAAGGCCTTATTAATGGAGCGCTGTACTGATGGAAGTCCTTCTGTAGGGTTCTCCCATCTGCACAGGAACTGGATCTCATTAACAGTGACAACCGGCTCATTGCTTACTTGTCTGTGGAAAACTCTTTGTCCCTAATTAGCTTGTTTGGCAGCCAGATATAGGGAGGCTGTTTTTCTTTGTTTGTTTGTTTGTTTGTTGTTTTGGGGGGGGTTGTGTGTGTTTATTCAAGCTTCTGTCATTTTAAAAATGAAAGTGGCCACTCTGGCAATGTCCCTGGTGTTTTGAAGGCTTATGGGCAATTCTCTTAACCTCATGGCAAGATTTTTACACATGCACCATTAGCTATGACACATTATATATATAAATACTGGTGTGTGCCTTTCCAAATCATGTCTAATACATTTGATTAAGTACTGGTTTGCCCCAGTCAAGTAGTAGAAACATCTCAAAGAGCCCTGAAAGACGATGTACAAGAGCTGTTGGTGTATTTTTGTTTTCTTGTTGTCAGGAATTTTGTGTGCACCAATAAAATAAAGGCCAAATTTAATATATTTTAATATATGAAATATATTGATATATTATAAAAATATGTTTAGAATATAATATATTATAGATTTTAAAATTAATCTCCAAAAATGACAAAATGTGGGACACAAAAAAAAAAACATCTGTCAACACTGAAGAAGCAAAAGAACTGAGACAAAGATAAAGGGAAAAAAAACATTATGTGCTCATGGTTATGATGATAGACTAAATAAGCGAAAGCTCCTATCTTTAATGACATTTTCATCATATCTGTTCAGTAACAACTTTCAGCTTCTAAACAACTCATTTTTCTTTTTTCCTTCCCCCTGGGGGAAGGGAGAGTTACGTACTTCCATTTTGGCTGCTCCCTGTTCAGGGTTCCCACAGCAGAAGCCTGGCACAAGTTTTAGACCAGATCCCCTTCCTGACTCAACCAGGATTCAAACCTGGGACTTCCCATCTGGTAGACAACAGCACTACCACAAAGCCACCGGGGGGACACCAGGGAGAGAAGGGAGTTACATAAACCTTCAAAAAAAGGGGGTTTCCATGCATTAATGTTAAAATAAACAACTAAATGAAGTGGGTCTGATCTGATGTAAGAAAGCTGAATGATGCCATGTAGAAAGTATAAAAGCAGAATAATGCCAAACTTCTCTACAAATGTCCTACTTTTAATCTTGTAACTATGTCTATATGGAGTTTTTTAATATGTTGCAAGACATATCATGAATGAAAATAGCCCTCAGCGCTATATCTGAAAGATTTCTGCTTTAAATCTGCAGAGCACCACCCAGAGTCTCCAGACTGGAGGCAGTCCTGATGGTCTACACATAACATCCATCCATCCATCTATCCATCCATCCATTTTCTATACCTGTTTCATCCTTGAAGGGTCACGGGGCTACACATAAGACTAAAAGTTTAAATTCTGACCTGGCTTGGTGTGTTTTTCTCTTGTAATAAAGATGACCAACCTGCCATGCTCTGTTTATGGCTGGGATAGCACAACGTCTGATTCTGCAAGCCTTTATGTCTTACTCAGAGATGTTAAACTATAGAGAAAGTTCACATTATATTAAGACATTTTAGTGTCTCATCAAATATACCAGAAAGGACCCAGGTCTGCCATCTTTATTTGTCAAACTGCTGCTCTATAAATTTGATAAAGTCTAATGAGACTGTGAAAAGTATCAGGCATTACAGTAAACAGTACGTTTTTTTTGTTTAATTTTTCACATTTTCTCTCTATCCAGCTATTGTTAGCATTTCCTGATCTCAAGATTTGTTTTGATAGAATTACTGCTACGATTTAGGTCATGATGAGACTTACTGTCAATCCATGACAGACTCAACGCTAACAGAGACATCAGGAGCATCTTAGGACAAGATATCAACAAAGACTGGGGCAGACACCAGGGCAGCAGGCTCTGCTAATGTTAGATTTCCATTAGTAGTTGATAATGTGGTCGAATGAAAGGCTCATATTATCAGTTACTGTTACATTTGTAATATTGATATAGAATTCAGAGCAACAGAAAGTGGATTCTTCCATTTTGAAACTTCCCTTTAACTTTATATAATTAGCTCCTCCTTGTCTTGACAATGGCTCCCTGGTTTAAACATTTATATATGACTCAAACTAAGACTTTTAGACTTGCATATTGGAACAGAGTCAAAGTACAAGCCGGAGTCATCTGCTGGTGGACAGAGCTGTGGCAGCAACTAAGCAAGTTTTTTTTTTTGTCTTTGTTTGTTTGTTTGTTTGTTTTTTGGGGGGGGTTTGGTGGCAAGGCAAAAACTTAAGATGTTAGAAATTTGAGAAGCAGAAATGCGATTTTATGGGATTAATAAACTGCTGGAGTGTGGGTTAACATATAAAGCAGTGTGTAGCCTCAATGCCGCTCTGACAGCGTCAAGGAAGCATTTATTGCAGAACTCTAGTATTGATTGCATTAGACAATAAAACTGTCCAGCTAAAAGAAAATAAAGTCTGGTATTATGTATGTGTGGGAGAGATGTAACTTTTTTTTTTTTAAATGGTTGGAGCAGTGGGAGTGATTTAATGAATTCTCCCACAGTTAAGTATATCCATCATGATATGGCTCTCTGACACAGTGGTCAGCAGCGGCAGGTGGTTTGATGTGGCTGGAGTGTAAGTGGCTTTCACAATGCAGGATAGCCTGTCAGCCAGATGCCCTTAGGGGAACAGATTCACACCATGCAGAATGGCCTTTACACACTCCCTTTCTTCTTGTCTCGCTATGTGTGAGTGTGTGCGTTTCTAAAGTTGACAGGGAAGCTCATTTCTCTTGTTTTGTGTGTGTGCATTAAAGCGAGAGAGACAGAGGATGTTAGTGGGTTGGTGTAAATCTCTGTCCGGCAGCACGTTTGGATAGGTGTTTGGGGACTGGTTGGAGAGCTGGCTCACAGAAGCTTAGATTGATGAAGTGATGGTGATAGATGGAGGTAATAAAGGCCTGGATGTCCTGTCTGTTGCCAGTGATGAAGCTAGTATGAATCACCCGTCTGGGGCTCCAGAACATGACTATGCTCAGTCCCTAGGCCCGTCCACCTTGACACCCAACTCTAACTCTGTCCCTTGATCCTTTTATTTCTCTGCCTCGTGACTTACCATCATAATGAGGAGAATTCTCTATAAATGGAGCAAGGCAACCCATTCAAAAATTTGCTATTACTGTGTTAGTTTGAGCTGATGTGTGATTTGAAAGATATAATATCTGTTTATCCATCTTGGAAAACAGCATGTGCACAATTCAAAGCCTTGCAAGCTGCTCATTAATATTGTGTCCAAACATAACTTGTTGAGTGATTGAAAGACACAGGAAAAAAAAAAAATCCAATCAACTCAGCCAGCCTCTCCTCATGAATAGGGTCATTCAAATAAAGAGGGGCATCTGAAATTGCAGTGTTTGTGTCAACATAACAAGTTAATGATCTCAGATGATAATTGGTAGCTGGATGCTGAAGTGCTGTGTTGTAGCCCATGAGGTTCAGTGCCAAGGACCTCCTGTGATAAAAGAAGCAGCATGAGGGCTTTCAAAGCGGCACGATGCTGTAGGCAATACAGTTCATCACTGCTCCATGAATATTCATCCAGCTTTTCCTTTCCTCCGGGGCTGGTGAGAACACGTCTGTGTTAAGTCTCTTCAATGTTTTGCAGTTTGAAGACACCTAAACCTTCTGGCCTCTCATTACCAGACTGTGCTCTTACTGCCCCGCGCTCAGCTGCCTGCCAGGAAGGAAAGCCACACCTCATTAAAATAAAAAGGGAATTCTCTTGTTCCCTGCACTAACAAGGCAGAGGTCAGGCAGTCAGGTGATTGTGAATTCACTGAACTGCGCATGCTCATAGAGGTCAGAATTAGAGATCGTGAATGAGCGTTCTCCATTTATTGTGCACAAGGCTGGTGGTCCGACAAATCTGCGAATCCGGGCTGTGCGATTTGTACATGGACCCATTCCGAGCTTTGGTGCGAGCAATTAGGAACCATTTCATTTTGTATCTTTCTCTCCACCGACAGGAGCCCAGAGTTCTGTGGATTGGTTTCCAGTGCACCTTTTCAGTGCTTTATCAGACCTGCAGCCTTCTAAGCGTTGTCCCCAGATTACTGTTTAGAAAGAGGGTGCTTGACTGACAGGCCTTGGCCTTGGCGCTCCCCTGGGGGAAGGGGAGGGGGTTTGTGATGGCTGCAACTACTCGTACTTCTCTCACAATTTTCTCCAAGCCAGTTTCAGACTGTCAGGCTGAGAGAAAGATCTCTCTGCATAATTCATAAGATCTCCTCTCTTTTTCACTCTTGGCTGCTATGTGGCAGGCACCGTAGCACCATTGTTTCGGAAGACGGAATAATGGGGTTTGTCACAATATGTTAGCATATCATTGTTCACAACAACAGTTTGGAAACAAATTAACTTTCTTTGAAACAAGCAATTCAGTGCATTTAATGTGGAATAATTATGAAGGAAACCAAAATTAAGTGGCCTGTTGAAACAAAATGTCTTGAAATACAAACCTTTTAAAAGTATAATTGGCCAACACCAGAAAATGATTCATTTTGGATCATTTTCACTGCACTGCAAACAAAGAACATGGGCTAAAAGATTGCAATCCAAAAGCGATATACAGCAACAGAGGTTGCCTCCACACCAAACACTGTTTGCAGCCAATTACCAGAGTAGTGCCTGCAGATGACACATACACAAGCCTGTCCTTTTGAAGCTTGTATACTGTCTATTGTCATGATCTCGCTGGCATTTACTTCTTGGGAATCTGCACACAAAGATAAATTCATCTTTGGTGCTACATGACACCTCCCTTCACAGAATATGACTAAACAAGCCCATCCTTTAGCGTATGATCCTGCTTGTTGAAGCCAGAGGGCAAATTTTGTCACTCTGGCGGTAAATAAGGGTGAGACTCTGTGAAGCTGTGGCTGTACAGAGTCATGTTGACCTCTAACATCCTGCATGAATATACTAAAGTCTGGCAGACACTCAGGAAATATATGGCAATGTTACGTTCTTTGTCTTTTGCTTGTTGGATTTTGTTAATAAATCAACAATATGAGTGGAATTTGCAATAGGATAGACTTTAGCATCAGCTAAAGGTATATATATATTCTTATTTTTAGGGTGGCTGTACTTTGAGCTGCACGTGCTTGAAAACAGGATCCTGTGAAGACAAATTTCAGGGTAGGTTCCTGTTTTGTGTTACAGAAAGGTCATAATGTAACACAGTAAGAATTTCAGCATTTTGCTCTGGGGTGACGAACTGATTAATTGAATCAAACATGCCTGAGGGGAACGTCTATGCAAGTTCAAATATGCAAAAAGCAGAAGCCAGAATCAGCACATTAACCTGAGAGGAAACAGAATTTCTTTCAAGTTTATAGTCTTGTATTAGTATTCTGATGCTACAGGTTTTTAATAAAAAACCATCCACAGCTTCTCATTTGGAGTTATGAGTTACCTTTGCCGGCTCAATTACACATTTCTGGGTTTATTTTCTCTGTTAACGCTGAATATAAATAAATGAGTTTGAGAATTTTTACATAATTTATGGAATTTCAACCAAGTTGGCCCAAATAAAAATTTAGAAAAGGGGAGAACATTAGAAAAACAAGTACAGTGCCAAATTATTTGCCCCCCTTGAACTTTTCAACCTTTTGCCACATTTCAGGCTTCAAACATGAAGATATAAAATTTTAATTTTTTTGTCAAGAATCAACAAGTGGGACACAATCATGAAGTGGAACGAAATTTATTGGATATTTGAAACATTTTTAACAAATAAAAAACTGAAAAGTAGGGCGTGTAATATTAGTCGGCCCCTTTACTTTCAGTGCAGTAAACTGACTCCAGAAGTTCAGTGAGGATCTCTGAATGATCCAATGTTGTCCTGAATGACTGATGATGATCAATAGAATCCACCTGTGTGTAATCAAGTCTCCGTATAAATGCACCTACTCTGTGATAGTCTCAGGGTTCTGGTTAAAGCTCAGAGAGCATCATGAAGACCAAGGAACACACCAGGCAGGTCCCAGATACTGTTGTGGAGAAGTTTAAAGATGTGGATACAAAAAGGATTTCCCAAGCTTTAAACATCTCAAGGAGCACTGAGCAAGCAATCATATTGAAATGGAAGCAGTATCAGACCACTGCAAATCTACCAAGACCCGGCCGTCCCTCTAAACTTTCATCTGGAACAAGGAGAAGACTGATCAGAGATGCAGCCACGAGGCCCATGATCACTCTGGATGAACTGCAGAGATCTACAGCTGAGGTGGGAGAGTCTGTCCAGAGGACAACAATCAGTCGTACGCTGCACAAATGTGGCCTTTATGGAAGAGTGGCAAGAAGAAAGCCATTTCTCAAAGATATACATAAAAACTCTGGTTTAAAGTTTGACACAAGCCACCTGGGAGACACACCAAACATGTGGAAGAAGGAGCTCTGATCAGATAAAAACCAAAATCAAACTTTTTGGCCACAATGCAAAACGATATGTTTGGCGTAAAAGCAACACAGCTCATCACCCTGAACACACCATCCCCACTGTCAAACATGGTGGTGGCAGCATCATGGTTTGGGCCTGCTTTTCTTCAGCAGGGACAGGGAAGATGGTTAAAATTGATGGGAAGATGGATGGAGCCAAATACAGGACCATTCTGGAAGAAAACCTGTTGGAGTCTGCAAAAAACCTGAGACTGGGATGGAGATTTATCTTCCAACAGGACAATGATCCAAAACATAAAGACAAATCTACAATGGAATGGTTCACAAATAAACGTATCCAGGTGTTAGAACGGCCAAGTCAAAGTCCAGACCTGAATCCAATCAAGAATCTGTGGAAAGAGCTGAAGACTGCTGTTCACAAACGCTCTCCATCCAACCTCACTGAGCTCCAGCTGTTTTACAGGAAGAATGGACAAGAATGTTAGTCTCTGGATGTGTTAAACTGATAGAGACAAACCCCAAGAGACTGAAGCTGGAACTGCAGCAGAAGGTGGCGCTACAAAGTATTGATGCAAAGTGGGCGAATAATATTGAACGCTCCACTTTTCAGTTTTTTGTTTAAGTTTAAAATATCCAATAAATTTGGTTCCCCTTCATGATTGTGTCCCACTTGTTGATTCTTGACAAAAAAGCTTTATGTTTGAAGCCTGAAATGTGGCAAAAGGTTGAAAAGTTCAAGAGGGCCAAAAACTTTCACAAGGCAGTTGTATATATTAATATACATCTGTATATATTAATCCAAATGATCCTAAATGTCACAGCAAATAAGTGGTATTTTACTCCTTTGAATGGTTCTTTAAAGAGAATTACACAGCTGTTGTCTGAATTCCTCATCATCAGGATCCATATGAAACCCGTTTGTACACGTTGCAGCACCGCCTATCATTATGAAGAAGACCAGCACTTGAAAATTCAGCCATTAGTTTCTTTCACCGTGAAAGAAAAGCTGGAGCAAATACTCCCAGGATGTAGTAACAGAGCCAGATCAGATGCAACGTGTCTGGGCAACAGCATGTTTGCAATTTTTTATTCATGTTTCCTAGAACTTCTTTTTATGGCCAACAAATGCTAAGAACTATGGAACTACAGCTGATGTTTGGTGTGCAGAACTGATAGCATTTCTTTTTATGCATAATCAAAAGCAATACCATCTTAGATATGTTGAACCTTCTCTATGAACAGCAGTTACTCTAAAGACAACAGAAGATGCTGAAATAGGCAACAAAAAACAATGATGCATGCTTTAAAAGAGGAACCTCATCAAAAATCCCTTTCAAGAGGTGATTTTTGTAGTTGAATCAAAGGGAATGGGCTGACTCTTGAATAAAATATAAATCTGGGAATTTCAATGAACCCTTAAGCAAGTCACCTTTTACATTTGACTCTTTGTTTTATAAGCATGACAATCAGTGGAGTAATTTTCATAGAAATCTAATTCTTGTAGCCTTAAATGTATAAGACTTCTAATGAACCTGGGTTTAAGTGTATATCACAGTCCCTCACTGACCGTCATCATACAAGTACTGATTAAATGTATTAATTTCAACAGCTGCCTGCTTTAAGGAGACATTTCTCCACTTAATGATCCTATATAGGGCATGGTTTTTTTAAATAAAAGAAGATAGATCCTGTTATAGCTTTCATTAAGAGAAACCCAGCTGCCAAAGTGAGTGAACAGTGCCACCTACTGGGGAGCATGGGCGTGCGGTATTGAGGAAAAAAATGCAACCTTTCCATAAAAAAAAAAAGGGGGGGGGGTGGCTTCTATATTGTATTTATCAGTGTCAATCATTTGAGTCAACATGCAATCAAGAAACAAGACCATTAAAAATAATTAGTTTGGTTCCTCTTTACTTTGTTCTTTATTACACATTAAACTGGAGTGGTGAGATTCATGGCAAAAAATAAACTCATTTGAGATCAGTTCACCACTCTACACTGCTGAGAACAGGTACGTTGTAAAGTGGTCACTCACTCACTTCCCTACACCTGGACCTTGTCACACACTCGAGTCACATACAGAGCGGAGTGAAACTCCATTAAAGCAACATTCATTTAGACCATTTAGACACACCAACGAAAAGAAGCACAATTTACAAAATATGCACCTTTCATATCACAACTATACAAAGGTTGTTAAAATACGGTCCAGGTATAAATGATACATTTCAGAAATGAGCTGTTGGCACGCAATAAAAGGAAGAGGAATATTTCAAACATTACAGTACAACTACTTCTGAAACAGTATTGTTAACAAGCGGGTTTCATAATTAAAATTGCATCAACAGCTATTTATCTACTCCATGAAAAAAAAAAGGTAATAACACGGGTCAAAATTCATTAATCCTGAAGGCAAAACACTGCTTTTCTGTGAGATCATTTCAACCCTAAGACAGTATAAAACAGTATTTTGCTTATGTCTTGAGCTAACAATGGACAAAATAAATGTGGTTTTGACTCTGCTGTTTAAATTTAGCACCTAACAAAGATAAAAGGCGAAAAAATATTCCCAGTTAGGAGATAAAGTGAAAAGCGTGAAATATGGACTAACCTGAGAGAGAAACTAGAACTAGGAGGATTAATTCAGACATTTTCCTCTAAAAACCTATTTTATGGCAATTATTGGCTCATTTAAAAACCGTTCGTTCCAATTACATCAAGACGACACACGACCACTTCTGTTGAGAAGCAGGCCACCAGACAGTTTCAACACTTTTGCAAATGAATCCTGGAAAGCTCTGCATGGGAAAGAATCTGAAACTACTATTGGACAATATTTCTGAACAACACCTGGGACTCCACACCAGGTGAGATCTGTCTTACAGCTGCTTAAAATGCGCACCTGCTTTCTGCTCAGTTAGAAGCAAATGGAGAATGACAGCTCTGCACACACGAAAACCTGAAATTTTGCATTTAAGTAATCAAATATCTCGTTTAGATGTGAAGTCCTCTGGTGGAAGTATGTTGGCAGGTTTTGGAAACACAACACTGAGACGATCATAGTTGTCAGGATCATTTAAAACAACTCTGCAGCAGAGTCAAACAAGGCATAAATCTCTACAACACAAAATGACCAACACAAAGGAAATTCGGTTAAAAATAATGTGTTTTTAAATTTGTAATTTTTCAAAAAAGAAAAAGGAAATTACCACAAAATCAAATATTCTGCTTCTTAAAATCTTGTAAAGTAGACTGAGTCAAAGTTCCTCATTGCGGGCCTCTGTTAAATGCATCAACCAGAGACAGTTTGCAATATGCATGTCACCAAAGACATAATGCATGCAAGGAGAAGAAAAAAGAAAAAAAAAACATCTCTTCTCATATAGGCATGAAATCACTCACCACACAAAGCAATGACAAATGCTAAATTAATTAATTAATAGCTAACTAAGGTGTTAAAACATAGGTGTAGAGTAGGAGATTGCATGCATACTTATCAGTGACAAAACTAAATTATATTTAAGGATCAAAGATGGGACATTACACCGTGGTCGGACATTTGGATCTTTTCTGGCTGAATGTTGGTTCTTTTTATCATATCCGTTTTGTGTTTGGGAGCAGGATGAATATTCGTTCTTTGGCATCCCATACTTCAAAAGGCCATTACAAAACATTTGGAGGTTGTGACCTTTTACACAAAGAGAAAATGAATAAGATTAATCTGTCAAATGTGATGAATTAGCTCCCGGCTCAATAGTTGTGTAAAATCATCCAAACCTTTAAAAAAAAATAAAAAAAATATATAGATTTAGAAAGCAGTTGGACCAACATATCAGCAACTGGCACTAAATTGAAAATTATATTTACTGGTATCCAAGCAAAAGAAAGGCAGGAAATTCAGATCAGGTTTGGTATTCAGTGAGATGGTTATGGACAAAGAGGCTAATAATTTAGTGTAATGTACAAAATGTATTACTTGAACTGTTCATTGTTTTTACATTGTTTACTAGTCTGTCTTGAAAAGGGAAGATTATTCACATGAGTATACACTTTGTCTTGGACTTCTTTTTCTTCTTTTTTCCCTCCTTGCTCATCTTCTCCTTATGCTTCCGGATTTCTCTGACTAATGTGTAAAAAGCATCGTCAACGCCCTGTAATACAAAAGGGGAAAAAAAAAAAGGTAAAGGTCACAGTTTGCATCGTTAGAAGTGGGAAGTAGTTTTATTAGTGGAGTTCAAAAGCACATAATGCAAGTTAAAAGGTTTTTTTTTTATTTTTTTTTTTTTACACCAACTAACAGGTCAGCCTGTCATTGGCTTACATCACAGATGAATCCCATTAGAGCTATGTGGGACACTGTTGATTAAAATACAGACCACATATGTATTTCAGAGTAAAAGCCAGCAACGTTGCCACTGATAACAACACAAGCAATAGCTGCAGTTACAGATGGCCAGTTTCTCTTTTCGAATGTCATGAGCTCAAATTATATAAAAGGATTGCTAACCAACTTGGCCGAACAAGTTGAGCTCCTTATATTTGTAATAATCTGTGTCCATCAACTCAAGCGGCAAAAATAATATACTTATAATAAACTTACAGTTCAGCTGCTATGGATTTGTAACTGACGCACCAAATCAAAATAATAAAAAATATTGTTTTCTGAGCAAAACACAAAATACAGCTTCACTGGGAGAAAAGCACCACAGAGAGAAATGGTAGATGACTCTCAAACAAATAAAAGGAGTACACCACATCTTTTTCAGGTAGTTTCAAACCAATTGTTTCCAAAACTAAAAAACTTTTTTTTTCCAACTTCTTTGAATGTGGTAGTTTATTTTTATGCAGGAGCATTTAAAAGACATGTTTATTCTCTCAAGATGGTTATTAAAAGGCTTTGTGGAAATGCAGCTAGTGCCTGTTGATGCCAAACTGATGCAAGTGTCTGAGCACTTGAACATTTTTGGATAGTGCAATAAATGTCACAATCTGCAAAGAACTGTTGAGAAAGGTGCCTGGGGAAGCCTCAGGTCGTGATAAAGAAAATAAACAACAAAGATGGAGAGGTTTGTAATTTCAAGATACACATAATCATTGTTAATATCATTTGACAGCTTCTCAAAACACAGAGATTTCAGCATAATTTAGTCCCACATTCACCAGAACCACCTTCAATAACACACCAGAACTAACCAGCCCAAACCCCTGTGCCTACGTTCATTTCACCACAAGACATTTTCACACCGTTACTTCAGTCTGAATCTGGTACAGATTAGTGCAAACTTTGTTTTTTCCTTTTCTAAGCCCTTGCAGACAAAGTGTCCTTTAACAAGTTAATCAAGTAAATGGAGATCATCATCCAATTATGTTAACAAGAGTTAACACATGTACCTTAATTAAGAGAGATTGATGTAAAAAATACCCCAATAAAAGAGTGCATAAGTGCAAAAAGCATACCAGCTGGTGCCAATCAATAGTGCTCAGACTTAACTGAAACCAGTGTGAAAAAGACCTTGGATAACGATCAACCACGATACACAGAAACACTGAATAAAGAAGTCAAACATTTCAGCCTTTTGTTAGAACCTCAGAACAGCCCCAGTAAAAAAAAAAAAAAAAACAGCGAGTTAGCTTTTAGAACATATGAAGCGCCAGCTTTCGCTGAGTGTCTTCTTCCATTGCCTTCTCCGTATAGTCCACTAACACACACACACAGAGCTGGTGGGTGCGCGGCTGCGTACACTTACCCCTCTCACATCACAACACACTTTTTAAGCTTGACACAGCGCGGAGTCTTTTCTTCTTTGCAGAGCTTACTGATCCGGTACCCCCTGATCTCTCGTACCAGAGTGTAAAAGGCATCTTCCACTCTCTGCAGTATAAGACACAACTTTCCTCAATGCTGAGGAATGCAGGGGAACATACTGTATGGGAGCATTTGTTTTAAACTGCAGATACAAAAAGAACGTGGGTTTTGGATGTGGATCTTCATGAAATGTCTGATCTGCCTCGTCATTGGCACACCCCAACACCCCCAACATATTGGAGTGTGAATGATCACTGAACATTCACCTTCTGCAGACTTGGAAAAGGATTTGTTTAGAATATTACAATCAATACGTGATCACAGTAAAGACTTTCAGGCTTGAACGGTTTCACAAAAAGGGACCTTTTACTATTTAGAAATTACAGACCTTTTAAGTACAGTATCTTCATTTTCAGGAATGCAAAAGTATTTGGACAAGTGACTATAATTTAACTGGCCAAGTGATTCTTAGAAAGAGAGGAAGCACTAAACGACATAAAAGGCCTGAAGTAACATGGAAGACAACTGAAGTGGATGATCATGAATGCTTTTCTTAGTATAGGAACACCATCATCAGCAACAACAAACCTACTGTATAAGTAAGTATAGGCACCTTTCTAGTCTGGGTACCACTCAAGGTGCTTTAACAATGCAAAGCAGCTTTCTTTGCCATCACACACTCAAAAAAAGAATGTGTGTCATGGTGGAGGCAGTGTCATGGTACGGGCATATCACAGGTGTTTAGTGACGACTGCTGATAGAAGTGGTCAAATTAATTCAGAGGTGTAAAGGTCTATACTCTCTGCTAACATTCACCCAAATGCTATAAACCTGACAGGATGGTGCACCACAGTGCAGATGGATACTGGCTGTAAACATACTCCAAAAGAAATGGAAAGATTTTTGAATCCAAAGACATGGAATATTTTCAGACGGCCAAGGTCCAAAACTGAGGGTAAAAAGACCTGGAAAATAAAGGAGGAAACTCTGAATTTGCTGTTCTCTACGGGCTCTGGAGTTGAGACAAATCAATGACTGCATAGGACCTCATCCTGGTATTAAAGAAATACAAAGGAACTTATTCCAATATTAGTTTAGTAGGTCCCCCTACAGGCATGGAGGTTTAATCACCTTTACAACACTGTTCCAAGACGTATTCATTTGGCATCCTGCTTCATCACTCTTGCTTTCTGTCATTTCTTTTGTGAGTCTCTTAATAAATGTAACTGTGACATCCACTGGAGTTTAGTAAATCAGTCTCTGTCGATGTGTGACATGGTGCTGCAAAGGAATATGTAGCTGCTGCAAGAGACGACCGGGACAGGAGAACAAAGTTACTCTGGCTGTTTTCTGCTGATAGAAGCTAGAAGCAAAAGCTAGACAACGCTTCCTAAAAGTAAAATATTCCATCAAATGAAAATGAAACCTAACAAAGAAAAGAACTGCACTGCTTTAAAAAAAACAATATGGTTAGTTTCGGGCTGGGCGATATGACCTCAAATCGGTATTATGATTAGCTGAGCATTTCACTCAAGATTTTTGCAGTAAATATGTTCAACTATTATTACAAACTGGGATAATTAAAAATAACAAAGGAGTTTGAAAGTTTTGCTCCTGTCAAGAATTTGTTTTTTTGCAGACCTGAATTGTTAATATTGTTCTTGAAATTGAATATAACTCGACCTTGATGGTTGTGCAGTTGTTGACATCATTATTGCAGTTATTGAACTACATGGTTGTTGCTTATTCACTGAGTCATAGTCTCAGATTCTAAGGGAATAAAGATTATTAAATAGTGCTATACCTTGATCTTAAATAAGCATGGAAACCTGGCATGTACCTTACCATATGGTACCATACTTCCTAAAAAAGATTAAATCATTAAAATGTTTAACAATACAGCCGAATGTTATCTATCTATCTATCTATCTATCTATCTATCTAAATAACCTCAAAACCAATACACTAGTACACTGTACATGCAATACCTTTCATTCTTACTTGAGATTGAGCTCATTAGTTTTTTTGTGACCACAGAGATGCATTTTGAACTCAAATATCACTCAATAACCCTTGAAGGATCTCATACTGTGGGAGCACAGTACCTAGCCTGATAATCACTACCACAAAACAAAACAAATTTATACTCCAACACAACAAAGTGTTGAGAAATACTTGCTTGGTATACATCTACATCGTGAACTTAGAGTTCTGTCGTCAAAGGTTTTGCTATGTACAGTTGCTACTGCTCTTTCTTTTAGGCAGAATCTCATCCGAAGTTAAATTTAATTTAAATGGCCTGGGTTGTGAAAACACTGCACCACAGACAAGAGTGCTGAAGTAACACAAGGGCCAAGCATTGATGTAATATGACAGAAAGTATGTAAAGAGTCTGTCAAATGTGAATGGCTCACTGAATCAGACAGTTTCAGACCTTTGAGACGGTTGTGTTATTCTGTGGCTTTTAATGTAGCACTCACTTCAGACATCCATATATACTGTCCTAAGAAAAGAGAAAAATTGATGTGTTTTTATAAGTCACCTTGAAAAACAATCACCTTCCAAGCCTGCAGCAGGTGAAGAATTTGGGTGGAGTATAACTTTTAACAGTCAGATACTATTTAGAAGTGCATGGATTAGCAGAATCATTTCTGTATTGTGCATACATGTGAAAGATTCCCCAAGAGAAGTCAGGTGAAATGATCAAGATTTCAAATAAATAACTTCCAACGAGAGTGACAGTTGCGGGTCGACAGAAACAGCACCGTGTAGACAGAAATTACTGGTACACTCAGGTAGAGATAGGTGAACAAAGCTGTAAGAAATTAGTGACTGCGGCATTAAATTTCCCACACCAGAAGGAACCGTGATTCACCACAGGTCAGAGACCAGGAGAAATGTGTTTACAGATCACTCCATCAGCCAGTCAGCTACCTCAGGCCACTGTTACAACGCACACCACAGCAAATCTTCCAGCACCCAGTCAGAGTGACCAGTAAGCAGAATCATTAACCTCTAATTAATTACTGACAGTTTTTCCTCTCATGCAGACCCCTTGACACAAACATACCCATTTGTTGATTATTACGTGGGATCCTTTGCAGGTGGGCTTAATGATATAATTTCACATATCCATGACAAAGTAGCATGCAATGATTACATTATCACCCATAAATTAAAAAAATAAAATAAAAATTTCATTAACCAAAGAGAATTTAACGATGCTCATTAGCTGGTAAATTTCCCAGCAGCATTATTACAAAAAGAAAAGAAAAAAAAGGTCATTAGAGACAGTGAATGTGACAAATCAAGAGCACTACATGATTTAATCACATTTCTTTTCAAATTCATATTTTCCAATGACACTTGTCAAAATTGCAACAATCTTAATTTCTATCAAAAAATTAAATCCTACATAACACAACAGTAGCTTGCAGGTGGACACTCACCTGTCTGGTTTTGGCTGAGGTCTCAATAAAGGGAATGCCATAGCTGCGTGCTAAGTCCTGAGCCTGCTTTGTGTCCACTGACCGGGACGGGAGGTCACACTTGTTCCCCACCAACACCATGGGGACATCCTCTGAGTCCTTCACCCGCTTAATCTGTTCTCTGGAAATTTAAAAACACAATGGACAATTCTAGGTAATGGTATGTTAAAAAAAAAAAAAAAAGTCATGCGTAGGTTAAGATTGAGGCCATTCTCCAACTGAGTTCAGGGCTGCCAGCTGACAGACATTTACAAGCACATTTTCCTGTACTGCTACTGACTTTATTACATCTTCATGTTCCATGAAAAAAAGGAAACAAAAAATGACAACTTGAATTTAAATTTCATTGTTATTTAATTCATTAAAAAAATAAAAAATAAAATAGTAACTCCAAGCCACAATTGTACCCATTTGGGCAAATCTTAGGCCCCTTTAGACCAGGGATCCACTGATTCTACTTTTTCAGACCCAGTTCCAAAACCTGGCCTTTGGATATGAGCCGATACCTGATACTGATGAAGCTAACTTTGTAAAACAAACACATTAACGCCTACACATAAAGATATTGAACTGTGATTATTTATTACTATTATTTATCATAGTGCCAACAAAGTCTATTGCGACTTAGATCAATGTCAGATCACATGCTACCATAAATAAATGCAACTAATTAAACTGGCATCATGGATCGGTCCCATTATTCTATATCCAGCCTAGCTATTTAATCAGGCTCAATATCCGATATCAATATCGGTATCAGTGCATCCCAACATCTGACACTGGGAAATTTCTAATTTTATAACTCAACTGCGGTTAAAACATTCACACCCCTGCTCCTCCTAGCTCACCTATAGTGGTGAATGTCTTCAAAGGACTTGGTGTTGTTGATAGCAAAGACACAGAGGAAGCCCTCTCCTGTCCTCATGTACTGGTCCCTCATGGCACTGTACTCCTCCTGACCTGCAGTGTCCAGGATGTCCAGTAGACATGTCTCCCCATCAATAACCACCTGCTTTCTGTAAGAGTCCTGGAGTAGGAAGAAGATGAGGAACGATCAGAACGCAGCAAGTGTCCCAACAAAAGCCACACAGTAAGTGTGTTGTAAATGTCTCTTAATCCTTAAATCCTAAATTTTAATTTTATGCAAATTAAGTGACTGATATGAAATGCAGAGGCAGGGCATGACTCGTGACCTGCAAATGCTGAGCAAACTTCACAAAATTATATTGCTGTGTTATGTCAATATCTCCTGAAAAACATTTTTAATGACTGCAACATGAATTAAGTACATCTAATATAATCTAATGACTTTGTTATTGATAATTATGATATACTTCAGCAAAGATGCCAAAAGATTCCACTTAATTACTGACCCTTTCTGGCTGTAGGAGGGCACTCCATTTTCAGCAGATCTCAAATAGCAATGAAAATGCACCTAGCGCTAACGTAATGCTTTTTTTAAATTATTATTATTACTATTACCCTGGCAGCTGCCTTTACACTGATCCAATAGACGTAATTACGGTCTGATCAAGTGAGCAGCCACTTGCTCAGACACTTGTCTTAAGTCATCTATAGCAGTGGTCCCCAACCTTTTTGTTACCGCGGACCGGTCAACGCTTGACAATTTTACCGCGGACGGGGCGGGGGGCAGGCTTCCTCGTTACATTACGCCAATAATATAACAAGAGTATAACATCGAAGTCTCTGGTAACATCCTCTATACCCATTAAATTTTTTTTTTTAAACTAGAAAAGCGCTGACCTCCGCCAAGCGCAACAATTATCGAAAATTTGAAAGTGATGCAGAATCCAGGATTTCTTCCGGATCACACCCAAAATTAAAAAATCAGTTCTTCTATTCAGACAGACAGACAAACGCCGGCAAAAACATAACCTCCTTGGCGGAGGTAAAAAACTCACGCAGAGCTTGGCCTTGGTATTGGTATCCTGGTATTGTCTGTTAAAAGCTTTCTTTTTCTTGGAAGTCGTAGGCTGTTCTTCTTTCTCTTCACTGTGCTTTTTCCCCCTCACAAAGAAACTTGCCAAAGACGTCTGTTTATTACTCATTTTGCGAGTTGAGTTAAATTTTGGCGCTCAAGCGACTGAGATGTAACCGAGAGAATCTGGTCATTTTTCAAAATAAACGATTTTTCACAATAAAAGCTCGTTCAGACTCATAATAAATAAAACTAAAAAAAAATAATAATAATAAAATTCTTGCGCAGACAGGTACCAAGTGATCGCAGAGGTTGGGGACCCCTGATCTACAGCACCACCCTAACATTCATATCAATAATTAATATACAGTCTCATGACAAGATTGTGCACACTGCCTAAGTTGGGACTCTGCGTAACTGGGCAAAAAGCCATAGAAGATGATTGAGAACCTGTCTGGTGTCCTTTCATAACAAACCAGTGGAACCTGCTGCAACTTCTTGTTTATAGATGAGCTTCTCCTTGTTCTGTCTCCCATACCATCACATATACACAAAACTATGGGGAAAGTAGAAAACTAGACTGAACAATCTGCTGTTATACATTTTGCACGTGTAAATTTTCTTTACCTCAATAGTAGGGTCATACTCATCCACAAAGTGATTCTGGATGAGCTGAATAGTGAGTGCACTCTTGCCAACGCCTCCAGCTCCCACAACAACCAGCTTATATTCTGTCATGATTCACCTGTCGGGATAAAAAGAGAATACTTATTACATATTTGCATGAGCACAAATAGTCAAATGTCACGTCATTAATGTATCCTCAAAGCTGTAAAAGAAATACATACTTGGTTGTTTCTGTCTGTGTTCTGTGAAATGTGTGCAATGTTAATATGTAATCATCCCTTCCAGCAAATAAGAAAAAGACTAAAACGCTAAAGAGTGCTCATCCAGTGAAATATATTACATGACCGACGCTATTCAACTTTGTTAGGAAATGGCCATTTTGTTTTAAACAAGACAAATTAAATACAATATCACCACAAACGCAATTTGATCATCAGCCTGCACAAGAAAAAAAGATAACAGACTTCATGAAACATAACTGGGTACCACACTAAAAGAGAGACATTTAGCACATGTAATCAAATGTCTGGATCCAGCAGCTCCTGAGTAGCAGTTCAACAACAGAAACTAACCCCAGGCAGAAATCTATAACATTACATTACAGCTCCAAAATTGATGTGCAGCTGGGAGGCTCTCTGCTGTCCCATCAATAGTGACAGTCTGCCTTTTCAGAAGTTACAGAGCGAACCACTCACTGCAGTCAGGGAGGAGTCCCACTACAAATAGTTTCCCCATGTGTAAACAAACAAAACACAAAGGGCTTTGATAAGTATTTAGTCAACAAAAGGTTCAACAGTTTGGGTTCACACCATATTTAAACACAATTATTAGACGCTTTTAGATTCACAGATATTACTAGTGAAGTTGTTTTGTTGTCGTTTTATTTCTTTGGAAACAGCCTTTTATTTACCCGAGCAGATAAGACTGCTGACAATGTCAAATCATTCCAGTCCTACTTATCTGCCACATGCCTCATAAGCCTTTATGGCCAATATCACTTTTCCTCTTAGTGGTAAATTAAACTGGGAAGCATGAAGACTGGGATGTTCAGCCAAACAAAGATGCAGTCGGTAAAAAAACGGTTTTTAAAGCTGGAATTACACTTTCTCGCCTCAAATTGGAGGAAAGTTGTGATGCTATGGGTTTGAAGATGATTTCCTGAAGTTTCCCTGCCAGGTGGTGGCATCATAAGGCAACAAACACGGCACCTGTTTGCACCTTATTCAACACTTAAGCAACAATGGAAGAACATTCAACACTGTGAGGTGTCTCCACGACTAATGGAGATTGATGAGCAGCTACACAAACAGCAGGCTACTTTAAGACAGTTTGTTACCAATGTGAACCGGCCGAGGTTTTTAAATTTAAAAGTCCCTGTGCTGAACTCGAGCGGGCAGGGACACTTAGAGTTTAGTTAAGAGTCGACGGGAATTTGGATTAAATCCTCTGGCCACAGGGTCGCCTGAAAACCTCCCAGCACCAGCCTCACGGCTCTGCTGTTAGCTACCTTAGCATTGGAGCTCGCCCACAACCTCCGAAATAAGCCCACAGTTGCCACTAACAGATGTATTACAGAAAAGCGACCAACTGATGCAGTAATGTCTGTACCGTGTGCCCGGACACAGTCACCACCATTCATTCAAACGGGAAGCCTCCCATACAGAAGCCGACATTGACAGGCTAGCCTGGCTCTGCAATGCGGCTAAAAACGTTGGTTAGCAATAGGGCGTAGTTTGTACTAAATACCAAAATGAAGATTTTTTTACAATGGGCAGTGTTGCTCGGTTTTTGTTTTCCATAGCGTATTTGGTGACATACTTCCAATATCAGCGAATACCACTGTGCAGCAAACAATTTATGAAAAAAAAAAAAAAAAAAAGGTCACGCATGAGTCTTATCCGCTTGTTTTACCTTTTAGCGAGCTGAGTTCCGCGTCTGAAGTAACGACCAAAGAAGTCAAGCAGACAATCTTCTCGTTTCACACGATCTCTGCATTTCCTATTTCTCACCAAAACGCCCGCATTGAAGTCAGTCCAACTTCGTTTCAGAAGCGAGCGAGAACATGCGAAGGAATTGTACTAATTAATCGATTGAACTTTCCATTTGATCCAGCGTCCGGCCTAGCTCGGTCTGGCCTGCGTTACGCGAATATGGGCGGATACCAGCTCGCTCGTTACCCAGAAAGCCTAGCTGGGGCTTTGAGCCGGTCCGCAGGAGAACGCTCGGCTTTGTGTCGCAATATGAGCCACAATATGCGCTGTTGTGTTACTTCTGTGTACACTGTTGTTATCGTTTTAAACAGATGCAGAGGGAAATTATAGGTTTATTGTTCATGACTCCCTCTGTTAAATGCGTACACGCTGCAAGACTTATTATTATTATTATTATTATTATGTCCAAACTGATATACTGAAGTCAGCCGGAGTAATTTGTAATTTGCACTTCTATTACATACACTGCTATGTTTGTGTCGAACATGCACAACTCCATGCCTTTTCAAGTTCTCGGTCCTGCTGCTTGCTGCAGAGTCAACAAAGCCTAGGGGGCGACTCCAGTTTATATAGGCTCTAAATATAACTGGAATGCGCTGGAGAGACGTCATTCCAAGGCAAGGAAATGATTTGGCAAGCCCATGACAGTTTTCCTAAGCGTTCACTGGGGTTCCTGCTGCGCAAGGCTTATGCATATATAAATGTAAGCGTTGAAACAAGGCACACACTCCTGATCTAAAATGTATGTATGACAAAGCATAATCCTTTCTTGTTCATGATAAATAAAGGCCAGTATACACCAGGCTGTGTTTGAGGAATTTCCTTTTGCAACTTAAACAAGACATGAATATTAATGTCCAGTTCAGTAAATATAACAGATTTCATTTTACGCAACAGAAGCAATCAAACATATGAAAGAGTATGTGCTCTACATGAATTTCCAGTATCTATCAGTATTTAACCATCTATGCAGCTATATAATGTCTGTCGGCTGTAATTTTATGACCCTCTTTTTTTTGTTTGTTTTGTTTATTCTTCAGCAGCACCACAAAACAAACTGGATGATGACAGACAAACAAAGTTTGTTTTTTTTTTTTTTTTTTTTTTAATGTTATTTATTTATTTATTTTTGCTAATAGCCACACAGGGGAAAGCAACACCACCGACACCCAAGGGACGTCAAAATCTAGTGGAAAAATTATTCTCTCTGTTTTAGCCTCTGAAAGACTAAGGATTCTGAGTAACAATTAACCTTGAATAACAAGACTTAGCAATGTCTGGATTTTCACTGACTTTATTCTCCATTTGCATGCAAAAGGGGTCAGATCTGCACCTCAGAAGGTGATTTTGACAGTAGAAGTCAGTAAGCTGTAACAGAAACGTCCAAGAGCAAATGTTAAGACAGGACTCCTGGCCGGCGCCCATGACGGCGTCACACAGGAAAAACCCAGTTAGACAGGAGGCTATATGAAATATAGCAGAAATGATGTCCATAGATGCTCTGGATAAAGAGGTCCCTGTGAGTTTACTATAACAATAACAGCATAAGTGTAAATAATGTTTGTGAATAATTGCTGTGGAAAGCTTGATCTTAAATTAGGGCACTTTTCTGTCTCTCTGGTATTCATCCATGTGTACTTAGTTAGTTATTTTACAATAGAGCTGTCACCTTATGTGTTTATTTACAATACTAACTTAAGAAGCATTAAGCACATCAATCAAATTTCTAAAAAAAAAAAAAAAAAAATCAGTTGGTAAAGTCCATCCATCCATTATCTATACCCGTTTCATCCTCTGAAGGGTCACGGGGCAGTTGGTAAAGTATTTCATCAAATCCATGATGGAATACAATTAAATAGATTTAAACTATTAAATATTACTTTAAATTTGTTGTGCTTACATTTTTTCTGCAACTTTATACTTGTACTGTTTGCCATCTCACAGGGAAGCATGGTCTTTTATTTGAAATTAAATTTATTACAAGTAGACCTAATTAAAGCCATAATGTAATAGTAACTAATAACTTATTTTATGTGAGGTTAGATATCATTTTTACACACCTTCAACATATGTGTGTTGTGTGATACTTATTTGTATATGTTGTAATTTTATGAACCCAAAATAACCATATATTGGTTAATTAACCATAATAATAAGACTTAAGCCTAATTTATGTCTCTGGGATGATATTAAAAGAATTAGAATGTCTCTTTTTTTCAAGATGCATTTAAAAATTGAAAGAGAAGCTTACTCACTGGGGAAAAAAAAAAAAAAACATGCACAGAGTGCTGCACTGTCCAGGAGGATCCCTTCCTGTCCATTTTTCATGATTAATTTTCTTAGTTTTCTTTTCCTTACTTAAATTGGAATTTTTTTTCTCTTCAAAGACACTTTGTATTTATGTCAGTTGGTCAATAAAATACATTTCTCGCAAACTCTAAAAGGGTGTTTCCTTCTTCTTTTTCAGAGCCTTTTGAGCTAAATTGACCAGTCATCGAACTTGCATCCAAAAGATAATACGTTTATTATTTTGTTATGTTGTTGGTTCCTGTGTTCACATAAGTAATGGTTATATTTTATGCGAAGTACATATATTTAATTTTCATTTCAATTTTGCATATTATAAAAATGTACACTATTAAACTTAAAGTAATTTAAAAGTGAAATTACGAATATTTGCACTGAGAGAAGTGTTTTAGTGGAATATTCAAAATATTGCATTGGTTGCATTTTGCGATCATTCAATCACAAGATATGTCGATGGACTGTCACTCAATCATTAGTTGGAGCTGTGGAGAAAATTTAAACAAAAAATAAATCAATAAAACGAGAGTCCTAAAACTGTGGGTTTAAAAAGGCAATTTCTGGATCTGCACTGTCACCCAAACACTAGAAGGCACTGCCTCAGAAACACCAGAGTCCCAGAACTGCAGGCTGTGAGTCTCTGCAACTTCATTGTTTCTTGTCATGATCCACTGTATTACCTCTATTTGACCACTAGGGTGTGCCACTTCAGAGCATCAAAGGTCCAATTTTAAAGGGATGCTGAATGCAGCTCATATAGTGCAGCTTTGGGATATCCATGGCATTTTGGCTTTGATTAATTAACAGAATCGTTAACGAGAGGATAAAATATAGTACATAACCAATGCTAATTACAGTAACTGGGGAACATTTGTTGCACGGGAGGGTGGATGTAACAGCTGTGTTTACCCCATTGCATTCACTGGAGTGACATCAAAAATGTGGCATCAGGTGTGTGTTAACACAATACCAAGGAGGAAAGACATCAGTAATAATCTTGATTGTGTCATTAATCTGAAGAAGGTATAAAGCCATGTTCAAATAATTTAGAGTCCATTATTCTCCAGTAAGATTATTGACAAGTGAAAAACACTTGCCACTAAGACATTTTCCTAGTCTTAATAGGAGTCGAGTTGAGTTTAATTAAAATTCAGACCATACAATGCTTCAGAGAAAACTGAAAAACCCAGGAACTACATTTCAGACTCAACAGGCCTTATTTGGCCTTTTAAATGGGAATCTTCATAACAGAATGATTTATAAAAAAGACTACACCTGTATTGTTTGTTTTGAAGAGTTTCCAGGAGAAAAACTTTCTCTGAAAGAAATATGATAGCATCAGTTGCAAATTTGCATCGAAACATACTACAAAATGTCTGGAAAAATGTCTTTCGAACATGATTCAGTTCGATCCAACTTTATCTGTATAGCATCTGTTACAATACAAATGCTCTCGAGGTGCTTTTCAGAGACCCAGAGCATGACTCCCAAGCAAATATTATTAACTATAGTTAATAATATTAAATCTTCACTGAAGAAACAATGGCAAGTGAAAAAAACGCCCCTAGCAGGTGAAAAACCTTTAACCCAAACAGTGGAAAGGAAAAACTCCCCTTTAAGAAGGAAGAAACCTTGAGCAGAACCTGGCTCATAAGAGGGGGCATTCCTGCTGAAGGCCAGACGGGTAAAGAAAGAAAAGAGGAGAGAGATAGGACAGAGAGGATGGAGGATGAGGAGAGGAGAGGCACAAATATATTGTAAATATTCCATCCATCATCTATGCCCACTTAGATGATCCTATACAGGGTCACAGGGATCTGCTGGAGTCTATCCCAGCTCTCTACAGGTGAAAGGCAGGGGTTCACCCTGGACAGGTCACCAGTCCATCACAGGCCCACATGTAGACGAACAACCATCCACACTCACAATCACTCCTACGGGCAATTTAGAACCACCAATTAACCTGACATGCATGTTTTTGGACTGGGAGGAAACCCACGCAAGCACGGGGAGAACAAGTCCGCACAGAAAGGCCCCTGCTAAGGTTCGAACCAGGAACCTTCTTGCTGTGGGGAAACAGTTTGGAAATATTATATAGTACAAATATATTAAAAGTAATTATCTATTAGCTGGAGAGCTAAGAATCCAATGTACTTATATTATGACAGAGATGACTATATAAATAGATGTAGGCAGGATCAGACTGCAGGTCAGCATGTTAGCTGGTATACCAGAGACATCTATATAGACAGTTGGTCATGTGAAAACAAAAGTGGAGAAGTCTGGTGAATGTCTGGTGAAGACAAATGCAGTATATCAGTAAAAGCCAGGTCCTGCTCAAGGTTTCTTCCTCTTAAAGTGGAGTTTTTCCTTGCCAATGTTTGGCTTAAAGGTTTTTTTCTCCTACTGTGGGAGTTTTTTACCTGCCATTATCCTTGTTTAGGAATCAATATCATATTTTTAGTTAATGATATTTGCTCAGGGGTCATGCCCTGGGTCTCTGTAAAGCGCCTAGAGACAATTAACTTTATAACAGACGCCATACAAATAAAATTGAATTGAATTGAATTGAAAAGACCTCATGCTGTTTTTCAAGCATGCTGATGGAGAGGTGATAATTTGGGACTGTATGATTGTTTAAATTTGGATTGTTTATTGTTACATGACCTGAAAATATTGCCGCCACAGAGTCAACCTGTATAGCAAAGCATTCCAGTGTCATCAGTCTGACAGGTAAACTGGATCAATACTGGAGAAGAATGATATCAAACACATCAGGACATCTACAAGAGAACTGCTTAAAAGCAAAAGAATCAGTGTGTTGCAAAAGTCCAATCAAAATTCCAAACTCCAAACTAGTTGAAATTATGTGGTGGACCTTTACCAAAGTTGCGCATAAATTAAAAACTTTACTTTTACAGCAAGACTAAGGTCTTGCTGTAATGAATAGCAGCCAAAATTCTGCAACAATGATGTGTCAGATTGGTCACATCACACAGAAGCAGCTACTTAGAGGTGTTTCTGCCAAAAACGGTTCTAAAAGTTTTTCCACACACTGCTTCTGCATTTTTGTGATAGAGTGAGGTTTATCTGAAGTAACTTAATACCCGATAAAGGCCAGATTGTTTTGTTATTTCTCCTGATATGTCAAACCTTACAAATGAAATAGGGGGTATTTAGTCTTTCACATGACTAAATATTCATTTACATTTTTTCGCAAGCACTGCCAGTCCTAATTTGAAGATAAGAAAATTAATCTAGGAATTAAAGTCATTTTAACAATGATGGTATTTGCATTAGCATCTCAGGAATGTAAGCACATAAAGAGAAAAGTAAGACTTGATTCAGCAGGTGGTAATGCTAAAACAGTGCCATTAAAGCTGTCCATATGAAACCTTACTGGCTACCTCAGGAGGAAAAAAAATCAAACATTTAGTTGTAGTTCAAAGCCATAGTTTCTACCAGGCAACTGTTCATTGGGGTCTGCATTTTAAGCTTGCACTTTAATTATGTATGGCGACTAAATGGAATAGTTTGCTGGAAGACTTTATTGGAAGAGCCATCTCTGACATTTTTTCTAACTCTCTATTGTGTCTGCTTGCTAAAATGTTCTTCTGCATTATTAGTCTGTTGTGCTATAGAGATTAAATTGCTCAGCCTTAATACTCCTATAAAATATAGTGAATATTTTTGGCTTTAGTGATTTTTTCAAGAAATGACAAGAATTGTACCAGTCTTGTTGATTAAGAGCACTTATTGTTGTTGATTACAGTTGTGTTCCAACATATACACAACAATACCTCTAGAAAAGAGAGCACAAATTGCTATCTCATAACAATAATAAAGTATTTTCTTTCACAAGAGGGTGGTAACCCCTTGCTTTACAGTTTAGACAGGGTCCCCT
Organism: Hirundichthys speculiger; assembly: GCA_018398805.1. Taxonomy (NCBI): domain Eukaryota; kingdom Metazoa; phylum Chordata; class Actinopteri; order Beloniformes; family Exocoetidae; genus Hirundichthys; species Hirundichthys speculiger. The sequence continues at coordinate 1,334,025 of JAGFBZ010000080.1, read as the reverse complement.
CCCACCGATCCATCTGCAGCTCCATCCAAATGCATGTTTTAAAGGTGACACTTTTTCTGTGCTTGAGAACAAGTCAAAATTCCAACACAGCATAACGCTGTCTGAAAACTTGTTTCAGTGAGCTGTCCAGAGTTGCAGGGGGCTGTGATATTAAAGAAACAACTCTGGGTAAAACTGTCCAGCCTGCCCATGTTTTTCATCCCAGTTCATATCTTGCTTCCTGTATTTTGAAAGTGTGCAAAGCTACGATAACAAAAGAAGCTTCCCAAATACCATGAAATGGTACTATTTTTATCTGCTAGGTGGCAGTAACGTATTACATTTGGGGCTTTTTGTGGACATGATCACTTCTGGTAAAGGCATCAAGTCAAAACACGTGATACAGATCATTCATTTTACATCATTTTCTACTTTCAAACTACTACTGGTGTACTACTGTGGAGTGTACATAATGTAGCTCCAAAGCAGAGAAGTTAGACATCTACCTCTTTGTGGCTGACATGACATGGCTACTGTGGCTGAAACATCTCTCTGCACGGAAAAGACTGACTCAGCATGAGGGGAAAGATAAGTCGGAGAAGAATGAACCTCACAAGAAAGTCCAGGTTATGTTCCTGTCATTTCGACAAGGAAAAGATCAACACCGACAGCAACATGAGTGGTGATCCTGTCTACTTTACCTAGAATAACTGGAGAAATCCAAAAGACCTAAAAGGCACAGGTCTGCAAAGCCCTGGATGTGTTTGTGTGCTCCGCCCTTACACGCCATGTCCCATGGTACTCAGGTAGCCTCTATTTAAAAAAAAAAAATCCTCACCCAACAGAGGAGGGGGGTTTAGTCAAATGGATGACTCCACCCAATAAAACAGAGTTCTTGAATAAAGCCATTTAAAAACATGATGAAAAGGGAGCCGCTGTACTACTAGAGGCTACATCGCCCTTGCTAGTTTGATGTCAGCCAGGATGTGATTTTAGTTGCAGTACCTTGACTGACCACCAGTGATAACTCCAAAAACAACTTAATCTTGAATGGTCCCAATGTTAAAATGTCCAACTTTGCAGCCAAAATAAACACATGTACAGGCTGTTTTTTTGTTGTTGTTGTTGTTTTTGTTTTTTAGTTTTTGGTCTCCGTAGCTACATCCATAACAATTACACCAACTAAACTTTAAATTACTAAAACTAAACTTGCAGCAAAAAGCTGACTTCTCAGCCACCAATGTATCACATCATGAAATTATATCGAGCAACAAATTTACATATAATTAGGGGCATGATCTTTTTGACAGCAGACATAGCCAATGCCTAGCTGTTATCGCTTTAGCTACTTTCCGCTGTCTTGACTTGACTTCTGAGCCATTTATAAAAACCTAACAGGACATGCTCATTTCCATTTTCAAGATAATTTAAGTTTACTGTAGTAAGAGACTGCAGCAACCAGTTTGGGGTTGGCTTGGAAGAGTTAGAAAGTAAAGCAAAGCAGCCTGAAACAGGCGTCTTTGCTCCTGTTTGAAGGCTTCTATCCAGAGGACACCAACTTACAAACTCAGTGGTATTTACCTCTTGCAGTAGCTTGGTCCCTAAGGTCAAGGGACTTTCACCACGGATCATTTTTGGACCCTTTGCAAGTTGACTACTGGCCGATGGAATCTAAAACAGTTGCTGCCAGAATTGAACATATTTGATCAGATTGAATATAAAGTAATATTAATTAGCATCACAAGTTAGCATGAATTAAATCAGCCAAGTTAAAGTAGCCAACTTGTGGCAACTAACCGAAGGTGCTCATGTTCCAGGCCCTGCTTGTTATGACCATTTGCAACATAGCATGTGTGTATACTTTAAATAAATACAAGGGGGAAATAAGTCAAGCAAGAAAACTGTGACTTTAACTTCATGCTTTCATTCAAAACTAAATTTATGGTTTGTGCGTGGCAGCAGTGTCCAAGGGTGGAATTATCATTTTTTTCATGTTTATTAATCTTTTATTTTTAAGGTTAATTTTATGCTTACTTTTACTGTTCAGATATTAAATGACTGTACCTTGGAGGATACATTTCCCAGATAATATAATATAGACAAAATACCTCAGATAATATATAAACATTAGGATAATACATTTAAAAAATCTTGAATTTGCATCATTTTGCTCTAGATGCATTATTTAAAAAACTATTAATTAATTTCATATAGGAGTAAAGAGCAAGCTACAGATTTTAGAAGTTGACTGAACCTGTGATTGTCTGAGCAGTTTTAATCACAGACTCAGTGAAAGCTGTCGCTATCTAAATGTTTTAGAAAGGAAATATTTGTTTTAATCTCCTCTTTTGATGTTATGTGGATGTAAAATTTGAAAGCTTCCTCTCCGTCAGTGTATTGCAGCTTTAAACAGTCCATAATGCCTTGCGGTGTCCCAGTTCCAACCCGATGTATTTACCAGCAGGAGTAATGAAGCTGGGGAGAGCAGAGGGGCTTTTTCCGCAGCTCGGTGCTGAGACCGCAGAGGACTGACGTCCAAACAGGACGCACACAAACTTTCGGACAGCGGTTTCCAGCAGCCAGTCGTCTGTTTTTGGAGGCATCTGTTAGTCTTTTATTCTGTTTTTTTTAAAAAACGCCGTTTAGTCGCACTTCAGTGGAAGTGGTTTCCTGGGAATGGTGAAGCAGGGCAGATTTTGCGGATTTCTCGCTTTTACCTGTGTTTTGTTCCGAAACTTCCATCCGGAGACGGAGGACTGAGCCGTAAAGCCCGTAAAGGTAAGACCCCTCCACGGACGTTCATGTTCCCAGGCTGGGAAGAGGCTGAGCTCGGTGGAGCTGGAGCGGGTTGAGATAACGGGAACATTTTAGTGGAGGAGTAGTTGTGTCCTTCTCTAAACCCACTACAGCCCAGTAACGCCATTACTCCTCCAGCCTCCAACCCACTGCGCCTGGAAAGATGGGCTGTGATTGTAACACCGTCTGGCAGGAGGTTTTAGGAGGAAAAAAACATCAAGTTGTAATTATTTGAATTTCATCTCTTTTTCTTTTTGTGAAATGCACATATAAGTTGACATCATCTGATTTGTTTTCGGTAGATGTTGAGTTTTGTCATCTTGAAGTGTTTAATAGGCCAAAGGCTTTGGAAAACCATTGACCAAAAATGTTACCTTTCACGTTTTCACACTACTTCCTGTCATCAGCTCCAGCATCATCATCAGTAAACCTGTATGACTCTGGAAAGTCTTTCCACTATTGTTCATGACAGTCTGACTCAGTCACAGCTCTGAAGCCCCTGGAGCATCAACACCAACCTGTGGAGCTGTTGCTCTCAAGGAAAAGGATTTATGCCCTCGCACAAGTTTGCTTTAGTCCAGAAACAGAATCCTGCAATATCGTGGTCTTTGCTGAGTTTATTTGTGTTATAATACCATGGAGAAAACTCTGAAAATGACTACCTAGAGGCTGGGGGAAAAAAATAAATGTGGCACATTTTGATAGTGTCCTGCAGGCAGCTCCTCCTGTCAACCCATAGGTGCTTATATACACATGAGTCAGGACCAGATGATGTTTTACAAACCACAGTAACATGCAGAAATTGGCCGGATGCCTCTTGCAGCCCTGCTGTGTTGCTGCAGGAGCCCGCTGCCTTCCCCTGCCGGCCCTTCAAAGCTGGCTAGAGAGCAGCGAGTATGGCAGGGGAACAAAGGCAGCATTATAGCTGGATGAACGTGCCGTCCAGATGTTTGAGTTTCTGCCAGGACTGACCTCCCAAAATGGGGGGAGGCTGCTTCGGTTTCTAAAAGTTTAATATCAGCCGAGCAGAGAGACGGGGGAGTCTGCAGGGCTCCAGGGCGGGAGGCCACTCAAGAGCTAACGGGAGCCGTGGGGGTTGTGTGTAGTGTAACTGGATGTGGGTTTAATTCCTAACACACCAGTCTGGAGAGTGTAGCAAAATAATCCTGAGCAAGAGCATTACTAATTCTCATTTGTTTTGATTTTGGTGTTTTAGGTTCGCTATGTTACAGCACACTGTTTTATAATGCTTTAAACACAAAAAATATAGAATACAATATGTTCATTCTGATTTGGTGGTAGTAAAACAACCTTTATTGCTTTCATTGTTTTCTGAAACAAGCTGGTTGCACATTTTATTTGTGCAGAACATCTGAGGCAAAAGTTTGCCTTACTTCCAATGATCATTCATTTTAAATATACTTAAAATTGAATGCACTCTGAGCCGTCGCTGCATACCTTTCACATTGTTGCTGAGCTTCCAGTCTCACTGAGCAGAAATGGACCCATAGCTTTCTTATCTCATAGTCACGGCCAGTTGCTTTCTCACAGCCCAGGAATGCATCTCCTGGTTGTTATCTATTCCCACTTCACAGGATCAAGGCCTGTCTCTGGTCTTTACCATACTTTGTGATGTTTGCACTCAGAGGATTTGTACACTCACGGGGCTGGTATAGCTGCACTGGGGACGTTCTTTACTGGGTCCTAACATTTAACCACACTGGTTCCATGTCATATATCAATTGTAAAGCCTTGCCTTTCCAAAGTGATTCAAGCCCAGAGATTTGATGCGTTTCTGTAGTCATAGCACATCATTACCAGAAAAACTGAAAGGAATTGGGGGGGGGGTTCTCTGCAGCTTTTTCCAACCCGGACACCACCAGCGCTGCCACAATAAACCAGCATCTGGTTCTGGCTGCTCCGACATCTATTTCACAACAGATCTGTTCCAAATTACAGTAAAGCGTAAAGTGCTAGTAATTACATGCTTCTCTACAGGGAACTTAGTTTGAATTAAACTTTGTGAACTAACATACAGAGGATCTTTTTATTTTTCTTCCTCCAGTCTGTAAGAAATATTCATTGGTCTTTAACTATCAGCAGTGTGGGGAGGTTTGGGATATCTGCAACCTTTTTGTTTTAAATTAGCTTTGGATAACAAGTCCTCAGAAATTACAATGCATAAACTTTGACCCTTGATTAACTTGCTGTCTGTTTTCTGTCTTGGTGAGGAACAGACGGGAACTAGAATAGTATGTTTGTGGATGCGGTTGATGTTTTCCTCTCAGATCATTTTCCTCAGGATTTCTCATCAGGCAGCTTCACTCTGGATTTAATATAATTTTGATATATTGAATGTCCATTTTGTTTTTCTTCAAATACCCTTTTGTTCACCAAATTATTTAACTGCCCGATGCACAGGTCAGTTTGTGCCCTGTGCATCGTGCAGTTAAGTAAACGTTCTTGCAATGGTAAATTGCAACGACTGGTAAATCGGCATACATCTGATGGGTTTAAGAACTCACAGGAGCATATGGCAGAGTGTTTACACCAGCAGCCCCCTGAAGCCTTTCCTCTGCCAGCCTCGTGTGCTCCTGTAGGTCTGGAGGATTGTCATCAGCAGCCGGGCCGGCAGGCTGTTCAGTGCTCTTCACACACCTCACTGCACCGTGATGAATGCAGCTCAAGTCCATGTAGCTCAACACGATGCTGAAACAAAAGTGAGCAGGCACTGAAATCAGTTGGATTTGAGGTTTTGCAAGAGTTCCTCATCTCAGCTGAGTTTTATTAGAAATCACAGAAATCCAATTGCTTCTCTGCCTCATGAAATGCCTCTTTGGCATAAGACAGACTGCACAAATCAGGAGGCCGGCACCCCCCCCCCCGGGCTGTGGGTTTGACGGGCCAAAGGAATGGTGCTTGCAGGGCTCAGAATGGCCCTCTGCCCTGCGCCGCTGGGGCTGTATCATCAGTTGGGTTTTCTGGGTTAATGTTAATGAATACAAATGCAACATGCCTGGACCCAAAAGTGACATTTGGAAATGCCCTGCTGAGCTGCGCTGAGCCTCTGCGAGGAGGAGCTCTGAATCGGCCGACAACTTTATCTAATGCCAGCGCAACAGACAGCACCCGGCGCAGTGGTCTTTATAAAGCCCTCTGACTCACATGTCATTAGTCTTAAAGTGTTGCCTTAAGACTAATGGCTGATCTGCTGTCCTGGTTTGTGTCAGGACAAACACTATTACAGTTTGAACAACCCTTTGAAGAAAGGGTTAAAAAAAAAATGGTGTCAGTGTTTTAAGACACTGCATAAAGACACTCCGTATCCCTGTCTGTGACTATATTCCAGTTCCTCTCCAGACTTTACTGCCATTTAAGGGCAGTCTGAAAGAAGGGACAAAAGCACTTTCTATCCAGCTGTGAGTGTGCCAAGAATAGACCGAACAGGCAGCTAACAAAGGTGAACTCTGTCTGCACTTTTAAGTCATACCTGTTAAATTAATGCACATGTGAACAACACACACACTTGGGGGAAAAAAACACATTAACTGTTGAAGAATCTTTAAAAGCAGCTGCCAGAAGCTTTGCTATTTCCACTCTTGAATATGAGGTTTTGCTCCTTAAAGTAGCCAACAGGCAACTTTATTTTGGACAAACAATCAAATTTCAGACGTCATCTTGACATCTGCATTCGTCCAAATGTGTGCATTTTTTTGGACAAGTAAATAATTGTAATGAATACGGAAATTTCCATTTTTACTGACTTTGTTCCCTTGTGTTATTGTTAAGTGTCTTGACAGCACTAAAGAGCAGTGGCTGTAACGTAGGACAGACAGTCGTGTGTTGTAGATGAGGCATATGTGGTCTGGGAGAGGTAATTGTTGGGGGGGCTGGCAAACAACAGAACCTTTGGTCAGAGTGGAGAAGGTACAATGAAGGTTAGATTCATGGAAAGTGATAGAGATCTGGTATTAATTGTGTCCTGTTGTCTGGCCTTGAAGAATATTGTGAAGCATCCCTTCATCTGGATGAGGGTCGCATTTGTGTTCTATCAGTAGTCATCCACTTGTTAATGTCTGCTTTGTAGATTCGATAATCTGAGTTATCAGGCTTGGTTTTTTACATGCACTTATCTTACTTTGTGAATCTTTATACTGTATTAGTAGCCAAGTAAGCCACGAGCCAGGCAAAATGCGCAGCGGAAACTGATATATGAAAAACAAAACCTTCTGCAATCCTTTGTGTGATGAGTCTTTGGGCTTTCCCCACATTTTCACTCCCTCTTTGTTTCGATCATTCCTTAGAAACTGAGTTCATCTTAATGTCATCACTCCTTCCATCCAATTCCCTGCACAAAAGCAGGAACTGGGTTTGGGAATGTCTGTTGGCAGATTCTTCCTCCATCCCCAACAGACATGTCTCTATTCATACAGGATGAATAGAACAACATTGTTATGGACCAGTGGCACTGGCATGTCTTAAGAACATTTTGGACTGTACGTTTTAAGTTAGAACTACAGGCCTGACTGCAGCTTTTATCATCTGTTAAATTGACAGCTTGAATTAACAATCATAGGAACCTTGTAACTTTGGCCTTGAGCACATCCTGACTAACCGCTTCCTGTTTTTCCTCATGTTTCCTCCGCAGTGAATTAGCCGGCGGGGTTTCAGCTTGGCCTGCATCACCACAGCCTTCAATAATGTTGGGGCTAATGTACTCGCCCCCTCGCTTCTGACCCAAAATGGAGCTCAAAGTCTGGGTGGATGGAGTCCAGAGAGTTGTGTGTGGAGTCACAGAGGCCACCACCTGCCAGGAAGTGGTGATTGCTTTGGCCCAGGCAATAGGTAAACATTCCTCTTTTTATAAAGATTACAACAAAAATTCAAGGTATCATCTATGTGTTGGTAAATTAAAACCGTCTCCAGATGCTATCCTATTCCTTCTGTGCTGTAACCTGAAATGGGATACATCAAAAAATGTCTGCAACTAAATAAATTTCGGAACTGAAGCACTTGTAGCAGAATATTTCCTGCATCGTTTGTCTTTGTCACACATTTGTGTTTATATAAGTCAGCAGAGCTGAAAGCGTTGACGTTGAAGGTTATATTGCACCACAGACACCGAACAATCCAATAAGATGCAGAGAATCCTCATGAAATGCATCATTTTGCATTCACCTACTCACAGCAACAGTCTGGGTTTAAATTTTTATAAAATGTCAAGCTGCCTTCTGTAAACTGAGAATAAATGTCAGTGAAGCAAACAACCACCATCTCTCCTGCCTACATGCGCAGCTCCTGCTGAGATAGGATCATAATCAGGAGCTATATTGGTACTTTCTTGGATTTAGCCTCCCTGCTTTCCCATATGCTTCCTTGAAGAAGAGAGGTACTTGAGCGTACTGTATTGACATCACTCTCCACGAGGCGTGGGGAAGGAGGAGGGAAAGTCTGACTCATCGCTAAGTGTCCTGCCAAACTGTGAAAGCAGCACTTCTTTCTGAGCCCCCTCCCCAGCCTTTTGAAATTCAACACTTATTGTGTGTACGTGTTCAATTGTTGTGGTGTATATGTCATCTCTTATCACATACACACCAGTGTGTATATGTGATAAGAAACTGATATTAATTTGGTACTTGGACATTTTAGAAGCAATTTTATCCCTATTCTATAAATATTTTGTCAAGGTTTTCTCTAAATGGCTTAAAGCAATTTGTTGTGGGCGAGTTAAAGGTGAAAGGGTTGCTTAAAGGTCTCATTTCATTGTATTTTCATTAATTTTGTGGTGGTCTCTAGTCTGAAATAACGCCCTGAGAGTTGGTTTCAAGGAAAAATATGCTACAGTTGTCTTGTTTCAAGCTGGTTCAGTTCGGTGAAAACGAGGGTGGTGATAGTACGAAAGGATTCTTACGGATATTAATGATATGCAAACGCCTCGCCTCTCACTGGCTAACAGCGCTGTGGGTTCCCCTTCAGTTGGTTTCCGTCAACTTAAATAGAGATAACCGGCAACAAATAGCAAAACACGCAAAAATGTCTTCAGAGATACAGCCATATTTTTTGATCTTGGCCAAAAGCTCATCAAGTTATCAAACTTTAGGTTGGATAATATAGATTAAGCAAGTTACCTGAGTGGTCATGGACAAAGTTACCATACCTATAGCTTGTCCCAATATCATGCATGCTAGCCTATTAACGAGTAGAATAGCAGGCTTTTGTAGTTGAAAAATAATCATTTTTTATTTACAGCCTGTGAGCTGATGGTCGATCGTGGTGTGTTGCATAGATTCCAGGTTTTAAGTACAATTTATTCTGCTGAGAAATACTGTCTACAGCACAGGTCCTTGATTCTGTTAGAGTGCTCCTTGCTTAAAAATTGAAAAAATATACTTGCAATTAAGAAGAACCTACAAGTTATCAACATTCCTTTGCTGTGTTTTTTGTCTTTTAAAATTTTTTTCATCCTCTTTTTGCCTGTTTGTTTGTTTTTTTTTTCTTTTTTGTTTACAGGTCGTACAGGGAGATACACTCTAGTAGAAAAATGGCGGGACACTGAGCGTCACCTTGCCCCGCATGAGAGCCCGGTGGCGTCCCTGAACACCTGGGGTCAGTACGCTGGTGATGTCCAGCTGATTCTGCATCGTACAGGCCCATCTCTGACCTGAACGGCCGCCCTCAGAAGGCCCGCCTCTCAGGGTGCCTGAGCGTGGGCTGCATAGACAGAGTCTCCCTCCTCTTGCAAAGCTTCGACATCCGAACGATCATTCCCTTCACCGCCGTGAACCACGACGCAAGTCTCTCACTTTCACAGGTGCACCCAGAGGCCTGAGGGAGATACTGAGCGGAGGCCGAATCGGAGACACAGAGGGCAAGCGAAGACTTCTCCTTGGAAATCATCATCATCATCACCACCATCATCATGCAGGTCCAGTCATTGGGACATCTTCTCCTGGCTTGTGGGCCTATCGTATGGAGGACCTGGTCAGACATGTTGGCCTACAAAGAGAGACTCTCAGTGTGCTGGAGAAGAAGCTGGAGGCCTACGAGGCTGAGCTGCAAGTCTGGCTTAAAGGGCAACGGAGCCGAGGGGGAGGTTGCAATGTGGACCTTGGTGGAGGTGGAGGGCTGATGGAGGAGATCCTGAGGCTGGAGAAGCACCTGAGGAAGAATGAGGTGGAAATGGAGGAGGAAGAGTTTTGGGCCACAGAGTTGCAGATTGAGTTAGAAAGTGAAAGACAGCTAGAGGAGAGGCTGCAGGAACTTCGAGGATGTCTTAAGGGCTGTGAGATGGAAATTGAAGAAAAGCTGGCGATGGTAAAGGTGTGCTCTCTGTGGGAGATATTCGCTGACTACTAAATTATTTTTTAGTCCTAGTTGTTGAGGTATTGTAATATGTCAGTGTTCTTGGTATGTTTTAGTAGATGGTTCCTTCTTTTGTCTTCAGCCTTTCAGTTTGTTTTCCCATCAGGGTGTTGAAGCAGGCCTAGAAGAGGAGAAGTTGCAGAGAGAGCGGCAGGAGAACCAATGGATCAGTGAGGCAGAGGCTCGGGCTCAGGTCCTTAGGGTCAAGGCAGAGTTGAAGGCCCAAGAGAGACAGGCTGTCCAGCTGGAGAGCAGCTGCAGGGCTGTGGACAGATCACTTGGACAAAGCAGCAAGAAACTTGAGGTGAATAATGTGCATACACCTGTTATCACCGTTTGTTTTGGTTTTGTTTTATCAAAATAATACTGACTCCAACAAAATACAGCCCTATCACTTCATTTGAGGCCCTCTACATCTAATGTCATTCAGTGAGCCGTCCAGATAAAAAAAAAAAAAATACAAATAATACAAAGGGTACATGGAATATAAAAAACTAAATTATCAGAAACAAAACAACTAGTTCTGGCTTTCCAGATGAATTTATAGATCATGGCAAGTCGATCAAGAAGAAAAATGATGTGGTGGAAGGCTTCAACAAATTCTTTGTAAATGTGGGGCCTAAACTGGCGGAGGGGATAACCCCGCCACAAGAGGGAGGTGTTTCACATTATTTTGTATGACGAAATCCAGATACTATTTTCTTGAGATACACAGATAAAAATGAAATTGACACAGTGAACAAGTTTAAGAATTAAACATCAACAGATTGGAATGACATTGACATGACCTTAATTAAACAAGTAATCATAGAAGACCGTTTAGTGCAGTGGTTCTTAACCGGGTGGGCGTGGACACTCTCCCAGGGGAGGGTGGAAATGATCCCGACATTAACACGGACTCACTTGTTATTAGTATGAAACATATGCAGCAGATTCCTTGTATGCCAACTTGGCAGAAATGAGTTTTAACTACACTCACAACTATTGTTTCAGAGAGGGCCACTTTGGACTTAACATTACAGCACCTGATCATCTTTTGGCTTTCCCACACATGATGTCTAGAATTAGTTAATGCAAGTCTACAACATCACATAATTGACTGTGAGCACTGACTAAGTTGTTGAACCAGCACGGCCCGCAGAGTCACTGAATGAGTCATCAGACTCTGTCACGGTTTCAAAGCCTCAGCTAGTATAATCTACAAACCACCACAAAAATAGTCCCACACCCACAACAAACCCTCGAAATAAACACACTAAAGTCAGGAAAACAAAACAAGATCATTAAAAGATAAAACACAGGCATTTTATAAGCAAAATGCATCTCCACCTTGTTCACCCATAATGCACTGCGGCTGCCTGATTAGCGACTTTTAATTTTAATTATTTATTTTATTTTATAAAAAAAAAAAAACAACTTGTGACAAATCTGTCGAGTTTTATTGGTGGTATTGAAGACTTTTTGCGAGTCGGATCTGAAAGCTCTTCGTACTCTCAACAACGTTCTCCCTCTATCTCTACCAGTCAGAGAGCTGCATGCTCATCCTTGTGTGTCCAGACTGGAAATGAATGGCGCATGAGTGAACTGCGAGCTGCCACTGGCTGATCCCTGGGCGGCAAGAAAGTGAAACTTTTCTTTAAAACTCAAACATAAAATAAATCACCGCATAAAAGTACTGCATTTTAGATGTGGACACACCATTCGCTCTAGTTCTCTTGCCAAGTTTGCTTGGGCCGTCTCTCGCTATCTTTCTGCATCAATTTATTTTTTTAAAGACCATCCCCATCTCAGCCCAAGTCAGTTATTTTTTTTTTACTGCTGAGCGTGCACTGAGCAACTGTTGCAACACACACGTATATACACACACACATCATATTATTTCACAACCAAAAAAAGATGATGATGATGATGATGATGATGATAATAATAATGGTGATATAATAACAACAATAATAACAATGCATATAACACCAAATACCAGCAATTGTTCACAAATCAAGGATGATTTGAGGCTATGTTTATCAAACATTGAACCAGCTTGGGGGGGCCCAGCTTGCAAACCCCTGCTTTAGTGCATTGTCAGTTCTGATCAGGGTAACCTTAGTGACAAGATGGCTAAAAGCAACATGTTTTGTTTTTTTTTTTCTTTCCCCTTTTGTGACTCCAGGTTATGGTTTGGACTTTTTTCTTATTTTCCTCAGGCTTAAAGGGTTAATAGACTGCACTTATGTAACAGTTTCCTGGTCTTATCAACCACTCTAACTGCCTTACAGTAAAACACATGTGCCCCTATAGCAGTGCTTCTCAGTTATTTTCTGCTTCCACTAAAAATAGTATCATTTGTCTATAAAATTGTTAAGTACAGGGTCGTCCAGTCACTGTAAGGTGATCCCGGGTCCAACTGACCACATTTCAAAGTGTCCTTGGGCAAGGCACTGATACTTGGCAGCACCTTGCATGGCAGCGGCCACCCACTGGTGTGAGTGTGTGTGTGTGTGTGTGTCTGTGTGTGGGTGAATGAGAGGCCAATGTAAAGCGCTCTGAGGGCACCTTGATGGTGTGGAGAAAGCGCTATACAAGTATCGTCTCATTTACCAATTACCATATATGTAACCTTTCATTCCAGCTGGATTCCTTTCTCACCAAAACGACACCCATTGACACCACACAGTTTGTGTAGAGGGGGGAGTATCCATCCCCCCTGGGAAATATTACATGCCATGTGCCGCAAGGGTCAATTTTAGGCCCAAAGTTATTCATATTGTACGTAAATGATATATGCAATGCTTCAAATATATTGAAAAAGGTCATATTTCCTGACAATACAGAGGTTTTTTGTGAGGGAGACAACCTACAACAGCTATTGAAGATTGTCTCTGCTGAACTATCCAAGTTTAAATTGTTGTTTGATGCAAATAAATTATCATTAAACACAAAAAAAAAATTCATGGTATTTGGTAAACATAATGTACAAGAAAACACACCAGTTGAATTGATGATTGATAGTATTAAATTAGGGTATTTGAGAACAGGATATTTGGCAAGGAGTGTCAGAATTTTAAGTACATCAAGACACGTTCTGAACCACAAAACACTGTACTGTACACTTTTTCTTCCTTATATAAACTGCTGTGCAGAAGTGTGGGGCAATACCTACAAAAGCACCCTACAGCCAATGTGCACCATGCAAAAAAGAAGCTTAAAAAATATACATTAGAGAAGTATAGTCATGAAAATTTGATGACAAATTAAGCAATTTTATATCATGTTATATATTATATTATATTATGTTATACTGTTATATTATTTATATTAAGTAAAATTAATGACCATGTAAAAATGTAAATGAAAGGGAGTAGGGATTTAATAAGCTTAAGCTTCCCTCTACTCCTTTTTTTTAACATACAAATCTCAACATACATAAACATACAAACCTTTGTTATTACAGGCTGTATTTATCAAAGGTAAACTTTTTTTCTGATAATCTGTTGGATATACCATTGTATTATTATTGTAAATAGGACTGTACAGCTCATATATGTTCTAAACAAATATTCATTCATTCATTCAAAAAAAAAACATTGCAGAGCCTGATCAGAGTAGAATTATCCAACCTTCCCGTCTTAATTTCCACCCGACTTCACAACGTGCTGCATTTGCTTTACCTCAAAAGAGGCATCACAAAGCTGCAAGTCAGATTTATAAACAGGGAGAATTGGCTCACTCTGCCCCCTAAAACAAACATGGTTGACATGTGTTGTTGGACTCTAACTCCATGGTGTTTTGGCCAAAAAATGTTATAGCAGTTTCATTACAAGCTTCAAGGATTGGTGTCAGCTTCTGGGGAAAAAAAGCATAATGCGTCTCCTTTATAGGACATGCAGCACGAGCTGGAGCAGCTGACCAAGGAGCTGAGGCAAGTTAACCTACAGCAATTCATCAAGCAGACTGGAACCAAGGTCACGGTGCTGCCAGCAGAACCCAGTGAGGATGACGGTACCAGCAACAGTCATGGTGCAGGTAAAAATAATAAACCATTTTTTTTTTAAAAAGTGCTTTTGTTTTGTTTTTTTTTCTTAGTTAAATGAACACATATTTGTTATCCAGATAGAAGACCATGCCTGCTTTATGTAAAGTTGTTCAAATGATCTAATGTGAGAAAATAGTTTCTGTGATATTGGCAGTCAGGTCTAATCTTATCCAAGACAGAACAGCTTATTGTATGATAGATTTCAGGCTGATTGAGTATAGATGTTGCTTTTTGGTTGTTATTCATACATGAAACATGACTACATTTTAAATCAAAGTGCAGTTTGCGTTAGTCTACCTGTGCATTAATATAGTCAATCTCTCCACCAAGGTGCTTATTATTTTGTAGGTTCATGTCTTGACAGCCTGCTGAGAGTAAATGACTCAGTTCTGTATTCGAGAGTGTGTTGGTCTGTGTGTATCAGTTTGTGATACAGAAATTGAAACGAAAATGGCAGTAATGAAAAGCACATGCTGTACTTCCTATTTAAGTGGCAGTTACAGGCTCCATGCCAACAGCTGCCGGGGTGGACTGGGCAAACTTGATCTATTCATTCATTCCATTTCTTCTTTCTATTCTTCATCCTTCGATCTTGCTGTCAATGTTCAGCAGTTCCTGGGGGGTGGGGGGGTTACTGAAGGACTAAATTGGCCACTGTAAACAACACGTTAAGTGCTGGGTGAGATTGTGTGGTAACAAGTATTGTATTTTGTCTATGCAAAGTAAAAATAGATTGAAAATGAGTAGGGTCTTTTACAGTATAGCTTTATTAATTAATTTATTTTGTTTTTATTTATATCAAGTGTTTGAACAAGGTGTGACTGGTGAGATGTATATACATCTCACCAAATAAAAAAAAAAAATAAAAGTGTGATCGTATGCAAGGATGCTGGACAAATACCTGTGCCCCCCCCCCCCATGAAAAGCGGGGGTCCTTGATGTTATACGCAGCCTTTTGGCTTAACACTGAGAGTGTTGTGTAACAATTCAATTCAATTTTATTTGTATAGCATCTGTTACAATGTCAACTGTCTCTAGGCGCTTTACAGAGACCCAGAACATGACCCTCGAGCAAATATCATTAACTTAAATTATAATATTAAATCCAAATCAAGGATAATGGCAAATAAAAAACAGTGGCAAGGAAAAACTCCACCGTAAGAGGAAGAAACCTTGAGCAGGACCTGGCTCATACAGGGGACCTTCCTGCCGAAGTCCAGCCAGATAAGGAAAGAAAAAGAGAGGAGAGACAAGACAGAGAGAGGAGAGCACACAAATGACTGAATGAAATGACTGTATAAACAGATGCAGGTGGCAACAAAATATGTTACACAATGTTCTCAGTGCTGCTGCCAACTCTGCAGGCTTTATCACCGTCATCTTAAAGTTGGCATCCATAATTCTCATTTGTTTCCTCATTCGTCCTACCTGGCTGTTTTTCTGCGTCTCACAAACCCTCTGAAACTGTTGACGTTGTTATGTTGAAATCTCCAGTTGTAATGGACACATTCAAGTTGCTTTTCTGCACTACCAGTTGTTGTGGAGGTAACAGTCTAGATGTTTAAAAATCTAGACCCCTGAATATAAGACGACCCAACTTTTTCACATTTATTCAGCAGGAAACAAACCTTGTCTTAAATTAATATATAAAAATCCGAAAGCTTGTCTCTGATTTCCAAGTCAGAATGTAGTTGAGACACAAGTCCAAGTCGATCATGTTCAAGTTTGCATCAAGTCAATCATCCTTAAAATTAGGACTTTAGTCAAACTTGAGTCCTACACTCAAGTACTGCATCCCTGGATGATGTGCACCACATGTTTTATTGTTATCAGTTTAAAATGACAGCTCCAAAGCAAGGATCATTACATTTTTCATCTGCCTGTTACCTCAACTCCCTTCTCCGTATATCTTTCCTTCACTTCACTGCTTGTATCTCTGGTGGGAGAGTCTAAAGCACAAAGAGAGGAGTCAAGGATGTGGAAATTGGGGCAAGAGCTATGGGGCTTTATCTTTACAACTTTCTTCAAAGCAGCCAGTTTAAGGGGGTGAGCCATGTGACTTCATCTCTCTCTATTGCAGGTGTGCCTCTTCAGATCAGTCCTACAGTTTCAAGGTGCCATGCAAACAAAAGCTGTACATTTTATAAGAATGCATGTATCTAGCCTCAAAGAGAGCTCAAAGTTTAGCTAATACTTTGATTTCTTTCGCCTGTACTTCAGTCTCAGTTGACCAGTTGGCCAATTTTATTAGTAAACTGGCCACAGATAAGAATTTAACGGAACAGCCAGCTGGCAGATCATAGTCAAGTTAAAGCCACATATCAGCTCTATAAACCCTGTTCTTCACAAGCAGCCATTTTTTCTGTGATTTGTTTATTTTATTCTAGAATTAAGAACTGTTTCCTACATGGGCTGTGTTTCACCAATGTTTACAAGTTTGTTTTCCAAAGGCTAGTTCAGTGGAAGAAGTTACCTAGTTAGAATCTCAACCAGGGTTATTATAGTTAACGAAAACTAAGACTAAAACTAAAACTAGCAATGAAAAAATATTTCAGTTAACTGAAATAAAAATAAAAACTACAATTAAAAAAAAAACGAAAACTAAATAAAAACTACAATGAAGGATGTAAAACTAACTAAAACTAAACTGAATTGTAGATAAATTCAGCTTCGTTTTCGTTGTCGTTTCGTTTTCTCCCTCGATTACTGCCATAGAGATTACTGCCTGTCCTGCAGCAGCCGCTATGATACCCTCCCTCCAGAGAGGGGGCAGCATAGCGGATATAGACCTTTTCGGGCCAGCCCCTCGGAAGTACCCCGTCCGCCATTGCTGGAGGGAGCTACAGAGCGACACTTTCACCGGCTCGCAGATTAACCAGTGTTTTTCTCTTTCTACAAATATATATTTTTATAATGTCGAGTCGGTCGTGTGGGAATAATGTTCCGTCATAAACTGTGCCAACAATGGTGTGAAAATTCGACAATGGAAGAAGAAAGTATGCACGAAGACTGCCTTGTTTGCAGAACAAGAAGTTAGGAAGACGTGGGTGAAAAATATCAACAGAAAGAACTTTGTTCCAAATGAATACAGCCGGGTGAGTTTTCGTTAACATTCAATCTCGTACTACTCATAGTCTCGCTGAGAGTCCCGGACGATTCTGGCCGAAAGAACAGCAGTATGAGGCTACTGTAGCCCTCGGTACTAGCACAAGCCTATAAATGAATGAATAAATTAATGAATGAATGACTTAGGAGAATGATAAAATAAATTAAATATAACATTAACACATAGCCTAATTTACCGCTCGCGTTAACATTACAGCAGCATAATCTTTATGGCTTGTTGACGTTAGTTATAGCCAGCGTTCCACAGTTTTTAGTGTTTGATTATGGGAATAGATCATGCTATTTCCATAACCAATCATTAAAAACAGCGACAAACTACCTTCATCTGTAACTGGAGGCCACTGCCTAACATCATCAATCCAAGACATGTCTGTGTTATCCGTAACAGATCCTCCACGCTGCTGTGTTTGGGTTAGTTGGTGGAGCACCGCACACTCCAGTTATGGCGGGGCCACTAGGGGGCGCATGTCCACAATTTTCAAGTCGAAAAGGTGTATAATCTGCTGCATACTGCAAGAAGAAGAAAAACTAAAACTAAGACTAAAACTAAATAAAAACTAAACTGAAACTAGTCAATTCCTTAAAATAAAAACTAAACTAAAACTACTAAATTACTTGTTGAACTAACTAAAACTAAACTGAAATAAAAAAAGCAAACTGGAAAACTAAATAAAAATAAAAACTAAAGAAAATTTCAAAACTATAATAACCTTGATCTCAACTGGGTTCCTTTTGTGTGGCGTCTACTGGTTCTTCCTGCGCATGTGTTGCTTTTCTCTGGCTACCTTTCCCAGTCCATAAACATACACGTTAGACTGACTAATGATCTAAATCAGCTGTAGGAGGAAGTGTTAATAGGCATGGTTGTTTCCCTGTGCACGCTCTTGAATAATATTGTATTCTGTGTATCTACCAACTTCAAATAAATAAAAAAAACCTGTTGATTAACAAATTATGTAGTTGAATAGTTATTAGCTTTTTGCCGTAATTAAAATCTAAACAGCTATTGACTTGAATATCTCTGCCAATAGTTCTTGTACTGAATTATATGTTGTTGTTGGGCTTCTTAATTACTCCTTCTGAGGTTTGGCTGTCAAATATGAGAGGGAGGGAGTGAGTGTTGGTTAATCTTTAGTAACCTTCCAGTATTTGCATGGCCATCAGTGAGGCCCTTCAACCCTGCCATAAAGTTTACTGCATTTGCTGATTTTTGTGCAAAGCTCAGGTCTGCCCCCACGTGGCCACATGTCAAAGGTACATCACAATGTACCATCTATGGATGTGTGTGTGCATCTGAAGTCATTCGAGAACCTTTTTTGATACAGTTTATAAATTGTTTGGTCCTCATTTGGATTCTGTATAAAACTTTGTTCTCAAAGAAGGTTTTAAAAAGAAAAAAACAGCTCTAACCAGATTTTTGAAATGTTATTCATGAGCTTGAAAATGTGATTAGACAGAAGTATATTATTGATAATACATGACTTTTAAAGAGCTCTCATCAACATCTTGTGTTCTTCCTCTAATGCACTTTTCTAATTTGTCAGACAACACAACTCAGTGCATTCCAATAAATTATTTTTGGCCAAATATATTTAAACTGTTTTCTGTCTCATTTTCTTGTCAGATTTAGGTCCATTGACTGGCTCACTAAAGCGCCCAGTGTCATCCTACCTTATGTCCGGTCACCTTCGTGTCCTCCACAGCCCTCTCAGCTCTGGTCTGAATCCAGAGGGGATCTATGTGTAACCCAAGACGTGATTTGTAAGTAAGTTATCTAAGGGTGCCTCAGTAGCTCACAACTATGCATTTTTATTTTTATTTTTTTTTATTACCTGAAGGCAATCTTTAGTTGAAAAATAGGAGTGAAGAAACAATCTCTGAATCAAAGTCATGGAGCATTTGGTTGAAAGACAGTTTGAAGCCTTGCCGTTGAATGTAAAACACAGCAGCAGCGGCATGTTCCATGGTGCACAGTCTATGAACATGTTACTCTCAAGCATTTTTCTATTGTGGACCTTCATAAACATATCCACCTGATATACTTTTACTCTAGCACCTGCTGAATGATTTGTATTGTTCTCTACTGTGCATCTTGATTGAAATTGTTTGCCTTTTGGACAGTATTCCTGAGAATCTTGCTGTATGAATCTATTATTTTTCTCCAGCATTCCGGCTCTTATTGAAGTGAAGGATCTTCTTGTGTTTATAGTGAAACTGTGAACAATGTATTCCTGTGCTCTGGTTGTTCAAGTTGAAACTATGCACAAATGGCTAATAGTTTTGTTACTGAAGAATGTAACTGTCTGTACTTATTAAAATGATGGCTTACTGTAAATGTTTTATTACGTTTCAACTTTATTTAGTGAGTTAGTATATTCTGTTAGAACTCAGTGCGTATACGGTTGCAAAAATGCAGTCCTTTCATTCCAGCAGTAAGGGCTGCAGATTAAATCAGTGTTAGTTGTCCTCTTAAGCTGTTTTTTTTGTTGTTGTTGTTGTTGTCAAATGACTCCACAGTATATTTTTTCTGAATGTAATCTGCTTGTT
Source organism: Hirundichthys speculiger (assembly GCA_018398805.1). Taxonomy (NCBI): domain Eukaryota; kingdom Metazoa; phylum Chordata; class Actinopteri; order Beloniformes; family Exocoetidae; genus Hirundichthys; species Hirundichthys speculiger. The sequence goes on along the minus strand of JAGFBZ010000080.1, from coordinate 1,314,185 downwards.
TTTCTCATATATTGTATGGCCAAAGATTAGCACGTCTTGTTGCATGATTGTGTTGGCCATAAATTAATATGCAGAGTACCTACAGTTCAGTAAATCAGCTAGTTGATATGTAAACAGTGGCTGTAATCACAGAACAGAGAGCCACTACTACATGTTAGTGTGAATCCCTTATTAAAATGGTGTGTGTGAGTGTGTGTTTGTCCGCATGCAGTAATGAATTATCACGGAAGCACCTCTTAGACTGTAGATGGACTGTGTGTTTGTGTGTATGTGATGCAAGAAGTTTGTGTGGACCTGTGTGTGTTTGTACAGCGACGGAATAGCCAAGTTATAAAGCCTCTCTGATGTTGTAGTTTAGCTGCTAAACACATCAAAGTGCCTTATATTTAGTCCACAAATAGAGTATTCAAATAAAGGATAGTAAAGATTTAGTGAGGACTTTGAATGACCATAGCCAGTTCAGATCAAATGTCATTACTTATTTATACTTAACTACAACAAATGACAATAGAACAATAAAACGCAAACCTTTTGTACAAACCTTTCTTTTGTACAAATGTCAAAGAACACACTTCAATTACTCTGTATTTCTGGACTATGCCACTGTATTATTGTTACCTTAACACTATGTGCTGTAAAACGTACTAACATTTAATAAGATGTTGTTTTCATTTTGGGTTTTTTTTTTTTTTTTGTCATGCAACACACGTGTGCTGTATGTGTTGGATCAGTACTGTCACATAATCACTGTTTACAACTGCATACCTTCTAGAAAACTCTTAAGATGTCGACTGTACATAACCCGTTTGTATTTTTCTTGCCTTAATATACTGCACAATGTTGGCAGGTGTGTACGGCTGTAACAGGCTGCTGTTATGTCATGGATTGCATGGTTCAATAAACCATTTGACAAAATGAAATGTCTCTCAGCTGTTTTTTTTGCTTGTAAATGAAAGTGAGAGGATTTCCACTGTGCCGCAGTATGTGCTTCCACTTAAGCGTTCTAGCGTTACACCAGCAGAGGGAAACATTTCCACAGCGATGGTAAAAGACGGGCACAACATGGATGGAGGAGAATCAATAAACGTCTACTTGTTACCCACAGAGGAATGAAATGCTGTCGGCATATAAATTGCTAATTAACTTCACATAATGGTTGATGCTACTTGGCTTCGAATGAGATTAATCACAATATTGCTTACAGTAGTGTGTTAAACTTTATGAAGCCTTAAAAATTGTCTACAGTACTGTAAAAAAATATGGGCGAAAAATATAACCTGATCATCATCTTTTCACGCATCCCATCAGGTGATGTAGAATGCAATTAAACAAATGAGTCGAAAGTATTACTTTGTGTTTTATTTGATGATGAAAATGGTCTGACATCATCTATCCATGAGTAATAAAAGTATGTGACCTTCTGATTTTTGGTATCTTATCATTTCTCTGTTATATAGCAATGACTTTGTTAGCGTTTCCAGTAACTGCTGATCACTCCTGCACAAGAACTAGGATGATATTTTTTGCCAATTATTTTCTACTGAACAGCCTCGTCTCTTGGATGCTGGTGCGTTTACTCGCATTAACCTGCTCGCTTCGGGTCCTTCCGCTAAATATAATTGAATTAAGTTCAGGAGTTTGACTTGAGTTTTTTAAATTATTGACTTTATTCTATGTCCATATTTTGGTCAAATAACTTGTGGGTCAAGCAGGGCAAGGTTCTGGTCAATGTGAGCAGGAATGGTCACATTGACCAGGAATGTGACCATTCCTGTGAAATAGTCACATTTCACATCCTGTTTCTTCTCTTGAAATTCAGTTCAGACATGTCCTTAATGCCATTAAAGTAATGACCTTTTACTCAGGCGGTGAACTAAATTTTGCCCACTGCTAGCTGGGAGCAGACCCCTGTATCCTGCAATAGGACTGAATCTGGCAGCCAATGATGGATGGTTTCAATATTGTTTCATCAGTCATGGTCAGCACTTCTCAACCAGATGCAGCAAAATAGGTTCAAGCCATGATACTACCAACACTATGTTCCACAACTGGGATAAAGTTCCAGTTATTGAATCTGGTATTTTTCTTTTCTCCAGCGAGAGTGCTTCTCAATTTGCTCCAAAGTTTTGTTTTGGTCTCATCAGCCCACAAACCATGCTTCTAACAGGTATGTGGTTTGCTCATGTGAACTGCAGATTGTCAGTAGTCTTGTTTTTAGAGAGTGGTGGCTTTTTCCTTGAAGCCTTTTATGCCACACAAATAGCACATATGGTCGGTGTTGTGTCAGGGTACATTGTTGTTCACTGTTCTCCTGATGAATCCCATTCAGAGAGTTCTTCAGTTGCTGGGGACTCAGGACCCTAAGTCATCTCCTGCCTACGACATATCCAAGCAGGAAGTCAACACCACCACCACCCACATTCAGAAGCTTTTTGGGGCCGCTCTGAGTATCAATCCTATCATAGGTACTTCGGCCCCATAGAGGTTCCTGAAAGCTTTTTTTGTGGGGCAGTTCTTGGTAATGGAGATGGGTCAACAATCTGGCCCCAAAAAACTACCCCAGAACCCCCCCGCTAGTGGAAATTCACCTTTTGTAATCTAACAGACCATTTCACATCAGACACACATTTCTGACATTTACAGACAGTTTGACTATGACTAGATGGAGTTCAAACTTTTTAAGAATATGATTTATAACGAACTCCAGCCTGATGGGCATCAACAACTCATTCTTTGTTAAAACTGTAATACACTTCCTCAAGCAAGTGTTTGACCCAAAACACCAGACCCAGACTTGAATAAAAATGAAATTACTCATATAAGTCCATGTACTTCAGCCAATAACAGATATGGAATGCTGAATCATATTACTCAGTGAATTAGTAATATCATCTTCGTTTCTTTGGTTTAGCTGGTTCTTGTTGTCTACTTTTAGAGATTAAGTGAAAAATTGACATTTTTTTAAACTTTCTTAAAATTTTAAGTGCCACTGTATCCCTTCAAGTAAAGCAAAAAATAAATAAATAAATAAATTACCTGAACTGTCTGTATTGCTATACTGCTGATAAAATGTTCCGGTGCAAAAGTAAAGTAAAGGATATGTAGTGTTATAGTTATTATCAATATTCTATAAATCTACCCCCAAAAGGGACTTCATCTTTAGACAACATACACACTTACACTTTTATTGGTATAGCTTGACTGTAATTTGATCCACATGCTGGCAAAGTTGATCAAATCACTAATAAGAAATAGGAGCAAATGAGCACTGTAATCATTCAAACAGATTAACCTGATATTACAGTAGGCTGGGTTTGATCCCACTTGAAGCTTTTGACAAGCTGGGAGGAGGCCTCTTGTTTTTCATCAGTCTGTGCAGACTCACCATAATCTCTTTTCATCACCCTTTTATCACATGACTTTTTTTTTTTAAAGCCTTGGCTTACTGTACATTCCTCTGTCGTGACCTGTCAGCTGATTGTTGCAACACATTCCATCTACTGAACTTCCATTATTGTTTCATCATGATTGCTTTCAACAATACTGTACTCTTAAAGCCTTACTTGTGTATGTGCATTACTCGTGTCACATATTTGCTTCTATTGTTATTCCTGGCCTCTAAATTGCAGACATTTGCTGGCAATGATTCATCCACAGAAGTCGTACTGCATATTGATTACCTGTGAGACTAATACAAAATACATTGGTTTACATCTAAAACAGGAAGACCCCTACAAAGTTGAGTTTTTGATATTTATTTTACAAGTCATCAGCAATAATTTAGGACATTATATGTGTAAAGCATTAACGAAATGTGCAACAGGTTCTCAGTTAAATCTTAAAAAAAGGAAAATAATTTGTAGCCTTCTACAACATTGATGAAAACATGTATACTTAATGGTATATTCACAAAAATCTATTTACAAACATACATGCCACTTCATAACACTTGATAAGAGAGCAAAACCAGCTGGGTAATACTACAAAAGCGTTGTCAAATGTGCAAAATACAATGAAAAATGTGTTTATTCAGTCATATGTGAAACTCAAAAAAAGCAGAGCAACATGGTACTTGCAGGAATTAGTTAGAAAAGAGGCCGAGATAAAAGAAAGTTCTTAACATGGCAATGACCACAGTTTCTTTCCCAGTTTTGTCAGTTTTACATAATGATCGCCTGATGTGTTAGGAGATGCAAGTTTGCAAATCGGATTAACATTTCCGCATGAAAGAATGAGAAACAAGCTGTGTTTGCTAAAATTGGGAGAATTTCTAAATTGCGACTTTACTGCGTTGAATCATCACAAAAATGCCTCTTTTTGAGAAAATATTTATATCAAGACAACACAATAGAAAGGGCCAAGGATAACTACAGTGATTGACTTTCAAAATGATAAGGTGACTGCTGGGGGGAGTAGAAGCAGAGAAAGTGCACTTAATGTCTCAAAGAGTCAAGATCATCCTACATAGAAAGTTTAACAGCTGGGAAAATAAAGGTACATTCAATATCAAAGATCTGTAAGGTGCTATCCTACAATGTTTCCTGGAGGTACAGGAATTCACTGCATCTCTTTGTAGAACTGCTTTACTTAGGGGACATACAATATGCTGGTCAAGCAAACTCTTACAAAGCAAGGGTTTCTTCCTCCAGTTCTGCAACATGATCTTAGTACACATTTGTTTTTGTCTTTCTCACAAGCACAAGCAAGCAACAAAGCTTTCATAAAGATGAACTAAAGTTTATCAGGAGTAATATCTCTCCCTTTTCTCATTGCAAATGTATGAGTGATAAAAAAAAAAAATCTTATTTTGTATCAATTGTTCATGATGGAGATGTTGGGAAGTGGGTACCGACCAGCTTTTCTCAGGAGGGACATTTATGCACCTCCTGACCAGCCTATACCCAAACTAAGCTGAGAATGAGGTAATGAGACACTGCACTTCCAGGAGCGCTTCTTCTGGGTCCATTCAGTGTACATGTACAGTTAATGAAATCAGACTAACTTCTAGGTTTTATTTACAGTCAAAGTCCGCCAGGTTCAATCAGAGGCAGAGGTCAGTTGCAACTTCTTAAGATATTCTTTCATTTGGATATTGCGCGTTGTTGTGGTATTCAAAGTTTTGGCACCAATGCTGCCATGTCAAAATATTTTATCAAAGAGGATTAAGAAAAAAGAGACAACTAACTCCAGCACAACGCTGCCGTGAAGTGTCAATCATTGTCGATAGTCATTCAGATTGTTTAACCGAGCATAAGTGCAAAAGGCACACGCAGTCACAACTGTCCCCTGTTTCACCAAGATACTGTACATGAGAAACCCGGATTTTAAACTAGCCTAATTGTATAAAAACGAAACATAACTTCTTCATCAGAGTACAGAGAGAGGTAGGCTACAGACTCATGAGCTCGCCTGACAAGCAGAAAACTGCTCGTGGGGGCTATTCTTGCTCTCCCTGGACGTGTCACCTAATGCGTCACCGTCTCCGTCGTCACTCGCTGGACTTTCTTCGGGTGAGCCCGCCTCAGCGTCGGTTGGCTCGTCGTGGTCTAGAGAGTGGGAGTCCTTGGACTGAGAGGAGGCTCCAAAGTGCACAGACAAGCCGGGGAAAGCGGCGGCAGCCGCCGCAGCCGCTGCTGCAGACGCCTGTGCGGGGTAAAGCCAGGGGAAAGGGGATGCGAGAGCAGCCGCAGCTGGGTACATGTACTTCTCCATGTTGTTTTTATCGAAAAAAGGCATATAAGAAGCTGCGGCTGATGGGTTGATGAAATAGAAAGGCATGCAAATAGGCGCCTGCTGTCCAACACTGTTTATTCCCATCAGAGAGTTCATAAAAGCGAGATCTGGCCTGGTTGGGTCTGCGCTCCCGATCCCCTTAGACCAGCTCATCTTTGGTTTTTTGGCGGCCCGATCATCTCCAAACTCTTGTTTGATCTTCAGCGGCTTGCCTCCCTGCGCCTTGTTGCGCTCACATTCTTTGTCTTTCCCGTCGCTCTTGTCCGCCTCTCCACCGTATCCACTGTCCGTGTCTGTGTCGTTCTCATTCAGCTCTCCGCCCTGGGTCCTCTGGATGACCGGGACACAGTTGGCTTGGCTGTCGGACTTCTGCGCGTCCTGTGCGTCCCCGGCGGGCAGCTGCTGCTGGAGCGGCGACGCGCCGGGCTGGAACTGCGCCAGCACCTTGTGAAGGTGGCTGATCAACTGCGCGCACCTCTGCTCTCGCGCTGTCCAGTTCTCGAACTGGCTTAAGTACTGCAGGACCTCCTTGGCACAAGCCTGGAACCCGGAGTGAAACGCGTCCAGATCAGAGTGAACGGGAGATTTCATGGAGCGGTCTCCTGTGAAGCATGAAGTTAAAAGAGTAGCCGATCATTACTCTGCATAAGTGATATTTACCTGTTGTCATGCTGACAGACTGAACAGATCCGCTTAACGGCAGTCTGTGTCAAATAAAGGGGTTTCCCAAGTTTCAAGGCTTGAGAAGTTATGTGAAATCAAATGAAAAAACAACGGGGAGTACAATTTCTTCAAAGATTTTTAAGTTAACCATGCGCATGTTACTCTTACCATTCTGCAAAGCAACAATCTTTTGATGTTGCTGCTCAGTGACAGCAGTCAGTGCGTTTAAATGTTTCAATGTTAGTTCCAGAACAACAGCTTTCTCCAAATGTCCGAGCGTCTGAAAGAGAAAAAAAAAAAAACAAAGTTTCAATTGACCACTGTCATTGCATCTGAAAACTTTTTTTTCTTACTTATTTCTTTTGAATATCACGATCTTACCGACAGCTTCAGGTGTTCGGGTAATAAATCCTTCAGCTGCCCAATACATTCGTTGATTCTGTCTCTCCTCTTCTTTTCTATCAACCGGTGTGGCAACTTGTATGCGTCCTGCTGGCACAAACACACAAGCGTTTACTGTAGATGTGAAGGCAGGAAATATCATTTACACGTTAAAAGTTATAACTTCCCTCCGTGAGGATAAGTTTAACAAACACAGACATGTTTTTCATCTAAACAAGGAACTTAGGATTTGCGTAAAAGAAATAAACGCGCGCACCTTGCCACCATCCTCTCGTTTGATTCCTCGCTTAGACTTGCACATGTAGAGTGGGGGGTAATCTACCCTAAAGTAAAGAGAAAAGTGCAGGGTTATTCACCATGCTGTCATGATGGTTTATCAGACATAGTTTTACATAGTTTGCCAAGAAGCGCTACTTTACCCCAAGAAATCTGCGTGCTCCATGAACTGTCGGTCCTGTAAATGCGGTATCCTTTCATCCATCACTTCTCTGCTGTCGGTGATCCGGTTCTGAGCTTCTTTTTTTTAAATGTGGGAGGGGGGGGGACGTTTGTTTTCCACGACTGACACGCGGAGGACAGAGGGAGATGGTGTCCTCCAGTGGAGCTGCGCTTCAGACTGATGTCTACACAACCCTGAGCTGCCACTTTGCAATGCCGTCGGCTGTAGTTAGAGCGCACGCGCGCCTCCGGTTGGGAACAGCTTCCGTCTCACGTGTAGGCTGCACCAGCACAAAGTCCGGTAATTAGAGCCTGCGCGCGCGCTACAGCAGCCAGCGTCGCTGCTCCTACAGCGATCCGGTCCGGAGCGCTCTGACACGGTTGCTGATTTATGCGCAAAAACGTTGCAGAGGAGCAGACCGGCAGGCAGGGGAGACGGAAGCTGGGTTTATAGTCTTTTGCATTCAGTGTCAATATCTCCGAAAACTTCGTAGCTTGTGCTTTCTGCACCGATTTATGACCAGACAGATAATGCTCTAGAGTGCAGAAATCCCCCAACTGCCTTTGCGCGCTGGAGAGAAAGCACATGTCCATTACCGTGGCATTTCAAGACAATTTATGGCCGCTTTTTCACTGTTTGGAGCAACAAAAAAAAATAAAAAATAAAATAAAAAATGACAGTAGGCTAAATAGCTACTCAGCAGCTGATATAACCTGGAGTGTGCGCCCCCCTGCGCATTCATGCAGCCTGCTACTGTATGTAGCTGCGAGGAAGAGGTAACCTGTTCCAACATCAGACCTCCAGGAGCTGCGTTGTCAGTAACCATGGCACCGGCCCAGCCGTGTGCTCCAACACGTGCCTGTGTGTTCTCTGTTAATCTCAATATGGGTGAGCTCTCACACCTTCATGTGAGCTGTTTTACAAACAAAACTGTTACAACACGTGCCTTTGTTAATGGTGTTTTTAAAAAGGACCAATAACTGGAGAATGACCACATTTTCCCCAAAATAAGACAAAGGTGCTCGGTTTAACTTTTAATCCTGCCATATGTGGCGTAAAACATCAATCTCTGTAGAAATGTGTAACAGCAAATTATAGAAGTTTACTGACTGACTCCAGGGAGTTAATCTGATTGTCAGCGACACCTGCTCCTTTTAGTGGACACTAAGTGCTCAAAAACACTTGGATCTGAGCCCTTGTAATGCCCTCACATGCCTTATGATCACATTACTTCTTCCTGTTAGTCATGTGACTTTTTCTGGCTGGCAGCATGTGGCTCTCTTGTGTAACAGTGTCGGCCAGGAGTGATCCAGTCACTCCTACTCTCTAATCAAGTGTGACCTTTTCTCTGCCGGCTTTTTACTAACTCATACCTGCTGATCTGCCTCTGTATATTCCCTTTCTCGTCATCAGTGCTACTACATTCAAAATTCTTTAAAAAAAAAAAAAAAATCACCATTGTGTCGTATGTTGCAAGCCCCCTTTGAGTCTTGCTGCCTCCCTTCCCTCCTCTTCCTCTCCTCTTCAGTATGCTCCCTGCTCTATATGTGGCACTGGAACTGCTTTAGGAATCCAGTCCAAATGTTTTCCATATTAGTTCAGAGCCTTCTCTGTTTTCAAATAGCAGCCAAGCTGGGCTTGGTAGGAGTAGGCAGGGAGGGAAAGGGAAGGGGTTAGAGGCAGACAGCAGGCACACTCATCCAGCCCAAACAGCGTGAGAGTAAAAGTCGTGAAGACAAACAGGGACGGAGAGAGAAGGCAGGAGGAGAAATGGAACAGGGGCGCAAAGGTTCCTCTGACAAGAAGGAGGGCAAGAAGAAGAAGAGAGACGACAGCCCAACACCCGAGGATGGCGATAAGTGCAGAGTTTGTCGTTTCCCTCTGCTCGTTGCCCTGCTGCAGCTGCTGTTGGGGGTGGCTGTCACAGCTGTAGCCTTCCTTATGTTGGCCATTAGCCCCTCTCTTCTGGCCAGAGAGACACCACACTGGGCTGGGATCATTGTAAGCTCTGTCCTTATGCTCTATCATCAGCCAGTTGCTTGCATGTAACACGAATCTCCTACTTCTGATGTTTCTGCATGACCCATAGCTGCATCCGTCAGTGTGTTGTCCATATTTAACACGCTGCATGTCAACAGTGGGCCTAACCTACCAGTCTCACAGGAGGAAGAGTACCTCCATCTGAATCTTCACGTCTGACCTTCTGATCCCTGTCAGTCACATGACCCTGCATGCACCTTCTATATGTTTCCATTGTACATCCAGGAGCTCCTTGGAGATGAGACAAGACATCTTATAAAAGCATCTTCCAACTCAACTCAGCTTGCTTATACCAACTTATTTTTGACTGACACATGTAAATACTCCACATATGTCCATTTACTTCAATTATTTATGTACTGGTAGTGGCTCAAGTGAGTGAGTTTAACTGTAAGATATAAAAATAATTTTCATCTAAAGATTTTAGTACTGCAAACAGCAATGTAACACACTATAAGTAACTTAATCTTTTTTTTAATTGTAAGAAATATGTTCAAATCAATCTGTATAAAACTTTTTTTTTAAGTAAAATTGAACAGTAATGACCTTTCTGTGTAAAATACAGTAGAAAACAATTATTTAAAAGTACATTTTATTAATCAACATAGTTTGGAATAAGAGTTAAGGTCAGAAAAACATGTTGTTCTTCTTTGAGGCCTATCACAGATGCCATCTGCTCTCAAAAACATCCCTGGACACCAACATCCCGAGTTAGATCCTCACGAGATTCAGCCGAGTGAAAAACACTGAGGTCATCAAGAACTTTCCAGAGAATCCTGAGTGCTTAAGAACCTGGAAAAAACATTCAAATAAGATGCTGCACGTTAGTCACAAGACTCCAATTGCGCTGAAGAGATAAAGTGTGTCTGTGTGTGTGTGAGAGAAGAGGGAAAGACAAAGTAATGTAATCAGATGGCAGTTCATTGCTGAATCATGCAATATGTAGACACATCCCAAAATCCTGCACACACATGACTCTCCATGATATGATTCTTGTTCTTATTGTGTCTGATGGTAATCATTTCTTGAAAAAAAACCCTACTAATGTGCAGTATATTAAATACTATATGATGACGGAAAGGCTTGACTGCAGCTGCAGAATACTGATTTGATCAAATTCACATCCTGCTGGTATTTTTGACGTCTTAATGTGGCTGAATGTTACCAAATGATACCAAAAATGTTCTGGTTTGCTGCAGTTGTGTCTGGTTTCCATCGTGGGCTTCATCCTGTACTGTATCACCTATCAGCCAGATGAGAAGACGTCTATGCAGTTCATTGTCAAGGTGAGTTCATGAACAAATGGACACATTTTCTCTAAAAGTATTGTATAATTCAAATCAGATCGTTTATTAGCATACATAGTTTCTTTGAAATTGACCATGGACTTAAGAAATTAGAAATAAGTGATTTTTTAAAATGTGACATGACCGTGCAAACTTAACTAGCCACACAATGTAGAAGAATTTCAGGGCAGCCAAGTATAAGTCCACTATTATTTCCAAACAAGTGCATCACTTCTCTGTTTGTTTTGCCTGGCGCTGTGCCTGCATGGTTTTATTAGAATCAGAATCGAATCAGAATCGCCTTTATTGTCATTGTAATTGCATACAACGAAATTCGAGTGCATCTCCGCGGTGCATTTGTATAGAATAAAATAAAGTAGAAATAAGATATAAATATAGATATAAAAAAAAAGTGGCAGGTGCTGTGTAAATATATGTACATTAGAAAACTGTTCAGTAGACATTCACTTGGATGAATGAGTGAATGTTATTGCACATAAGTCCCATAAATAAAATAGTGCAGTTTAGTATTGTTTTATTTGTAATTGTTTGTAATTGTTCATTGCAGTGATGGCTTGCGGAAAGAAACTGTCTCTGAGTCTGAGTCTATTAAGGGAAGTGTGAAGATGTTTCAATGCACTTCAGTGCTATTATACACATAGAGGTGCAGCAAATTACAAATTTGGTCTTAACATTTCATGTTAAGACCAAATTCTATAAATAGAACTGACAAAGGACTTGGTAATAATAAAGTCTTATAAAGAGTGACAGAATTTAAGGATTTTTTTCTCCCAGTGTTGAGGTATACCAGTGTTGTTAATTTAGTTCCTGATAAAATGTTGCAGTTTGGTGTGTACTTCCGTTTTCTTGCTCTCACTATTTGTTACCATTTCTTTTGTATCAGAAGTAAAGCATGAATCTGCAAATTATATGAATGGGGAACAGCTTTGGGATTCAAAAACAGCTCAGTGAGCCTGTGTTGACATGATTTTCATTCTTTTCATTTCAGAATTTAACAGTTTGTAGCTTCGCAGTCAACTCATTTATTCAATTCAGTTGCACTTTGGACACATTGAGGAGACAGAAAACGTGCTCTAATAGAGACATTTCTAATGTCAAATGCTTTTATGTTATGTGGATATCTTTTCTCTCAGATATCCCTTTTAATTCTATATTTATTGTGTCGTAGCATCCATGGCTTCCACACAACTAAACACAGTTGCTCATGTTTAGTTTCTACATGCTTTGGGGTTTCAGATCATCTCCATTTGGTCAGAAACACACTGTTCAACAAAGTGCATGTTGATCCACTGGCTTTATATTCATATAATTAACATGGAGAACCATGGCAAATCAAGCACTACTCATTACTTGCATAATTCTATAAGCAGCATATAACTGAAGGCAAGACACACTCGTGAATGAGGGCTCTTGTTATATAACAGATGGATTAAGATAAACGTTTAATGTTATTGAGACTGTGCAATTGCATAAACAACATAAACCCTCTGTCACATTTCGCAAATGTATTTGTTTGTAACGTTGAGAATACTAACACAGGATGTGCACTTAAGGTGGGGAGCAGCTGCATAGCGGTGTGACATGTACACATTTACTTTGAGCTAAAAGCTTGGCTCCTCTGTTGTATTGTGGGTAATCTCTTTGAAATGAATTTGCCATGGGCGCTGAGCCAGCATGCCTGTTTCCAAGCTAAAGTTTGGGCACTTTTGGGTAATCACGAGACAACGCTCAAACAGGAGCTGGATTATATTAAAGCAGAAGATTAAATAAAAGTGTTTTTGTTGTTGTGTTGTTTTGATTGAATGATTTTAAAGTGGAACTGGATGATCTTACAGTGCTTTTCTGCCCTCTACAGCTCCTGTACTTCATCCTGTGCGCCGCTGGCCTGGTCATTTCAGTGCTGGTAGTGGCTTTTGCTGGACACCACCACTCCCAGACCAGCAGCCTGATCTGTGAGCAGGAGGGAGACGACTGTGTTTGTGTACTGGATCAAAATGACCCAATAGCTCGTACTTTCAACTACGAGGGGGTCAGCGACTGTGAGGTAATCACCGGGACGCTGACGTTCTACTTCTTGCTCCAGATCTTGCTGAACCTGCTCCAAGCACTTGTCTGTGCAGCTGGTGCCTTCATCATGTGGAAGCACCGCTATCAGGTCTTCTTCACTGGTCTTCAGATTGGCTCTCCCTCCACCCAGCAGTGGCAAAAAGTTTAACGTGATGGCAACAGGGATGTTGGGAACAATGCCACCTACGAGACTGAAACTCTGAAGGATGGAGGCATTTGCCCTTTTGGTCTGCGCCTTAGTGAATGTATTTTTTTTTTTTGCTGGTTACAGACAGGTGACAAATTACAGGAAAAATCAAGGCCTGCAGATATTCTCGCGATGGTTGCCGAGGGATATTTCCTTTCATTTGTTTATTTCTCTGTACATTCACATTTTGTGGTGCTTGTAATATAACTGCTTTTTACACAAGTTTTATAGAACATATAAGTAACTTTGTACGTTGCCAATCTTTCCAAACTTGAATAGCAGAAAGTTTTAACAGATGACTAGTCTATTTTTGAAAAACAAAACCAATTGCTTACGTTTCACAGTTGTGACTTCATGTTATCTTCATATTTGTTCCCGTGTTTGTACCCTGATAAACAAGTTGGGAGGGCATCGCTGAGACCCAAACTGCTCATTTGATTTTCCAACTCAGAAATCAAAGTTTTAAGCACTGAGATTTACTGATCAGGACCGGTCACTTGTGTGATGTTTTAAGTGGTTTTAAGTGTGCTCAGGTTGTGATTTGGATAATTGATGTGAATGATTTGATGCATATGATTTCTTATTAGTTTGCTTTGTTTATTTTTTTTATAGCTGGGATCAGAAACTCATGGCTTTTCTACATTTTGAAGTGCAAATTCCTTTCTTAAAGCAAACATTCACCCTTTCTGGGATATTCCTCTTAAACATAACTTTATTACATGCTTATTAGTTTATTAAAACATCATCATAAAATTGCTTTAAACTGAAATTATTATTTCTATGTTGTTTGCAGCTGATGTTATTTGATAGAAGAAAAAAAGCCCCATTCATGCATTCATGAATAGCCATTTTCTCTTATCTGCTTGACTGTGTAAAATCCATAATGACAAACAACAGCAAAATAGTCTTCGGCCCCAGACTGTCTAGGGCACTAGAAACTATTCATGTCAGTGGCAATGCAATCTGGGAAAACCATGCTTCATGAGTCTGGAACCAAACTTAACTGAGCTCCAACTTGCGAAGGTGGATGCCAGGCAAGTAGCCAGCATGACTCAATCAGCCTGTAGGAGTCAAACTACTGCAGCCACAAAGGGAGGGGACACGGAGCTGGGGGGAGGGAAGGGGGACTCAGACGGGCAGCTGGAGAGATGTAACCAGATCATTTCCTTATGTCTGAGTTGATTTATCCTCATTCATGCAGGGTGAAGCAAAAGAGAGGAAACTGCTACAAAAGATTTTGCTTTGCATTTTAAAATGAGGTTATTTTTCATTCATGATCACTCACCTCATGGTGACAGCAGGTAAAAAGTCTACATGCTGAATGGAAAATGGCAAACATGGTGTTTCCTTATGGAATAGAGTTTGCATTCAGAAGGTGTGTTATCTATAGTTTTACAAGGATATTATAGCAATAATTGATTTTAAGATATAAATTATTCCTCACTATAGGCTTAAAAATGATGTTTGAGGCCTCTTTTGAAACTGTCATGAAATGTGTAGTCTCAAATACAAGCCCTTTTGTCAGATGAAAGCAGTCGCTTCCTTTTTTTACAGTGTTGTCAGTAAATTTACAATTCACGCTCATATGGGATAGTTCAAACCCAAAGTTGTAGCAATTTTCAAACAAATAAATATGTGTTTGTAATAGATGGTTAACAAAGACTGAGCGGAGTGCTGGAATCTTTACAGTCTGTAAGGAAAACTTATTTCACGGAATAAGTTCATACTGTACCGAATGCACATAATACATAAACTTGTGACTCCAGCATCTTTGGAGGCTTTTTTAATATTTGTTTTGTGTGATGATGTCAATGCATCATGTGACCACAAAGACTCAAGCTCACAGCCAGACACAGGAAGTCACACGCCAGTCATCACGGGGGCATGTTTATTTATAAAAATGACAGTTGAGGAAGGACTGTCCACCACAGCTTTGTGGTAAGAAAGAAAACAAAGAAAACAAAAAAAACCCAGGCATTGATGGCACTAAAACTGCAGAGGTCAGGCCATCAGTGATCAAGTGTGTATCAACATGCATCTCCACTGCTTTCTCCGCTACTCTAAAACAAATTCAACTCTCACACAGTGTTTTATGTTTATATCTCCTACATATAACGCCATATCCCAGAGGGATTTCATTAGGGCTTACGTTTTCAGTGCGTTATAGTCAAAACGCCTGATTCAGTCAGGCTGCCTTCAGCCACTGAGGTGTTTGCTGTGTTATCTTGTGTTAGTCAACCCTCTGGATGTTTTCTCACTTCCTCCAATGAATGAACAAAGACTATCCATGTGACATTTTACTGTGGTTTGCAAAGATATTTAAAAAAACAATCCAAATGTATCTAAAGCTGTGTTCATAAACTAAATCATTCACTGCTCATGCACATTTAGATAAGATTGGCGTACAAAGAGAGGGTGAAATGGAGTCGGCCAGTTCATACATTGCAGGAGGTAATAAAAGTTCTCAGTGATCAAAGACTTAAATTCTGTAGGTGCTTTTGGAAATGATGCATGCTGACACATCCCCCCCCCCACAGTATGGCAATAAGACTTGTCAGACAGTAATGATGGTCCTGATATTATCCTCTCCCTCCCTTTCCTGTCTGAGTGCAACACATTCCACTAATGTTGCACTTTACCCCTCATGTCTACACAGGTGACAGCTGCTCACCATTATGGCACCGCGTGAACTAATTTTAATGGCCGTCACCGGCAGCAGGAGTAAATGCAGGCCTGCCAGGGTAAACACTGAACTGAAGCCAAGATGGATGGGCTTCTCCATGGATGGTAAATGACAGGATAGGAGAAAACACCAGTTTCCCTTTCTGCCATGCATTTTTCATCTCCAATATGGATCGAAAGCACAAACACACAGATGATCAGCCAGTCTCAGTTTTGATTTATCCACTACTGCTGAAATTTTCAGTGTGGATGACAGGTCTCAACTTGACATACGTCACGCCTGCAACGACATACTGACAGACTAAAATAGTTGTGATACATGCAACTGAATAGTCAGTAAATCTGGTAAAACACATTTATATTTTCACTTTTATTTTTTAGTTATTACTTTCAGTTTCCACCTTTGGTCTATAATGTGGAACCAGCAATCAGATTGGGTTCAGGAGGTTGATGCCACCTCCATCTTTAAAACTAAACTGAAAACATTTCTGTTTAGTAAAGCCTACAGTTAGTGTGTTAGGGCTAATAGTTATAGCTATAGTTATAGGAGCTAAGACTAGAGTAGGCTTGTTTTAATCACAGCTTCATCATAGCTATGCTGCTATAGGCCTACGCTGCAGGGGGACCCCAACATGATCTGCTGAGCAGTGTCTCCACCTCCCTTCTTTCCCTTCCTTTTCCTTCTCTCCTCTTCCTCCTCCAGCTCAATCCATAGTTAATTAGGATGACCATGACATGATTGTGAAAATAATCACAATGTTTATGTTGGAAACTAATCGCAATTCCCTCGTCTGGAAATGACTACCCTCAATAAAGTGTGTAATCTCTTATTTTTGTATTTTAAGATAGATTCCTACTTTCCCCCCCCCCAAGAATAAAGATCTGTAAGCCTAAACCTCAGAAATTGATGTTAAAAACACAATCCTTTCAACACACCTACTACTTAATAGCAATGATTCTGTATGTAAAAACTGAAAAAACAAAAAAAAAAACTAGCACTTTTTCTTTATTATTGGACGACTGCCCACTTTGCATAAGCTAAAGTGTGATCTCGTCTGAATGAAGAATCTTTTTCCCAGGTGGCAGGTTCTGCTCATGGACAAGAACAAGCATAAGTTAGCGCAATTGGTTGTGAGAAGCCGTAGGACTGGGCTGAACACAGTTCACCCGCTCTAATCCGTCTCTTACAATAAAAAGGACTGATGCAAAGTCTTTTTTTCAAATTTATTATAACATCTGATCACATAAAATACATTTTCTATACACTGTTTGAATAAAGTGTCACAACACAATCACAATCAAGCGTGTACACTTGTGCCATTTGTGCAAGTTTAAAGGAAGTTCTGACATAAACGATCAACTGCAGTCTAAAAGAACTGTGATGAGGATTTACACAAAAAGATCTTCAGCAGTAGAAGTTGATGATATGAGCAGATTTGGTAAATATGGCACTATTAGCTGACATCTTGGCACGGATACTGTAACAACCAACAGCTGGATCTTCAGTTAACACTACATTATGTACCAATATAAGATTTAGACTTTAAAAAAATTCAAGTAAGTTTTACACAGGTAATCAATAACTTTATTCACATTTCTGTTACTGAAAAGTTCTGGAAATATGTCGAAGGAAAATGAAGTGGTGCAGTGAATGCATACTTGAACACAATACAAAGCATCAAAAATATTATCCCAAATAATCCAATGTTTCCAGTTGCAGCTTTAACCTTTTCCCTTTTATTTTTTTTCAAAAAAGTGCACTTATGACAGATTAATGAGTAAGGCAGAGTGATTTCTGTTTCAAAATGCAAAAATAATACTTCAGTTATGAAGTAAAAATGTTCTCATAAATATAAACATAGATCTAAAAGATAAAGCGGAGAATACTTGATGTTAGTGTGCACCCTCTCCTCTTAGAGGCCTGGAGGTCAATCATTGACCTCTGTGTGACTGTGATCTGTACTCTGACTGTGCTGGATTGTAGGTTAAAATATGCTGTGCACAGACTTGACAGCACTTAACTATTAACCTTACTTTCCCTGCCACTCTGAAACACTAACATCACACTGGTAGGTCTGAGCCTGGACAATCATTCACAGAGGTGGGTTCAAGGATATTTTAGTATCCAATCAGACAGTATTTGTGTCAAAGACAAGGCACTATGCCAAAAATGATGTGTCAATACTTGTGGGCTCTTGCAGTTTTGACATCTGTAACTGTAGGCTCACATCTGAGTACATGTATTGTTCTTCAAGCTGGGGATTGAGTGTCTGGGTATCTCTACGGTTTTAGATTGAAGATGCCTCATGCCCGTCAGTGAGCTGGGTTGTGGTGGTTGGGTTGAGGGGGGCCCAGGAACCCGAGCCTCTGCTTGTTCTTCCTCTGTTCTGTCATCTGTGGAGGAGATGAAGAGGAAACACAATCAAATTAGAGTGGCTTTTAATTTTGCATGAAGCAAGCACATTATATGCAAACCTGTGTTTGTGCTATTACTGTTCAAGTGGGCACTTTATTATGCAAAACACAATTTTCCCACTGGCTCACACGTAATTATAGCATTCCAGAGGGTAGGGTGTTTATTCATTTGAACTCGCTAAGCAGGTAAATTTATGATCTAAATCTGTGGTTTCCAAGTGAAAAAATTGTTTGGATGAAACAAAATACATCTTAATCAGAATTATCTTATGACTGCCTAATTTCTTGACCCCCCCCCCCAGGTTTATATCACCTTTTCAGCTAATGACGACACACCCCACACTTGAATGCAAATAACTTTGTTCAGCAGATGGTGCAGTGAGAAGAACTTTACTTCAAGTCAGGGACTTTTTTGATCTGGTGCGACACCCACTGGTGTCCCTGTGATGACTGCAGAGCAGTGGACGGGCCCCACCTAGTTTCACACACTCACCTCTTGTAGTGTATGCTAAAATTTATTTACAGTAAAGGTGAACCAAGACTCTTGCTAGCCACCACTACTCATTCCAGATTGCAGTAAATCTAGATTAGAACAGGACTGCCGGCACTTGCCCCTAAACAGTTCAAAGATAAATGGCTGGATGCCTTTGCTCCAGACTGCTTCTATACAAGCGCTTCACACAATCCTGGGTGCTAGAAGGGGCCGCGTGAGGGAACCATGACAGCAGACAGCCGTTACCAATTCTGCTGCTCACTGAGGTGAGCAGGGGTTGTTGTTTTCTTCACTGGGAGTGTGACCCTCAGAAGGATCTGTTTTCTCACATCTGGCAGAAAGGGAACAAGGACATGCCTGTGACTGGAATCACATGCAGGGGAGGGAGGTAATGAGAGTGATCAGTCACACTGTGGAGGCCGAGCTAGTCATCCAAACGGCCGGAGGCTCTCAGACGTGTTTACTGCTGACGTAATAGTCACCTGTCGTGCTGTATTCAGCAGCATCAAGGTTCCGGTAAAACCCATCTATATTAGTTCAGAAGATACATATTGAAAAATGACTGAAGCGGTCTCTTCCTGTCGGTGTTTTAGATGAAAAGAGACTCGCAGTGAACTTGACTGTACTTTTTTAGTCAACAGAACAAGAGGTTTTTTTTAAAAAACAGGAGCCTTTTACTTTAATGTATCCCACAGCCAGTTTTGCCCTAAAGTGACATTCTACCTGTTCTTTGAGCTCAGCCAGCTGGCCTGAGAGCTGAGACACCAGCGTGACAGCGCTGGCCAGCTTCTCCTGCAGGGATCGCATCTCATTCTGCTCGTTGTCTCCCTCGCTGCTCACCAGAGACATGGCTCTCATTCGAGGGAACCACTCCAAGTTTTTCTCCTGGAGGAGCCAAGCAAGGACATGAGAGAGCCAGTGAGATAGGGTGGAAAAACAAACAAACAAACAAAACAAAAAACAAAACAAAAATAAAGCTGGCTAAATAGTCAACAAGTGAGCCAGCAACACTGCAATATGTTGGTAAAAACATTGACGCACGTGTAGCATTACAACACTGACGCGAGACTGCTGCAGATGAAGAGTAAACGGAGAGGTGTCGGTAAGCGGAGACGGACATGAAGGGTTCAACATTCATCATCTCATCAGGATGGAAGCTGCTCTCTGTTTCGTGCTTGGCAGTGCAGAATTTTTTAAGCAGCGCTGCCGTCTCCTGGATACTGCAGACAGCAATAATATACTAAATGAACAGTATCTGGCATTTCAATTCTCACCCACACCATAAACACACAGTTGATGTGAGAGTGAGTCACCGTCTTTTATCGACAGCACCGCCGGACGTGCAGAGTTACCTACAGGCGTACGAGCGTGTTCAAATACAAAACGTTTGGTTTATTAACAGTTTTTCTATCTGCGCGACAGACAGCAAACCATCTGCAGTAATGCTTTGAGGGAACAGAGGGGAAAAACAAAACTATACAATTATGTAATGGATTTAAGCTCGTCTGTGTTTGTACATGTGTGGGTGTGTGCACTGCTGGTGTGCATCTGCATGGCAATGTACCTAGTGGACTGTGAGCAAAAGGGTGTTTTACAACATGCCTGCTCTCGTGCTCAGCGAGATAGGTTTCTCAGACAGAGCGCAATCAGCTGATCTTATGTAATATTCCTTAGCTGGTTTTTCTGATAAAAATTGTTCACAAGGTGCTGTGAGTGGGATTTGACTGGCACCACATTAAATCCAGTGGGAGGAGTGAGTGAGGTATTCTCCCACCTACTCTTATATAAGAATACACTGCAGGGAGAACTAGACTGATGTGAATGTGAGATGCTGAGGATAAAAATAAATAAAAAATAATAATAAAAAAGGGAGTTTAGTTTGAGGTTTGATGTTGAGTAATGAGATTGCCACACCTTGGATCATGGATCACCTTCACTCATTTGTAACAATCAAAAATTATAATTCAAAATTGATTAAAAACAAAAAAAAACAACTAATTTGAATCATTCTGCGATGGTTAGAAATGACATACAACTATTTAATTCTAAAACTAAGACCTATCAAACCCTAGATTTAATGTTTTCCTCCACTCTGTAGGAAATACTAACATACAAGAAGGCACTGCAGTTGTTCTTTACCAGTAATTTGAGGTTAAAGAAAAACAAAAACAAGTTTTAGAGTTAGAGCTAACATACGCTCCACACCAGAAAACAAACCTGTAGAATAGATAAACTTCACTTCCAGGACAAATGACAATAATGTACTGAAAAAGATTAAAACCAATAAAAGGTGAAGTGAATCATAATGATCATCCTGGCAACATAGACTGTTGTGGGAACCCTTGGCTCTTGTGGACGTTGATTCATGCAGCGCTGGAGGAAGTACAGGAACATCTAAACATTCACTTCAGTAAAAGCACTGTAAAAGGACTCTGTTACAAGAACATATCCTGCTTTTTAAAAAATGGAAGAATGACAGGACCTAAAAACATCCTGCAAATATCTTCACTAGTATCATGGAATCACCCTGTAATTTGCACTTCTAGAAGAAATTCATGTCACGATGCAAATTAGATGGATGTTTAAACAGACTGCTCAGACACTTTAATGAGTTGTTGCACATAATTAACAGTAATAGTTGCCGCTAATTAACGGGAAACAAAGCCCCAACAATAGACCAGACAGCTGGGACAATGGAGAAATTATAAAAATCTTTCAAGAATGTCGGTCGACAGAGAGTGTGGTTTACGATGTGGGTTGCTCCCAGTCAGCCGTTTCAAAGGCTTGGAGCAAGTGCAAACAAAATAGGGAGGTTTTAGAAGGAAAACATACGAGTAGGCCAAAGAAGATGTCAGAGCATCAGGATAGAAAACTCAAAGAACTGCGCCTTGAAAATAGAAGATGTACAAAAAAAAAAGAAAAAAAAAATCAAATGAAAACCAAATAACCACAAACATGAACAAATGTTTGTGAACAAACAGTAAGAAATCAACTGAAGGAAATGAGATTTAGACACAGGAAACCAAACAAACTATCATCAGCACTTAAAAATGAGAAAACAAGGTATGGTGGGCTAAAGAGACAGTTATGGATGATCAGATGAAAGTTGTTCAGTTGCAAATCTGCACCGGCGAGGAGATGAGGCTGGAGCTCGTAGTGTGTTGGGTGCAGATTCAGTGGAACAAATAAACGACTGCCTGATGTAAACAAGCACACTTACACAGTCATCAATTATATGGAGTTGAGACTGCAGTCATTAACTCTACAGTAAACACATGAAAGGACAAGTTTGCACACTTTGAATCCATCAAAAGAGTTAGGAGTTAGTTCTAAATGCCTCAAAGAACTTAAGCTGTCATAAAAGTCATAAGGCAATATACGAAATGTACATTTTCTTGGTTCATGACACCTTTTTTTTTCACCTACTTGATCAGCAATTAATACCGATTAGTTACAGGAATGTTATCTGTATTTTTTGGGGATGATTTAAGAAAGCCAGCATGTCCTGCTGCCAGCATGTTGTTTGTGTCATAACTGGGATTTGTGTTTTTTTTTTCTTTTGAGCTCTTCAAGATTGAACATCAAGAGAAAAGATTTTTTTTTTTTTTTTTTTTTTTGCCAAGGGTTGTAGCACGATCCCAATCTTGAGTTGAAACACTCAGGTGGAATTGGACTGGTTTCATTCCGCATTTGTGTTAATATGAAATTGTGCTGAATGTGGCCTTAAAAATGCAAATATTGCTGTACATGTACATATGGGAAGACCATTTTCAAGCAAAGAGTGGCAATGAAAACGGCACGAAAACGCACAAAATGTGAAATCCCAAGGTCAGACACAACAATGGCCAGAAACAACAACAACAAAAAAGTTATATCTCAGACTACAGGTCTTCAGCATGGTTTAGGTTTGGGAAGTTGCACCTGAACCATCAGCAGGACTTCTGGAACAATTTTCTCTGGACAAACAATACGAGAGTGGACATGTTTATCCATAATGCAGTGTCATGTTTGACGAAAACCAAACACATCAACAGAAACACCTCATGTTGGCTGTCAAGTGTAGCAGTGAGGACATCGAGCCAACAGCTGAAGCTTGGCCAAAGCTGGGTCATGCAAAAGGACAATAATCCAAAGCACAGCGGCAAATCTACAGCAGAATGTCTGAGCAAGCAAACAACCAAGGTGTTGCAATGGCTCCAGTCAGTCCAGACCTCAACCTGACTGGAGTACTGGACCTTAACAGAGATCCGCTGTAACAAATGGCTACTCCATTTCATTTTTCTACTCCTTTACAGATGCATACATTTTTAGGGCACCCCCATCACTTCCCAACATTTCCCATTGTGATAGAGCAAATAAGTTCTGATGTGGAGTTTTGATAATCACTTATGACTTTCATAATTAGACCAAAGAGAACGTATACCTATGCTTACAGAGATGAGCTGTCTCTCACATCTCCAAGGCCTTGCCATGCATCGGTCCTGTATTATTGTCTTTCGGGTCTTTTCAATCCTTTTTCTAGCTCTGATACGGTATTTCTGGGGTTATCTGCTATCAACTACTCCTTACTGTCTGACCCTCTTGCATGCAACGGAATTAAACATGAAAACCTAGAAAGTGTCAAGTCTTTACTTCCAGTAGCAGACTACATATATAGTCATAGAGACATGGATAGATATAAAGAATATTTTTTTCCACAACATTTTGCAACCACAAAGGGACATCGCATGTGCTTTTCCCCTTTGACAGAGTGGACGACAGTGCTGAAACAGACCGGGGAGATTACCTGTCAGCCTAACCCTGCACAGGCTTTCAAGAGACGACAGAGGTCTGCAGGTGTGAAATCATTTCAAACTGTGCCTCCAGTTATGGGACAGGGGAAATCTAAGGAAATCTAAAGCTGTTAGAGTAAAATGTTTTAAATGAAGAAAAAGAATCAAGGCAAAAACACAGTAGGAAAAGGGATTGGGGGGGGGGGGGGTTCAGAGAGAAGACATAAACCATTATTGAACCATTTTTCATTTATCATTTGTAATAAATTCATGCACAACACATCTATGCCTCTCAGATTCCCAAGCAAGAGGCAATTCACTCGTTTATTCAATTTGGCTGTTTTCAACCCTTTGACTCCATTATTAACTAAAGGAGCTGCCATTAGACTGAGATACAGAGTCTGAATTGAGCCTTTTATAGAAGCCTGCCTGGGCTAATTAAGGCCTCTGGCAACACAAACCGACAAAACAAGAGCTTCCTTTCTAACAATCTCAAAAACACTATGATGATCTCTGTGAAGGTAAAGACATCTTTGCTGCTTGTTTGAAGTCATCCATAACTGATGGACCTGATTAACTAATATCCCTTTTGACATACAGTCCCTCATGCTGGTTGAGGCGTCACTGCTAAATAAAACAGATCAGGATTCAACTGTGACTGTGCAGAACCTGAACTACTCCACTGAGTTTGAGTTTATTTGAGTTTTTGAGTTTATTTCTCTGTTTATTTCTCTGTACAAGATGGAGGAAATGTTACACAAACCACAAATGTTGGGTCAGCAGAAAACCCTCTGCTGGCAATAAATTAATACCGCTGATATTTAATCATTTAGCATCAAACAGGTGCAGGCACAGAGATCTTCCTGCCTTGCCCTGTTGTAACTCTCACAGAACTTGTAATGGCACTTCATACCCAGCCTTAATTTTAACGCTTGGTGAGGGTGATATAGTCATCCCAACAACCCCAAGTTCTTCATCCATGTAATTCTGGGATGTCATTTTATTTGCAATACCAGAAAAAGTTGTTTTTAACTCTTCAGGTTTTCTTCTTCATTTATGTATAATCTTTTCTTTTCTTTTTTAAATCAATACATCACATATTTTGTAACTGGGAGATCCCCGGCCAAATTTTCACTCAAACAGGGACAACTAATATTCATCCAGGGCTTTGCAGACACGCAGCTTTCGCTCCTATGGCTTCCTCCAGTTATTCCAGTATAAGCAGGCGGGATCACCACTCGTCTCGCGGTCAGTGTTGATCCTTGCCAAATTGACGGGAACATAAGTCTGAAATTTCACGCGAGGTTCAGCTTGTTGATAATATTCCCTTTTCGACCTCACCCTCGTGCTAAGTTGCCACCTTCCGAGTCACAAGTTTACAAGATAAGCAAAAGCCCCAAATGCAGCGGTAACGACCGACGCTTGTGTGTGCTGTCTGATCCTGAACCTAGTTAAAAGTCAGTGAGCTGACTCTTTTCTGACCCGAGTCAAAGACTACACCTTATTCATGCTTGAGAGACTTGTGTCGTCATAACACTAAACTGCACTTGTGTCACTGGTCAGGTTCCTGATTATTTACAGGTCTACTTGTTTGTGATTGAGTGGTAACTTCCACTGCTACTGGTTGGCTGCTTTGATCAATAAATTATCTGGATGCATTTGTATTTGGAAACTGTTTCAGAAGGTCATCAGCAGAACGAGACTCTCCCATCTGCATTTTTTTTTCTTATAGTACGTGACAACTCACTAATTTGCCTGGCTCAGTAAATCTATGTGCACAACGAGAATACAAGACACCGCCACCACCAAACGTTTGTTTCAATAAACATGCAATGTGGAGCCTCTAAAGAAAAACTGAACTTTATCTCATTAAAGAAAATCTGATCTCTGTCCTCACTTTACATCACAAACACACAGCCCCTGATCCTTTTTTTTTTTTATTACAGACCTGTGTGTTCTATTGTAAATGAAGGGTTCATGATACGAAAGTGTGCGTTCTTCATTTGTGTGAGAGAGAGTGAAAGACAGAACGAGATAGAAAGGAACAGGAGAGCACGTGCCAGACAGGGCTGAGCTATTAGCAGGCCACTTGAGATGGGTTATGTAACGGCGTTGTGGCTGCTGCAGTACCTGCTGGGCCTGTAGTCGCTGTCATAATTGCACACACAAACACCCGCACACTGACTCACATTCGCATGCACAGCACACTAACAGAACAGACACCCAGTGTAACGTGAGCTGACTCTTTTGCTTGGCACTGCATCACTTTATCCTTCCCAACCAGATGCGATCAGTATGAGTCAGGGGCTCTGTGCTCGAGTCTGTGCTTGTGCATGTTTGAGGTCAATCAGGTTTCAGCTGTTATTCAACATTGGAAGAGAAGAATTTTATTTCGTATAGCTGCTGTTGTCAGAGTTGCCCCAAAACTGAACTGCACAAAAAGAGGTACATTTTAACAAGCGAAGACCCAAAGTATTCCAGCCTATACGTCTAGTAAAAGTCTGCTCAGTGCTGCGGTGTGAAAACAAATGAAGCAAGATGCTGCAGAGACAAGCATCAAGGACTCCTACTACTTTCTAATTCAGCTGCACCTCTAAAGTTAATATGATTAAGCTATTTAGTTTAAGTTGAAGGATTCACAAGAAATAATTGTCTTAAGATAAAAACTCTGAGATACTTAGCTCCTAATATCTTAAAGGCAACTCCCAGCTCTTTTTTATTATATCCTCTGTGCCTGCAAATTGCATACATCTCTAACTCGCCACCTATTCTTTTCAAGGCAAGATTTCTGAGTTTACACCTAAATTAACTAGAGAGATACTAGGAGACATCTTTCTGAGCTCTTCGTTTACCCAACGCTCTACCTCTCTGTAAACCCTCATGAAATTTGGCTTCACGGTGAGAATAGAGGGATCGCATCAAACACCATAACACAAACCAGCACACATTAATGTACATGGGCCACAGTCAACCACTAACACATCAAACATCATCTGTATACACCACACCCATCATCACTGCCTGTCTTTGTCTCTCCTGTCCTTTCGTACTTCACTGTTGACGAATTTAGACGAGAATGTACACGGCACTCACTCAAACATGCACGCAGGAAAAAACTAACATCTGCTGCAGTATCAAATTGCTTATATATATGTGAGAAAAAAAAAAAAAAAAAAAAAAAAAAAAAAAATATAAATATATATATATATATATATATATATATATAATATATATATATATATATATATATATATATATATATATATATATATCTATATATATATATATATATTATTTGTATATACACAACTATATCCCCAAAAGTATTTGCTCACCCCATTCCAAATCAGGTGTTCCCATCACTTCCATGACCACCAGGTGTATATAAAATTAAGCACCTAGACATGCAGGACTGTTTCTACAAACATCTGTGAAAGAATGGGTCGCTCTCAGGAAGCTCAGTGAATTCCAGCGTGGAACTGTGATAGGATGACACCTGTGGAACAAATCCAGTCGTGAAATTTCTTTGCTCCTAAATATTCCACAGTCAACTGTCAGCTGTGTTATAAGGAAATGGAAAGTTTGGGAATGACAGCAACTCAGCCATGAAGTGGTAGGACACGTAAACTGGTGGAGCGGGGTCAGAAGATGCTGAAGCACATAGTGTGAAGAGGTCGCCAACTTTCTGTACAGTCAATCACTACAAACCTCCAAACTTCATGTGGCCTTCAAATTAGCTCAACAACAGTGCAGAGAGCTTCATGAATGGGTTTCCATGGTGGAAACAGCTGCATCCAAGCCATACATCACCAAGTGCGATGCAAAGCATTGGATCCAGTGGTGTAAAGGTCACCACCACTGGACTCTAGAGCAGTGGAGGAACGTTCTCTGGAGTGATGAATCACGTTTCTCCATCTGGCAATCTGATGGAAGAGTCTGCTGGGTTTGGTGGTTTCCAGGAGAACGGTACTTGTCTGACTGCATTGTGCCAAGTATAAAGTTTGGTGGAGGGGGGATTATGGTGTGGGATTGTTTTTCAGGAGCTGGACTTGACCCATTAGTTCCAGTGAAAGGAACTCTGAATGCTTCAGCAGACCAAGACATTTTGGACAATTTCATGCTCCCAACTTTGTGGGAACAGTTTGGAGCTGGAACCCTTCCTCTTCCAACATGACTGTGCACCAGTGCACAAAGCAAGGTCCATAAAGACATGGATGGCAGAGTCTGGTGTGGATGAACTTGACTGGCCTGTACAGAGTCCTGATCTCGCCCCGATAGAAGACCTTTGGGATAAATTAGAGCAGAGACTGAGAACCAGACCTTCTCAGCCAACATCAGTGTGTGACCATGGATGGATTAAACATTTGACTCAAGTTTAACATCTAAAGTTTTCATCAGCAGTTGAAAGATGAAGTGGTGACATCCTGATTTAAATAATAGAGTTCTTCATTACAGCTGTATAGAGAATGAGAGTGGCCACTGACAAGAACATGCTTATTTTTACTACGAGTGTATGAGACAACTGGTTTGCTTGTTTAAATTTTTTTGTGAGCACTCTATTGTTCAATCAGGTTTCAGACAAACTCAAATATTGAATGTTTATACTTTTTATTTTTTTGTTGAACATGTTTTGAATTTAGTGTTCAAGAGCCTGATATAATCACTCCCTTTGAAGGCCTTAATTTTCCTTTTTCAAAATGATAATGATATCTATCAGCATCTAGCTCTGATGGTGGGATGGTGGAAGGGCTGAGGGGGAAAAGAAAAGAAAAACAAAAAACAACAACAGACAGCACGTAGTGAAGAACAGGGTACCAGCAAAGGTAAGAGGAAAGACACCTTGGAGCGGAATTTAATAGTTTACATAGACTGCTCACATTTGGCAGGGTGTGTTTAATGTCATGTGGAGTGAAAGGAAGGTCATGTGTGAAGCATAAGTGGAGCTGAAGGTGACTGCCTTAACAAGCATGCAGGCGTTGCGCCATTTATTTCATGCGCATGTTTTAGTTTTTATGTGCACACAAAGCAAGAATAAATCCAGACTCAGCACAGCAGAGAAGGCCTTTTAAAATGACTTCACCATGCTGAATGAAAGATGATGGGCACTTCGGTAAGACACGAACTCCATGAGACACACTTTTTGAAAACTTTTTTAAAATATACTGTTTTGTCCTGTTGCCATCTCAGTGTCATGGATCACACATAAAATCAAAGTCAAATAAAACAGCCTCTCCGCTTTCCCATGTCTTGTGAAGTCCGCATCTGTGTTCTTATTGGTCATTACACATATATTTTATTCAATCAATGTGCAACTCAGAACACTCTCCTTTAACCCAGGGGAAAGTCTTAGACCAGAGGCAAAAACAAAATGCCACAACAACTACCTCCCCTGTACCAGAACACCACAGTGTGCACTTAATGAAGCTTTCTCTTCCAAAACAGACATACTCTGAAAACACTTCTTACACACTCAAATATTGACAGCATGCCATTTTTGCAAATGCATTCCCAAGTTTAATTGATTGGATAAAACCATCCACAATATCTGTGTTGAGTGGGCCACTGCAAAATTAACAGCATTCAACATGGACAAAAATCACTTAAAATCAGCAGACGGGAGTGTGTAAAGATGGCTACCCTGTTGGTTTCCAAGTGTGAGACCACCCAAATTTGAGGAGATATTCAGTGTCGTCTCCCATTGAAACTGCACACTTTGTTAATGTGTGTCATGAGATGTGGAGAGCGGTCAGGGGAAGGAGGGAGAGAGAGAGAGAGAGAGAGAGAGACTACTTATTAGAGATTATTATTTGGGTCTTATTAAGAAGCATGGAGCTCCTTTACGGCATGTCAGCACCAGAGTGAAAGGCTCTACT
Source organism: Hirundichthys speculiger (assembly GCA_018398805.1). Taxonomy (NCBI): domain Eukaryota; kingdom Metazoa; phylum Chordata; class Actinopteri; order Beloniformes; family Exocoetidae; genus Hirundichthys; species Hirundichthys speculiger. The sequence goes on along the minus strand of JAGFBZ010000080.1, from coordinate 1,285,112 downwards.
GGTGTACCAACTCTATTTTTAATTCTTATTTAACAAATCGACCATGCAAACCTACTATAAAGTGTTATTAAAATTGCAATCAATGAACAAGCTGTATCTTGAACACCCATCATAGTAAAATGCTCACTTAAAATAAAATTTTTGTTCTTGCCAGTGGCCATGTTGGGGATCCATACAAAATGTCTAAAATATCTGATCACTTCACCTTTGAAATTAAAGATTTTTTTAAAAAAAAAAAATCTTTTAGAAAGACGACCTCAGAACTGTGTGATTTCTGAGCAGCACTCTCCACATCTCTGTCCACCTTCACTTCACCATGCACACAGCAAGTCATTGAAACCGAAGCCATCTCAACCTTTTTAATTAATAATCTCACTGCAGGATTTTATCATTAAATAAACGATCTTATAAAACACACAGGCACAGAACAACAACAAAAAGTTATTGCGTTACTGCGTTTCTGCTCTGCAGCATATTAGGAGGTGTTAATATAAATTCCTGAGTCATCATTACCTCATCAACCTGAAATACCTTGACCCGACATCAGAGAACCGACTCGTCAGAATACCTGCCGATGCATATTAATTCAATGTCTATCACCTGTTTGTTATGCAAATTGCCCATTATAATGCCACCATTCTTATGCCCATCACGGCCCAATGTTAATCAGAAAATGTGCCACTGTTCAGCTAGGTTTTATTTGAATCCATTAACCTAAGACACACCTCTAGTTGCCCTTATATCTTTCTCGTCTGTGTGTCAGTGAAGGAGCTTGGTGCATTAATGATAATAGTGCTTGACTGGGTTTAATTACTATTTAACAGCACCATGTCCCAGCAGGTTAAGAGCCCAGGACAGTGAAGACAACCTGAGCACAGAGACCCGTCTGCCCAGCAGTGAGGGAGAAGGTGAATAAACTGGGATGCCGGACACATACCTGGACGCTCCCCTTACGCTCACCCATCTGCTGTCGAGGCTTACGCCTCTCAAGCACTTAGTGCAACTAAGGAAGCCAGTTCCAGTTTAAGACTCCAAACCTCTGACATGACAATAAAATATCACATTTTCTTTGCAGTTCATAAGTAATAAAAATATTACTTGTGTACATTTGTTCCACATCTTATCAACAGTTTAATGTAGTCCTACTTTCTGTAACTCATAGACATGCTTTATGACTTGTAAAAGGAAAATGCTAAATCTGTCATATGTCTACGTGATGCAAATTGTGACACAAACATAGAGCATGACTGTTTTTGTATCATATGTGAAAATAATGTACTGACTGCAATCATCTGGGCCACGTAGCTCTCAGGACCGGTGTACTCTGTTGGATCCTTCACCCTCACCAGAACCAGGAAGTAAAGGTAGTGCCACATGCTGTGCTCAGATTTTATATGCTCTTCAAAGGTCACTGTCTTGTTGTCAAATTTGTCCCTTTCCAATCCTGCAAGACATTAGCGCTATTTAACAAGAATTCTTGACACATCATTTGGCTTTAACCAGAATAGCTTCCACGTCGCTGTACACACCGCAGATGAAACACGTGGTTTTGAGAATCTCCTCCTTCCTCTGTTTCTCGCTCCTCAAATCAGCAAACGTGTCAATGATCACACCAAAGATGAGGTTAAGAACGATGATGATGACAACAAAGAAGAAGAGAAGATCGTAAACCACTCGGGCTGCAAAAAGGGGCTCCTGGATAGTTGGGTTCAAAATGAAAAAGAAAAATGCATCTGTTTAACCGTATGGCCAAAATAATTATTTTGTTTTTACCAAAAAGACAATAGACAAATACATTCGGAAGTTAACAGTCTAGATTGTTAATTTGAAGGTGGCCTGACCTCTTTGGAGGGTCTCCTCAGGATATCTCCCACACCGCCTCCATTACGCAGTCCCTGGTTCAGAACAGTAATTATGCACATACGCAGAGTGTCGCACACCCGCTCAATCTTGTCATCTTCATCTGTAACAAGGAACACACACAGAACAACATATGACAGGTAAGAGTAGATGAAGAGCCTTTAAACAAATTATGTAGGTGAAAAAAGAAACAGCCCAAACAAACTTAAAACTGCAGACCTGGTTACTGTACATCTACATAACTTAATCTAACAGCCAGTATTAAAGGTGCAGTTAGTTATGCCTGGAAAATATGCAAGAATAAGCTGAATTTTAAAAGTCCACAATCAAAATGACATGTTCTTCTTTCTAACCTCCACGTTGCTTCCAGAACATATGAATGCTCACTACTACTTTACTTCTTTCCAGCGCTATCTGCTGTGCATCCCTTGATGCGGTTTAGCTGTTATGCAGCACCAAAATAGACTTGACCTGCACAGGGACAGAGTGGACGGTCTGCTCCACGGTGCCTCTGGCACAACCACTTTCATTGACTAGCTAAATCCGTGTACTTTACAGGTCGGGTAGCAACTCAGGTAGCAATATTAACAATTCAGTCTGAAAAAAAAAATTATGGACAACAACAAAACTTTTAAATCCCTTTGTTCAAGACGATCGCATCATTCCTCCATTTATCATCAGATCTGCTCCATGTGTTCACTGTCGTGCTGTTCTCTTTACTGGTTACTTCAGTGCAGCTCCATCTAGTGGCACAGATGTGTAATGACAACAGAAAGTCTAGTCCTCGGTTATAAGAGTATGACTTATAGATTAAAATATAATCCTATATTTGGGCCAATACAGTAGTTTGATCAATGACTTATTCAACAGCAGATGGGTGTCCTGCAATGCTGGAAATGAGCATCAGAAGATTCTGTGCTCATCAAGATCTCAGGAGAAGACGCAGAGCTGGAGAGCACTTTGGTTCAATCTATATATGAGCTGAGTTTTCATTCAGATTTTCACAATATTGCAAATATTATAGTATATGATTCCGGCACCGCCATGCTACCTGAACTGCCGCACAAAGCCATTTCCGGGTCACGTAAACCGGACAGTTAAATATTAAAAACAAATTCACTCCCGTGGCCTGTTTTTTTCATTTTGTATTTTTGATCCAAGTCTAAAACTGAAATATTAAAATAAACAAAAAAAAAAACAAGCATTTTTTGGTGTTTTTGTGTTAGATTAAAAAAAATGAAAAACAAAATAAAATGTCACTTTTTAATATTTTTATTTTATGATGGAAAATGGAAAGAATGAATGATACACACATTGATAAAGTTACAGAACTTTTACATGGACATTTTCATTTTAAAGTTCTCCCAGATGGAGGATTTGACGGAAACAAGGTTATTTGTAACCACTGCCAAGTTGAACTCCCCGTTAAAAGTTTCTGCTGTTACCTCAGAAGTTGCCTGTTTTAATGTTATGATTGTGGCTCAGGATTTTGTTGGTAGACTTTTTTTTTATTTTTCATAAAAAAACAGGATGACATTAGTGCCCTGGCAGTGGCAATAGGCTTTATTTCATTTGACATTTTTTAAGATGACATATACACTAAATATGTGTTACTGACAAGTGCTGATGTTAAAAGTGTTTGAACAACAAATGTTATGGCACTTTAGTTCATGTGGCAGCAGAACATTTCAATAAAAGTGCACTTTACAGTATTTTTGAATTCCTTATTTGATTTTCCGTATACAATGTGATTAATTGTGATTAATCAGGAAATTAATCAGAAAAAATGTAATCATTGCCCAGCCCTAATATATATATATATATAGGAATATATATGTAAATATAATCATAATATGAAAAATGCCTCTTGAAAAGATCATCTACCCTACCTTTAAGTTACATTGGACTGGCCTAGCATGCATTAAAACATTACATTTATTTTTTTCCCTTCACTCATTTCTCAACTAATTTCTTCATTTCATCAATTTGTGCAGCTCATTTTCTGACAAAACTAACAATCGCATTTTGATGAATACCACTATTGGAATATCTGACTACATCTTATACACACCATCTATTTATCACATTTTTTTTTTTTTAATTAACAGCCGTACTGAGTTTGCAGACATCTATCCAGGGATGAGATATCATTGTTGGGGTCAGTGTCCTGAGACTGTAGACTGAGAAACCATTTTCTAAGCTAACTAAAAAAAAGAGAAGAAAATACTAACACAACTGCCTCTGATGAGCAATGGATGATTAAATACCTTCAATGCCTTCCCACCATCAAATGTGTGAACAAGCAAGAAAAAAAGTAAAACATGAAAAAAACAAACGTCTTCTTTATCATGCTATTTATACACAACGAGAAATGTGCAAATATTGCAAACAAATAAAGCCATAGACAGCATGACTGCTGAGGAAAAGAGGAGGTGAAGGATGTGGATGCTGGATGAGGATCACGTGTGTGTGTGTACAGCGCAGGTGATCCACGGATCCAGGAGTGTGAGTCACCCCCTTTGCCTCATCAGGTTTCTTTGTGTGCACACCTCAGTGTTTGTGCATGTGCAATAGTGTATGTCTGACTCTGCGTGTGTGCATGCCCATGCCTGAGTGTATTTGTGAGAGTAACCTTTCAGTGACTGTACTGGAAAGGTCACGTACACACCCACTAGACTGGTCAAATCATAAAATCTCAAAGCTTGTCCACACTGACTTTGCTGACTATAGAAAATAAAGGAAAGAAAAAAATGTTAAGAACAAAACTTACCATGGCATGATTTGGGAGCTGCAGCTGGGCAGCTGTCTGTGGATCCACTCTTACTCAATAAATCACTTTTTTCTTCAAAAAGAAAGGGGAAAAAAAAAATCAGTTAACTTTATTTGTTGTTAATTGCAATGCAAAAAAATATAAAAAATCTGGAAGAGGATGATTCAACTTTATCTTTTTTTCTCAGTGTTTAATCAGTGTTGGTAAAATCAGCACGAAAAATATAGTCAGACATTATGTAAACTGAGGCAACAGCTGCTGGGTGGGTGGTGTAACTGAAAAAAAACCTGAACAAAATCATTTTCACATGGGCACAGCCCCGTGTTGCAGTGGAAGCTGTGCCACTTGAGTGTGATCAGCTCAGGCACACAAGTTGGAGTAGGACTGTACACCTGGGCCAGGGTGTAAAAAAGGAGCTTCGTTCCTGATAGTCACAGAGGGGCAGGTCAGCGAGATTAGAGCGACAGGAGGAAGAATAAAAACAAGCTGGACAGGGTGTCTGAAGTGGGGTATAAGGGTCACAGCTCCATAGCGTTGTGGGGAGGGTATTCCTCAGCTTTGATGAAGCTCTGGCTGTATCTCAACTCAGCCCTCAGCTAACATACAGACAGTCGTGAGCCCAACTTGTTATATAATCCACCACTGCTCTGCTGTGTCTGCTGTGCTCTATTCAGCAAAACACAGAATGGCGCAGCCACCAGGTTATGCAACAGGTGCACATGTGCAAACAGGATGTCTTCCTGATCGTCAGTGCCAGAGCTCATTAACACACCCACACTCTCCACAGTATTATCGAAACATGTGTTGGGGCTTTCACTGTACGTATAGAATATGGTGCACGCTCTACATGAGTTTGTTGATACATGCAGTGCGTTGACAAGAACACAGACCGTTTTATCATGAAGACAGAAACTAAAAAAAATCTAAACTATAAAAAGGCATAAATTTCAACTCATGGACAAAAATGGGTGGTAAATAAAATTTATTCAGAGCCTAAAGAACTTGAGTAAGGACCACATACAAAGCTTTTGGGCTACTGGAGTACTGCCTTCTGTGGAAATAATCACTCCCTTTAGCATCTACCTTCAGAACTGCAAATTTGGAGGCCTTTTTTCATGGACAAAAAGCCATATATTAGATTTAAAGAAAGGGGAAACCCAAAAATACATAATGTGATCTGTTCATGGAGGTCTGACCTGGTGAGGAGAGGCGGTCCACCTCCATGCGGAAGTCATCCTTGAGGAAGAGAAAGCCGATGATGGAGAAAAAGTAGACGAGAAAGATGGCAAGAACAGCTGTCAAAATGATGGAGCGACCATTTCGTGTCACGCTCTTGATCACGTTCAGCAGGGTCTCCTCTCTAATCACCAAATCAAACAGCTGTGAAGGGAAATCAACAGGACAGTCCATGGCAATTATGCTCATAAACATGTCTTTAATAATGACATCAGGCATGGTGGGAAGGGGATTTCTTACCAAAAAACTGTAAAAGAACTCGTGAACAAAGAGGCCCAAGACGCAGATGATGGCATAACCCACATGATAAATAAAGAGTCCGTCCATCACAAGTGCTTTGTAGCCTCGAGTGAATGTTCCTTGGTTGCCAACAAAGCTTACAAGAAAGACTAACTTGTTGAATAACTGAAAACAGAGCAAAACAAAGGCCGTGGACAAAAAATTAAGGGCAAAACTTTGATGCATGAAGAGACATAATTCATAAAAGTGGGTGAAAGGACCTTTACTTACATTGACAGTACCAAGCAACAACAGAGCAGGGGTGAGGCCCATAGTGTAGATGGCACGTAAAATGAAGCAGACCAGGAATAACCCAATGCCCCATGGCTTTGGTAGGACAGGAAGTAAGGCGGTGAAAACTCCCATCGCCACCCACAGTAAAATATTCCAGAATGGAGATAGGGTGCCTGGGTAATGGGACCAATGGTTTGAAACCTGGCAGTTCTCTAATGAATTATTCACCTGAGCTAAGAGTTGAACTTGGCATACACCATCAAAAACAACACTTAAATATGTCAAAACAATGGTCCATAGAGATCTTCGAGCTCAAAACGAACATCTCTTCTTCAACTCCCAGAGTAACCCAATCAGTGAAGTTCAAGACACCACATGAAACTTTAATGCCTTGAAAATTAGCTGAAAACAGTGATTTTATTGTTAAATATTTCAATAAGCACATTTCCTGCACCAGAAAAGAACCAAATACATATTCACATTTCAGTGAGCATAAAGCAACTTAAATCATGACAGCCACACTTGTTTCTTCAACATCTGCAGCAGGTATCAGGCAGAGTTGAGGCATCGGGTGTTTGCACGCTGGAAATATGCATCATGTAAGGAGATGCAAATGGAAACAAGGGAGAAAGTACTACATGGTTTTACAAGGGCTTTGCATTCCTAGAAATGTGTTTTTACATTGACAGTCAATTCTGAAGTTAGTTGTGCAGTACAAGTCTAACTCCAGTTTATTAGCAGTCTATCACCAGAGTGGATGCTGTAGTTGATATGAAGTCAGAGTCAGGTCACAGTGTGAGGCGCGAGGACTGTACATTACTGGTATATTTATTAGCTGAAAGAGGTTTGGGGGGGAAAAGCACTGAAAAAGGCGACCATTTCAGACAGTAATTCTTACCTTCATCTCCATCATCCCCAAAGGGGTAGAATACAGCCACAGCAATGTTAAGAAGTAAGGCCAGGTAAAAGGAGATGCTCCCCCAAAAAGAGATGTGGCGCGAGAACCAGAAAAGAGCCTTATTTTCTGTGCAAACAGAACGAATACAAAAATCAATGATGGCCAATCAAGTTGTTACAGAATCAACAAGCCGAAACTCTCTGAATAGCATTTCATTCATTCATTCACCACTCTGCAGTCTGCTTCTGCTGCCACCGTCATTATAGTCTGACTGTATGCAGAATGCACAAACTTACTGCGAATTTTCTTCTGCCACCTCATCTCATTGTAGAGGTTGTCAAACTGCTGGAAGAAGTCGTTCACCTTGCTGCCTTGGTCGTCTCTGTCAGTAGTGGTGAACACGCGCACCTTGGACTCCTCAGTGAGGTACTCACAAATGTTTGGCACTGGAAACACTATCTGCTCCATAGTGCGATCATGACGCACAATCTGAAGAAAGGAATATATTCATTTAAAAAGGTTTTTGAGATTGCAGGTGTAAATGGACATAATGAGGATGATGAATACCTCTATCTGAGCCGTGTGCTTGGCATAGAAATGCAGGGCGTCATCCTTCTCATTATCAAGCCCCGAGCCCAGCCCTGGCCTTAAGCTCTGCTGCAATATCTTGCTGTGTCTGGCCAACTAAGAATCAGAAAATTTGCTTACTTTAAATTTAGACCATGAGGAAATCAGTCATCATCATAAAGGGAAAAGAAAAGAAATCATTATAAAAAGGTAACTTTTTTTCATCCGTGAAGTACATTCAATCACATGAAGACAAATATGATCATGACAGATTTACTGTATATCACCATTTCTGCCTAAGCAAGGTTTCAGCATGAAACGTCTCCAGTTGATTTCATAAATAAAGGATGACCTTATTCTTTCTTCAACATTTTTTAAGAAGTTATTTCAAAATACGGTGTTAAAACTTGCACATTTGGTTGGCTGCTAAATTTCAGAACAGAGGAGAGGGGATGACCCTGGATATATTTTTTACTATCACTCGCTGTCAAAGAAAAAAAAAATCATGTTTTTTGGAATGAAATGTTTTATAAACAAAGCTAAGAACATTTTCTTAAAAAGTTAAACTTTTACAGATATGGCTTGTAAAATTCCTTACACATTTTCTGGAAACTACAGTACTGTTTATTGTAAAAAAATAAATAAATAAAAATAAATAAATAAATAAGTTGCTGCCAGTTAAACATTATTAGGCATTAATTTAAAATATTGTGAAAATATGTAAAATATTGTGGAAAAAGGAAAATTAAAATACAGAGTTAATGGCAATCAGTAAATATGTTCTACACTTTTATAATTTACCTTTGATATGTTAATAGTTGCTCGATAAGCATGCTAGAAATAAAAAAAAAATCCAATAGGGTTAAAGAAAAGTCAAAACATAACCTTGCCATGATGAAAGTTGCCCATTATATTGACTAAAATACCCTGTGTGACATTCTTACAAGGCAGAAGTGAAAGCCCATTAGACTTTGTCTGCCCTTTCCAAATTACCAAAAGCAGCGTCACATTATGATCACTAATTTTAGCAAACTGTCAGACCACTTTTTTTCACAGAAGAGCAGTCTTCAGTTGTGTATTACTCCTGCAGTTCATGACCCAGAGGTCAGCAGACGGTCAGATAGACTGACAGACTGATGAGTTTTTATTTTTCCCCACTACCTGGTGAGCCAGGATGTAAATGTTGTGCCCAACATCTCTGGGTTTGATCATGTCTCCAGTACTGTCTTCATTCACTTCGCTCTCCAAACCTTGAGTGTAGGCTTCTTTCATTACATCCACCTAAAAGAACACAAGTATGACACATGAGACTGTATGATGGGACACACAGCGTCTACAACACACACTCGCGCTCACCAGTTCAGTGGGTCTCATCTTGTAGAGAATCTTCTCTGCGTTCTCACTGTCATGACGACTCTCCATGATAGCCAACAGGAGCTTGGAGGCATTGTTCTACAACAGAAGGCTCCACCTATGAGCTTTTACATCTCCATCAATACCACGCTACAAAGCTGGGTGTTTCAGGAATTCATGAGATCACAGATTCTAAACTGAATCAGAACATTTGAATGATGTAATCTGACTCAGGTGTTACAAGACATTGAATCTCTACAGTCAAAAAGCTGGAAGGAAATCATGTCTAAAAAAAAAACAACGTGTTTTTTCATTAAAGCATCACAATTTGGCTGTGTTCAAAGTTAGAAAAATGTATAGTGCTGACTCTAGTTATCTTGTCTTCAATCTCAAGCTCTCTTGATGTGGAACAGTACACAGCTAATTGTAAACACTTCACGGGTAACGGTGGTGAGTCACAGCAGGAGGCCTCGCAGAAACATCTGCTGCTCACCTTGAGCTGCAGCACCAGGTCCAGTCGATTCTTCCCCAGAGGGTTGATGGAGTTGACGATCAGAGCTATAATAATGTCAATGCCGTTTGACTCATGCCTGGCTATACAAGTCTGAAAGGTAGTAAGGGACATACACCAGTCAGTGTGAGCCCAACAAATAAAATAAGAACTCGTAGGAAAGTGTCTCTGCATTTACAAACTCATGTGAGCTCTAAAGATAGCATTAAACCACGGCTGCTTAATAAATGACAAGAGCATCATATGTTGAAAAGACGAGAACAAAGCAAGAAACACTTTGTGCTACAAGCTAATTTCCAAAAAAGTTCTGAATCTTTCAGAAGTTAAGGTGGGGAGGAGAGGAGTTCACACCACAAATACTGTGGGATGTTTGTTCAACAATTCAAGCACATTCAAGAAAAACTGCAAAGGAAACTAATTAAATGCAACACTGCATATAAAACAGACATGAGTCCGTCATCGAAATCACAACACTAAACGTGAAAATTGTCAGCAGCATAGTTTGTCACAGCATCCAAGTTGAACCTCGACAATGCAGTGACAAAACATACATGGACAAGATCTAGGAACCGCCACATTCTTTAGGCTCATTTTAAATGGACTTGCATGACCTAAGCAGTAGCTGTTGGCCAGGGAAACCTCATGTTTATCAATATTTTTAAAATACAGAACAGTTTCAATGCAAGGTGCTCAGGTCCTGTGGCCAAGAAAGAAAAGAAAATCTACATCATCACTACTCCACCACCATGCCCGATAGTTGCTAAAATGTGTTTGTGGTATGGTATGTTCTGTTTTTACCAAACATGGTGCTGTCCACTTTGATCTTTTCAGTCCAAAGGACATACTTCATGTTTGGTTGTATTTACAAAATGCTACGACCTGGTAAAAATCATATGATTTTTTTAAATGCTACACCTTTCACATGACTTATTTTCTGATATTGAATTTTTGGGAAAAACAAATAATCCAGGTACCCCCTGCTAAATTTTAAATTTTAGCTAGATTTTGCCATCATCAGATCCAACATCCACCTACCTGGTTTTCATGGCAGGGACCCTGGCAATACTCTGTAATGGTTTCCAGGGTTTGGCGAACCAAATCCACATTACTTTCATTTATATAAAGTCCCAAAAGTCCTAACCCTCCGGTGGTGCTCCCGCAAATACAGTCCAAGAACTGAAGAGTCTCACACACCAGATTGTAGTTAGTCTTGTTGTTTGACTGCGCAGAAAGTTCTGGAGACAGAGCAAAGAAACAAAGTGAATCGACAGCCAGTGTAATAGTAACCAGAAGGTACTTCAAGACTTCCAGTACCTGCAGGTCTGAATTGTGGTTTTCACAGAGCAGCTGGAGGTAACGTAGGATTGGTTTCATGATGGTGATGGCCGGGCTCATCTGTGTTTCCTCTGTAATCTCCTCAGGACCCATTATTTCACTGTTCTGGCCGAGGGCTTCCAGATCAGGGTCCAGCTCCTTTCTGAAGGCAGAGAAGGCCTTTGACGTTACTGAAGAGGCCTCTTTCAGCTGCCCTCGCATGTCCTCCCTCATGTGAAGCCCAGAGTCTTTGCCTGCAACATGCAAGCATACAAACAGGATGCATTTATAAAATAAATAAATAAGTAAAATAATTAATTGTTTAATTACAAAACACTATAGTAATATTTTGCAGCAGACAGATTTTCAATGGAGAGAGATGAACAACTTTATTTAACATTAGCAACATGTCGTTTTGAAATGCCTTTGACTTTTGATTAGTGGCATTTTAAGACAATTAAAAAAAAAAAAAAAAAAAGAAAAAGAAATTCCAGAAACATCGTTGACAAGTGGGCCACCTCCGAGTGGGGTTCTGCAGCACCAAGCCACCAGATCTTGATACAAAGGCCTTTTGATAAGCTTGTGATGTGGGTCGTCACATGGCCCCTCACATGTGACTGCAAGAACTGGGAACAACAATCTGTCAGCAGAGCAACAAAGATCGCTCTGGATTTATCCGCCACCGCTGTTTTAAACCTAAGGCCGAGCTAAACTTCAGGACCTCACACGCAGTAAAAACAAAATTGAATTAGTCGCTTTTCACGCAGTCAAGCCTTTTCTATGGAAATGGTTAGCTGACCTTGTGACATAAATGACTCAGTATATTATATACCCGATAATTTACTGTGTTTGCACTGACTGATTTAATTGTGTTTTTAATATATAGATGCATACAAACTTTGATAGCAGCAGCACACAAATAGTTTGGAGAGAGACACATCTGCACTTATATCAACCTTCTTTTCCAATAACAGTTTTTAATTATTTGGGAACTGAGGAACCCAACTGTTGCAGGTTTTAAATAATAATATTTGCTTATTCCAGTAGAATAAATGAATCAGCTTCTCAAAAGAGGTCATCATTCCTTCTCTTCATGATGCACCATACATTTTCATCAGGAGACAGATCTGGACTCTATGCAGCTCAGTGAAGCAAACACATTGTGTGTTTCTGAAGCCATGCTGGTGGAAGTCCTGCTGTATGAGGTCATGTTTTTTCCTACAGCTAAAACCATGGACGTATTGGAAACAAAAGGCAGTTTGATGGCAACATATGTCTCTCCAAAATTTCAATTTGCACTCGTGCATCAGTGGTACATCGACACATGCAGGTCATGCATGAGCACTGTCACACCCTTAAACCATCACAGATGCCTGCTTTTGCAGCTTTCACTTTTAGCAGTCAGGATGGTCTCTCTCATCTTTGGCACATGGAAGCTGAGGTGTATTTCACCAAAAGCCTTCTGGACATGGCGTCATCTGACCACAGAACATCTGAGATGAGCTTCATGTCCAGCGAACTCAACAATGTTGCTCAAGGAAACAAATGGAGAAAGTGGAAAGCTGCAAAATCAGTTATGTTTTTACAGTGTGTGTGGTCCAGAAGATTAGCTTGGCCCTGGGCTTAAACAGCACTGCTGATAAATCCCAAGAAATCTTTGATGCCCCTCTCAGCAAATACTGGTTACACTGTTAACCGCTTGTCTCTAACGATCTCTGACAATATTACAGACTCAGTTCAAGCAGACGCAGTGGGGCAGTCCCCGATTAAATCAAGTGTAATAGAGTACCTTTTTTAAACCTGGCGCCACCGACATCACTGTCATCATCCCTTTTTCTGCTGCTGAGTTCAAACATGTTGACTGACACAGTAGCTCGAATCTCTTGCTGGGCCAAACGCATGTGGTCATAGAAAACCTTGAAGAACCTCTCAGACTTCTTCTGCTTGTACAGCTGGTTGTAGAACGAGTTCTGGGTGGGACGAGAGTGGTGATAAGAAAAAAAAAAATTCAAAAATGTAAAGGTAAATAGTGGATATGAGTGTCTGTGTGACTTACCTGTATTTGGGTGTTTCCACCCTGTAGAAGAGCAATGCCCAGCAGGATGCTTTCTTCAAACACCCGGTCATTCTTGGTGTTGACTATGAGGTCAATTACTAGCTCTGATGCTCCAACATTGTCCAGGAGACATTGAATCTCAACCAAACTGCTGCCTGACTTGTCAGAGTCCATCATGGCAGAACCTTCGAAAGACATTTGACAAAATACTTTCAAACAATTGTGCACAGAAGCGGAAAACATTACTGTTATTCTAATCTTCAATATTACACAACTATATTAACTTAATAATTGCAGCACAACACAAATGTTTGCCAAAATTACTTGATCTTCACGCTTAAGACATTTCCAATGAATGAATCATTTTCTTCTTTTTCCTTATGCAGGATTTGTTTATTCTTTTAATTTGTGAAAAAAAAAACTGATGTCCATTACTGCTTTTATAAGTAACTGAAACATCTGAAATCAAAGCAGAAGAAACAAAACAACTCTCCTCCACCTTTTACTTCAAAACTCATTGTCAAAACTATCTAAACAATACTGATGCATTTTGGGAGCAAGTTCAGACACAATTCAAGTCAAATACTTTGAAAAGAATGAGCGCAGGCAAGTTTTCAGAAAAAAGGATGCAGAATCTCTGTTAAGCATGGAGATGGTTTCATCATGCTCGGGGCTTGTGCTGCCGCTTGTGGCACAGGGATCATTTCACTGAAGACTAGATTCAAGTAAATATCAGGAAATTATGGTATTCAGAGTATTCATCAAATGAATGATCAAAGGTTTTTAAAGCAGAATAATAATCCAAACACACATTCAAATTCTTTATAGATTTATAAGATTTTAGATTTACATCTAAAGGGGTACATACTGAAGGTTTCATGGCTAATCTGAACTGAATAGGTGTCAAAAGTAAAGCCTGTTGGACTAGAAACCTTTGGAAAGGATCGCTCAAAATCTTCCTAAACAATAACTGACTCAAAAAGTGTTCACAAGCTCAGATTCTTGTCAAAAGGAGTTATATTAAATACAAATCATTCTGTTTCATCATTTGAAACAACAGAAGAAGAAAAAAAGAGTAATCTTTCATAAATATATTAAACATAAATGAATAAATAAAATAAAAAAAATCACGTTTAACCTTATACTACAGAAATTTACTTTATAGTTTACTCACCAAGTATAGAGTGAGGTATTTTGAAAAGGAATGTCTGAACATTTTCATGCTGCAGTATCTATATTTAACATATGTGGTATTTCAGGAACCACTTTAGCCCAATTCAAAATCTGTCAGCAAATGCCAGACCTGCATATCTTATTGGAAGCAGACTGGTGTCATGTTAGCTACTTTTGCTTCCTTTGCAGTGAGCAGTTATTACAGTGTCTCCTGAGTTGATGTGGGGCTCTCAGTACCTCCAGATGACGCCTTGGCAAAGCCACTAGATGAGCTGTTTCCACTTCCCAAGCTCTGACTTGGAGGGAGGCTTTTGATTTCCAAAGTAGCGTGTGAGTAGGATCTTCCTCAACTCGTTTCCCTGTGAAAACAAATCTCAACATTAAATCCATATCACAGTCTGGCAGTGTACTAGCTTCCATCTAGGAAGTTCACAATTTTAACACATTTGAATAGAGAAATGGTTTTGTGAGCAATTAGTTAAAAACAAACAAACAAAAAAAAAAACTACATTAAGAAATCTTAACAATAGCAAAAGAAAGAGCATTTGGTGATGAATTGTACTGCCTAGAGTAAAATCCTTCAGTTCATTTCATTTTTGGCACTAGCGGGCCTTTATTGACAGTGAAGGAGGGACAGGAAAGGGGGGGGAGAGCGAAAACGGGAGGACATGGCAGCAAAGGATCAGACGGGCCGGGAGTTGAACCCGAGACTGCTGCGTGGAGGATATGAGCCTCTGCATATGGGCCGCCTGCCCCAACCACTGCACCACTCTTCAATTCATTTCTAAGAGAGCGCAACATATTTCATCGCATTTCACCTAAAGGGAAATGTCACCATTATTCTGCAGTACATTTGTCTTTTTGTGATTTGCAGATAACAACACTCTTAACAACAAAGAAAGGAACCTGAGAGAATGTGATAGTAACTGTGTTGTCCAATAACTGGATCCTTACATAATGAAACATCCTAAACAACAGCTTCAACATGATTAGAAAAATTAAAACAATGTCAAATAAATGTAATGTTTTTAGAATTAGAAAAAGTCCTGACTGGAATCTTCTGCCCATAACAGTTATTGGAGGGATATTTTTTGGATACATTTTCCCATACTTGTAAACAGACTTTAACTATAACCGCTCTGTCATTTGTATCATTGGTTGCTCCTCATTAACTGGAAAGCAAATAATTCCTGCAGTTTGCGAAGGAGATGCTCTTCTTTTAATCTATGGAAAAACTGTGATACAAATCAGGAAAAAGAGCAAGGCCTTCACCTTGACCTGGCACCCTTTCACAGGTTTTTTCCTTCCATTGAAAGCTTGAAATGTTTGGCTGTAACTATAAACATATCTGTTATGCTATTAATACACTTTAATCATTTGATTTGTGGTAAGAAGATCCCCTGAAATGTCTATTTTTCCTCCTTTCCTTCTTTAAAAAGAAAGCGCTGGCGGTTTCTTTGTTTTTGTGCAAGGTTGTGTGTTGTCTACATGTATAGGAAACAACTGCACAATATCAGCCTGCGTCTTTACTAACACGTTTATTCCAGACAATCATTTAATGTACTTCTATCTATAATAAACATTTTTCTATGTCACAGTAGAGACATTTTGTGCAGATGAGGTGAAAATGAGATGGAGGAGATTCATGGTGATGATCTCCCTCCATGGTTGTAGAATCAGAGTGTTATTGGCTGACAGGTGAGTGACTTACATCGTGTTTGCTACCATCTATTACTGGGAAGGAGGGATGGATGGATGGATGGATGGAGGGAGAAACATAATTCACATGGGTTTGTTCTGAAGAAATCTTGTCCCCAATTATTGATCAACACATTGGACAGACGGATGAAGAGATAGAACAACAGACTGATCGAGAGTTGAAACTGAGCGATGATGATGATGATGATGGAGTCACTTATCATTTCCATGGTAACATATTAGTAATAGGGTTTTTTAAGGTGCTGATAACTTCTCTAAGAGATTAATCATTCATGCAATCTGTTATTTATGAAGTGAAGCTGACAAACTTCTAACTGAACTTCTGAATTCTGATGAATCACGTAGAGAATCTACCATGTATTAGATTATTTAAAAAAAAAAAGTCAGATCAGCCAATATTTACTATAGTCATGAATAATTATAAACCGACTGCTTTTGCTATTAAAAAAAATCAATCAATAACATCATAGTTTTTGCAGCTAATGTGGCACACATTTGGGAAGCAAATATTTGGCCTCTTTGCACATTTTCTTGTAATTTTCATACTTTTATTAACGTGGATTGTATTTGGTAATCAGCATTCATCTCAGTTTGGGCAAGTTGCATAGCTGGTTCTGTTAGTGCACAACTGCAAAAATAATAAGCTAAAATGTGTATGTAATATTGAGCATTTTTTACTACACACCAAACTTTGCCACTTTACCCCCCCAATCTTACCACACAGGTGGGCCACGAACAGTGCAGCTGAAAATTATTTAACTTAACAGAAGAGCAGAGATGTGAAAGAGCATGTGTAGCTGATGCTCCCCGTGTCAGTAAACACTCCATCTCATCTGCAGTCAGCAGAGACACTTGTCTGCCTGCACTGTCTGGCTGAGCTGCCTTACAAGCACACTTTTTGAAGTGAAGGCGATGATCCATTGAGTCAGCTTCTCTCGTTTTCACACAGCAACACACAGACAGACTCTCAGTGCAACTGGAAGCTCAGTGCTAGACGATACAAACCAGCACTTCCCAATATAAGCTGTTTGATAACAGACTGAATCATGTTTAACTTAACGTTTCCCCTTTTATGATGGGGTGTTGGGGTAAAATGGGGTGAGAGTGACAGATTCTTCTTGTATCACTGCCCCTCTGGGCGATGCAGTCTGCTGGCCATGGATAGATAGAGAGAGAGAGAGAAAGAGAGAGAGAAGAGTAGAAGTGTCAGCCCTGCTTGACTCATCTGCTTGCTGCTGCATTGACGAGAAAAACTCAGTTAGGTGATGTAAGAGCACAAGGAAACAAAGAAATGGAAATAAAAGTAGAAAAACCGATAGAAGTGTGGGGTGGGGGGGACAAAAGCTAGCAATGAGCAGACAGTCGTGATGTTTTAAAATGTGCACTGGCACGCCACACTGCGGATCTGATGTCCAAGCTGGGGATGAGAATTTTTGCACCCCCTTTTCTCCCCTCCCTCCACAAGACCTTTTGCAGCTCTGCTGTCTGCAAATCTCTTAGACTCTAGAGAGAAGCATGGATAAAAATACAAAGACATTGTGTGCGCTATGCTTCTTTAGATGGAATAAAAACTTGCACCTGTGTGTAGAAGGCAGGACCAGCAGCACCAGGGTTGCTCAGTAGTTCAAATAAGTTTAGAAGAAACTCAGCCCACAAAAGAAAACCCAGTAATCCAGACAATATCAACAATATTAAGATTAGGGAGTAGCGGTAATCTCTCCCTCAAGAAAGGACTCTGGGTTTGTTTTAGCATTAAGGATACTGTAGTACAGGACAATTTTCTGACAGGCCATCAGGAAATAATAGATAACAATAACCGTTTTTTTTTTTTTTTTTTAACCGATACCGATAACCGATAACGTTTAGCTCCTAAAGGCCGATACCAATAACACACACATATACCTAAGATCATTACATCAATACTATAAACAAAACCAAAAACAGTTTTGACTCTTTGAAGAAACAGATATTTATTTTTTCCAAAAGAAAAACTATTGTCAAGCCTCTCAAACATTTTCAAAAAGCTATCAAACAAACCTATTTGATGTCTCACATCAACTTAAATAAGGTGCATTACTTACTGATATAAAAAAAAGTAGAGGCTCCTTGAACTGATGGAAATACATGCATCAAAATTACAAACTGAAAAAGTACATATTTCAGAAGTTTATAAAAAGTAAATATACATAGAAAATTAATGCACCGACACAAGTTGGATTTCAAATATTTCTACCTTCTACCCATTTCACCTTTGCCCGTGGGTCATCTTTGGCAAATTTCTTGGATTTTTCAAAAGCCTCGCTGATGTGTGTAAGTCCCGGTGAATTCTCTGCTGCTGGCTTGCTCATGTTAGCGCAATTTCAAAACTTTCAAAAGCGAATAGTTACATTTCAGATGGCTAATCAGGTTTGACGTATTAAAGCTTCTGCTATTTTTCCCTCCTCGTGGAATTGACTTGGAGTATTTGTCACAAATAACCAGCAAACTATCTTTTTCAGAAGCCTTAACAAAGTTCCATACAATCATCGCCATGTTTATTATCAGCACGCTGTGCTGCGGGCTGCATTCAATGTGTAACATAAATTCATCCGTTCCCTCGTTTGCTAGTTGTTCTTTCAGCCTTTTCTATTTTTTTTTTATTTTTTAAATTGTAACGTGGGAAAATACTGTGAATATCAATTCAAGTCAGCAACTACCAAAATTATGACCGAGTTAACAAGTTGTTTTCTGGCATGAGGGGGTATTCTTGATTTTCCTTATTGAGAAAATGTTTCTGATTATGCCAACGTCACTTGAACATAACACTCACTGCTGGTTATTCAGGGTCTCAGAGGGAGCGAGGCACTGAAGTGTTGACAAAAATACATATGTTATTGGGGCTATTCGTCATGATATTGGATTTATCAAAATGGCGTCACAATTTCCTGTTATCGGCCCGATAGTTATAGGGCCGAAAAAAAATCATGCACCCCTAGGAAATAACTTTTGGATATATGTTGTACAACCACTCCTGAGTTCACACTTTCTTTTCAGGATGTAGTTGCAAACTCTACTTTCTACCACTGACATCATTAGCACATCTTATTAAAACTCAAACTGAAATTCAATCAAATCCAACATCTAAAACAGCATCATTCGACTTAGCACGCTCAATGTCACAAAGCCTACAAAGACTAACAAACTATAAATAAAGTCAGTAAAACACACAACCTGCAGTCTCTGCTACCTTTTGCTGTTGATTACATTAATATATGGAGTTGATTATAGCTGTAAGATCATTGAAAAATCAGCCAATGTCAGTATTGGCAGGACCTTTGAGATTATGAGGTTCGGCAAAGAAAACTGCAACTGATCCATTTCTAGCTACATGTTATCAGATGAAAGTAAAATTCAATTTTCCTAAAGGTTAGCTTGAAAATGGAAGGAAAATGAAAACCTTAACTTTAGAGTCAGCTTCAGTATAACATTCATATTTATGTGTAAAGTAAAACCTCATATTCATAAAGCAGTTTATGAATAGGAAAACACAAATCAAAAAATAAAATATGGGGCCAAAGACAGCAACGTGAACAGATTAAGGTAGAGCCTAAAGCTACAGCCCTTTTTCAAAAAACCTGTTCAAGAAGGGGCACCATTATTCCAGCTCACTGCTCTGTGTGAAATTGGAATGAGGCATATTGATGTTGCACCAAATAAGACACAAACACAGTTGTGTTACCAGTCATGCATCTGATTGTGTCGTGCATGCACCATTTCTGAAAGCAAACACTGGGCAGCACTGCGATTGTTTAGGTCACTATGAATAAGTAAACCGGGTTTAACAATGGGGTCTTCTGAGGAATATTATAGTGCAATGTCTGTATGAAGGGGGATTATCACTTTAATAGACTGAAATTATGTCATCTGTATTGTTCTGAGAATGTGTCTAATTTGTTGGCCAGTGGGTGGCTGTAGCTCAGTTGGTAGGGCGGGTTGTCCAGTCACTGGAAGGTTGGCAGCAGCCACCCACTGGTGTACGAGTGTGTGTGTGAATGGGTGAATGAGAGGCCAATGTAAACCACTTTGAGGGCACCTTGATGGTGTGGATAAAGCGCTATATAAGTGCAATCCATTTATTATTTCAAGGGTTCAATAATGCTGGTAACGGTCCTGGGCACAGGGAGAGTAAACAAGCTTTTCTTAGCATGACACTTCTAATTAGAGATTAGATCGTTCCTAAAAATGTTCAGATTAGATTGATGTGAATTGTTTCTAAATCTCATCTCTTCATTAAGGTTAACTTTACTTTGGTATGATATGAAACATTAATAGGACTACAGCCTTCTACACAGGGCCAAAAGTTAAGAAATGGTATGTGTTTCTGATTAAATCCTGCAAGAGAAACAAGTATCACGAGTTGCAATTTTACAACATTTTCAAGCTGCAGTTCCAGGGCACATAAAATGATTTTACCCAACAAACAACCACATCAGCAAAACAAATTAAGCTCACATGTGAGAGCAATTTTTGAGACTGATTCAGGGAAATAGAAGATCAGGAGCGTAAACAAGTATTCAGTGAAAAGGTTGAGTGGTAGATCCTCTGTGGAAGTAACATTGTTAAATACCAATTGTGTTTATTGAGAAAAATATCATCTTAAAGACAACTGGGCTCGCAAGCAGGGCTAGCCTGACTTGAACATTTGAATCTGAACATTTATATAAATATATACATATTAATGGAAACACTTGAAAAATATTATGAAAGACCTGTTCACAGGTGTCAGAAGTTGGTCACCTCCATGCAATGCAGATGTGAAGCAGTTCTCAGAAACAGTGGATATACAACTACATATTAGTTCAGTCATTCACAGGAAAGACAAATCTTCAAGCATATCTGTTGATACATTAAGGGCCTGATCTTCCGCCAGATCTCCTAAAGCCGCTATTTAGTGATAGCGGGTAGCGTGAGGGGCGTTTTCCCGGAAAGAACGCAATCTTCCACCTTGCTAAACCCGCTATCCCACCTGCGCTACCCGCTATATTATGCATAGGAGTGCATAATATAAACACCTGTTAAACCAATCAGTGCATCAGTAGCCATTGCCTCTAAGAGCAGGTTGCGCTACCCGCAAACTGTTACGGAGCGTCTTTATATACAGATCAGAGCAGCTCTTGTGCGCAGCTCGTCTGGGACTCTGCTGTAGAGCCTCCTCTTCCTTCCTCCTCCTCCTCTGCACTGATATATACATAAAAATATTTTTACACAGACAATTCCTATCGGCTACCTGAAAGTCCCAGATAGTCGGTGCTCTCCAAGTAAACACGCTCTGGTCGTCTATTGTTTAACTGGAGAGCAAGGTGTTTAAGACAATTCTTCAGGGGCTCAACTGAGGCCATATCACGCTTTTTATATAAGAGTTAATTTGAGAGGTAGAGCCGTTTGTGCATGTCCACATGTGACCAGGTGGACGCACATTGATGCCATTTGGACGCGCTCTTGTACACGCCGACATGCGGGTTGCGACAGGGTCAGACCACCCGCTACCCGCAACCCTAAACCCACAATCGCAAGATACCGAGTTTGCGGAAAGGGCAAAAGACACGCTCATTGCCACACCCACAATGTGAGTAAGGGAGTCAGCATAATGGGTAGCGGCTTTAGGGAGCGGAAGATTGCAGTAGCAGTTAGCGGAGGTTCCTATACCTAATTCAATTCCTAATTTGCGGGTAATGGCTGGTAGGAAGTGTACAATTGAGGCCTAAATGTTTGAATTTATAAAGCAAAATTTATATACTGCTTTTTTTTAACAGCATAATATTCCTTTTTCTTCAGCTTCTGTAAAGAAATAACAAATTTGCCCAAAGTTTTTGCCAGCGTTTATCTGTCTGTCTGTCTGTGTGTGTACAAGATAACTCAAAAAGTTATGGATGGATTTTGATGAAATTTTCCGGAGTTGTAAGAAATGTGAAAAGGAAGAACTGATTTCATTTTGGGTGTGATCCGGAAGAAATCCTGGATTCTGGATCACTTTCAAATTTCCGATTACATTGCAGTCAATGGGGCCGAAAATTTTGTTTCTCAATATCTCCCTTAATTATTGCCCAAAAATCATGAAATTTTACTCAGGGATTGACAGTGGGAACCACTATCAAATTATATATATTATATTATATATTATATATTATATATAATGTAAAGACTTTTTGGTGGTTTGCAGGACAATGGAAATGAAAAGACTGCCTTCAAATTTTTTTCAAATACTCACAGCCCTCTAAAGATAAACCCGTATAATGCTGGTCATCCCTTGCCTTCATTTTGAACCATTTTCAGTTCAAAATTGTCACTGATGTCAAATTCTGAGATGATATAGAGATAAACTAAGAAGACTTGTTAACGCTAATATGCTAGCTAAACACACATGTTACACATAGCTGCTAAACATTAGCAACATACAGACTCTCAAACTCCTGAAGATGCATCCACCTACTTTATACACATTAAATATGAGTTAGGGCTAACACAAATACAATAGAAGATACAATAGATGTGTAGAACCAGAATAGAAAACTCCATATCCATCATTGTACTCCCATGTTAGCATGTAGCTAAAGCAACAGTTTGCACAGCAGCCTCCCCCCAGGCAATTCAAGTCAATTTACTTTATTTGTAAAACGCCAATTCAGAACAAAGGCATCTCAAGGAATTTACACAGAAGCCATTCTAAGTTTAAGTCCAATTGTTTTCCAGTTCAGTCCAGTTAGTTGGAATGAATCTATAATTCAATTCATAATCCAATTTATTGCAATCTATTAAAGTTCAAAAAATTGAAAAATGTATTTAATGACATTTCATAAAATTGCCTAGCTAAAGAACCCAACAGACTGCACCAAGTTGTCACTTTGGTTGAATCCTTCAGCATGAAGGTGAGAAAGTGGAGAGGAAAAAAACCTGGTCAACAGGGCTAATGTGCTAAAACAAATGCAAAAAAATAACTGAGCAGTCATATTCTTGCTCTAATCAGTCTAGTGATTTTTTTTTTTTTTTTTTAATACTTAATTTGTGGGGTCAAACTGAATACAGGAGTACAGCAGAAGAATGATTACTCAAAACTATAACCAGCAGAACTATAGCCATAACAGACTTGTGAAAGGTTACTGACCTCAGTCAATAGAAAAAAAGAGAAAAAAATAACAAAGGGATGTTTACTCAGTTCTTATTAATCAGCTATCATCTGTATTAACACTCAAAATGTGTTTATGTTACTTTGTTCACTAGTTGGACTAGCAAAACTGAATGATTAAAGCAATCAGTCAGACTACAATTTGCAGTTCCCATCATTCATCCTGTGGTTGGTCATGTGCCTCCTTGAGGACAACTGGCTTAACTCACATGCAATCAGATTCAAGTAACACAGCATGAACTGTGTCGAAACACTGTTCACAATGACAACTATTCTCATTCATTGTGATCTCCAGATGCATGAGGCTCTGAACTCCAAGGCCTAAAGATCTTAGCACAGTGACGTAATGGAAACGCAAGAAAACATATTTTACTGAGACAAAAAGGTTTTTCCTCCTACCTAGACATAAATGTACCATTTGGCCTATTCAAGTCAAGAAATGCATCTTTGTAAAATATGTTTCACCCAATTTTTCATTTAAAGCACTTCAAATCTAGCTATAGTTTTAAACTAAGTCTTTTTTTAACTAATTAATTACTTTTCATTTTTTGCATAATGGAAAGAAGAAAACCTTAGTTTTAACCTTACTCTTAAATGCTCCATCTTATATGAGCAAATTTAACTAGTTAACAGATTACTTTAAGTTGCTTCTCATAGGAGAGCTTTAGTGAAGCGAGCACCATGCTCCAGGTCAATAGGCATTTCTACAACGATTACACAGCCCTTCTGTGCCAAGTCATGACCTGACAAGACCAGACAAACAACATGTGCTAATCCCTCATCTCCATGGAAACCAAAACATGGAGCTTCCTTTTACAGACACCTGACTGACTGATGGATCAAGGCAAATGAGGGCAAGAGGAAGGAGGGACCACCTCCTCACCCTCAAACCTCAAACTAATGCAGGAAAAGATTCCGCGTATGAGTTCAGATAAAGCATCAATATTTTCTGATGCTACATAATATAAATTCACAACCTTCAAAAGGCACTTGGGGACCTGACTTTTTAACTCAGCCATCTCCAACTGCCTCACTTTAAACCTGTTTGGTTGGTCTGAATCTCACTATAGAACAATTTGTATGAACTACGTCCATCTGCCTGACCTTCTAGAAGACCTAAGACACGGTCTTCTAGGACCATCAGTGGTGGACAGAAAAACAGGGAAATCCAGGGGGTAAATTCATACACAGACCGTATGTTACATATGTCTGAGTGAGACTTTCCATTTACATGCATGCGCGTGATGCACTGCGCATAGAGAGGGTGGTAATCTGTAAATCTGCTTTGCCCTGGGCAGGTGGTGTGAGAGTTGGCAGGGAAGGAAGAAAGAGCCACTGACAGACAGAGAGAGACATTGTGTGAATGACAGAGATAAGTGTGAAAGAGTGGGAGGAATAAGAAACCGTGTGAGAGGTATATATTATATAACTGGCTTTTTCAATCCTCGTAAACAAGAGGACATATGTACATATGACAACACATGGCATATATCCATTATCCATTCAAGGACATGATGTCAAAAAAAAAATCATTCACAATTAAGCCTTTAAATTGTGTATAATGATGCTTTAGATTTTTCTTCTTGTCAACAAATCCCATGAAATTACTAAAGCTAACGATGAACTGATCACATTAACAGACATTGTCTGCGTAAGCTTTATTTATTGCCCTCTTTCACCAGACATTCAATGTCATCCAAGAACTATTAGGAATACAATTTTGAGCCAGACATTTGGACCGGCTGCTACGGCCCTTCACTATAGTGAACATGGAAAGGTTGTTTTGTTTTTTTCCAGCTCAATGACTGACACCAAACTAAACACACTTGAGTTCTATGTATCAGCAAGCTCCTGGGATGGTTATTTTTGCTTCTTCCAGATTAAAAAAAAAAAAAAAAAAAAAAACAAATAATAATAATAATAATAATAAATAATAATAAGTTAACCATACAGGTGTTGTTGTTCCTGTAAAAAAAAAAAAAAATTTCTTGCTACAGAAATGAAGGCAAGAACTACAACTGCAACCGTTGCAGTTATAGTGATATTAGCAGGTTTCTTCAGTGAATGTGTCATTCTTGGAACGATTTGAAATAATGACGTCAAGTAGTTAATGATAACAAAAAAAAGAAAAAAAAACTGCATAATCTACATGTGAATCATATTTAGTTGAGCATCAGGGAGATATTTAAGGGATCTAGAACTCTGACCATCAATAAATGCCTCCATGTAACTAACTCCACTATTACTTTGATTACAGTATCAGCATACAAACATTTTCTCAAGTCTTTTCTCCTTCACCCTAGACATCTTCGGGCCAAGCAGTGGCACAAACATTTATAGAGCAGTCCTTATCTGACAGCCAAAACAAGTGATGTGCAGCAGCAAGAGCCAACACACCTCCATAGTGCGACTACAGATGTTTCCTTCAATGCTTGACCAGAGCTCCTGCCATGATCTGGGCAAACACAGGTCAGGGCCTGGGTGGGACTACAAACAAGTGAGATAGAGAGAATAAGCTGGGTGTGCAGACAGAATGTGATAGACTGAGACAAAGCAGGGAGGGAGGAAAGGAGGAGGAGAGCGCGGACAGAGGAGTGAGAGAAGGGAGGGAGGGAGGGAGGGAGGGAGAACGTGATGGTGCACGTGACGCTGGCTCAGCCACTGCAGGCTGTTACGTAAGCGCACCCCCTGCCCTGTCTCCTCATGGACTGAGCAGACTCTGCTTCTCTCCAATCCCTCGCCCTGCAGACGCTGCCCATTTTTTTCCCCCTTCCACTCACATGGCTCCTCACATGGCTCCCTCCTTCCCTTCCTCTCACTCTCTTCCACCCACTCACTGCACCCCAGGGGAGCCACCAACCTCTGCTGCCTATCCTGTCACTCTGTCTCTCTCCTTCAGTTTTTTTTTTCTGCCTATCCCTCTCTCATTATTTCCATTAATCGTTGTCGTCTCCCTCCCTTTCCCTCTCTCGTGCAGTGAGGCTGCAGCTCCACACTCAGGGCTACAGCAAAATGACATAGAGGCCACAAACACCAAGTTGAGCTCATTCGTGAACACCTACACAAACTGACATCTCACATATCCTTACAGCACTGTCTGGCTTCTCAGATATGTTGAGCTACTTTTAAAAAGTGTTTGCTTTTCCATCTCAAACTCCTCTGATTTTTCTTTCACACAACTGTTGAATCACTTGCCTTGACAGCCCGTCAAAAGCTTTGCTCACTGACAGAAGACGCAAACCGGAGGAAAAAAAAAAGTGACACTGGTTGCCATGCGCTATATTGAGATGGGTAGAACTGCCAACATGAGCAATGTATTATCACAAACAGAAAGGGTGATAAGATACATGCACACTTTCTACTTCAAGTCATGGGTGCTTTGGCAAAGCCAAACTTTACATAAGATGACATTGTGAGTCAAATGTAATCATATGCATATGAAATCAAAGCTATAGACTGAACAACATGCGTTCCAATAGTTCAGTTTAATGTTGCTGCACATCTTCTCTAAAGTCTTTTAAAATCTTCTAAAGGTAACCTGACTTCTCAAACTTTAGCTCTGACCTTCCACCACCATAGTGTGCACGCACACACGTGCGCACACACACACACACCCACTGACACTTCCTTAAGCTTCCTCTTGCAAATCTTGTCACTCACTTTCCAGGCCTCTGGCAGAGAGGAGGTGCAGGAGGACACCGGCTCCTGTAGCTGCCTCTCGCTGCAGTATTGATTTGTTTGTTCGCTGCTTGCCCTCCCACCCCACATCCTCCTTTCTCCTCACCTCCCCTGCTTCCTCCTTCCTATTCTTTCTCAGTATGAGTGTGTCCTTAAGTGCCTCCCTGCCTTATGTAACATAGAAGGGTCCATAGCATACTGATGAGGGTAGTCTGGGCTCTGGGCCGAAAGACCTGGGAGAAAACAAGGACTCCACTGCACTGCTAATGGGAGTAAAGAACTATCGGCACAATAAGTAAGACCCAGGCCCTCATAAACTTGAACCGTATTTTTACATTTTGTGTGCATGCAACACAAAATGTTTTCTGGGATAAATTCAAATTTTCCTTCGAAAAATGTCATTACAATTAACAGAGGGTCAAGTACTCACTGATTCATGAAGACACTTTTTCTTGTCAAGCATCTCTCTGAGCGTCTGCAGGATCTTCATACACAGCTTTTCCTCTTTGTCCATAAGCTTCTTGGTGTGTTTGATTAGCCTGTCAAAATGACAAGAAAGCTTCAGCATGAGTTCAAGTTGTTTCCCAGAAATTCAGTGACTTACACACAAAAATGAAGTAACGCTTTGTTAACTACCACTGCTGAAATGTCCTGGAGAGCAGCAGAATAACTGCAACCCTAGAGGCTTGTTAATGTGTTTATAATTTCAAATTATGTTATTGTCCAACTCTTTCCTTTCCATCTTACCCAGGGGCGACACACCGACTGAATAAATGTCACCACACAGTATCAAGCGTGGGCT